>OY726518.1:7543833-8034421 GCA_963383655.1 Bathymodiolus septemdierum
GAAGATTTAAAAAAAAAATAGGCCAATCAGAAACAAGAATTGCCTGTGGCGGCCATGTTTGTTAATGAATCGGGACGAAATGAGTAGCTGAGGGGTTTCAGAGGAGAAGATTAAAAAAGGGCGTCTTGAAACAGACACAAAAGCTGGTTAATGGGATCCTAACTCTCCCTTCTTATAACTGGATCTACAAATACAATACATATAAAAAACCATGCTTCTACTCAAAAAGACCACATACTACCACAAACATCAACAAACAAAAACATGGACAATACAATAGTTAAGTGAAGGAATGCTTGTAGTTAACTAACTATTAGCTAGAAAGGTCAAATCTGTTGGTTAATGACCATTACTCTTTGGACAAAAAATATCATAACTGACAATTTTTGTACATTTGTGTATTTAGCTTCTGGCAAGCTGACTGGAGAGATTCTATTCTCTACCATATAGTGACCACCTTCAACTAGCTGAAGATTATGTCACAGTGGACGTTTACTAAATAATAATATGTATAATTAATGGCAAGAAGCACAAGTAGAATTAATACTGTAGGTTAAGGATTTAGTCCAGTGATGGTCATTTTCATTCATAAGGAGGGTAAAATTATGTGTCCAGTTTATGAGAAGGCGTGAGATGGTTATTTAGTATTAAAAAATGCTGAAACTGGAGATAAACAAATATCAATCAATCATAATTTAGTCAGTCCTCTCTCTGTCAACAGGAAATACAAATCTATTTCTTACGGAGTGTCTGTTCCAAGCCAGAATCTGGATTCTTGTGGGTACTAGCACTATTAGGTACAAGGCACTTGTGTCTTGCATCTTTTTCTTTTCTATTTTTTAAGAGTGGTTAGGAAGTTGTTTCTTTTCTGTTTCAATTCGTTTCATTGTAGACTTTTATTGACATATAGACATATTGATTGATTGATTGGTTGATATACACCACTCCAGCTATATTATGAACAGGCTTAGTGGTGGGTCAAACTGGAGTTCTCTGATAAACCACAGGGAGAGATGGCCACAAACATGTATCTCATGTAGATTTGGTTACAAACCTATACCTTATGGAGATTTTGGTTACAAACCTATAACTTATGGAGATTTTGGTTACAAACCTATAACTTATGGAGATTTTGGTTACAAACCTATACCTTATGGAGATTTTGGTTACAAACCTATACCTTATGGAGATTTTGGCTACAAACCTATACCTTATGGAGATTTTGGCTACAAACCTATACCTTATGGAGATTTTGGTTACAAACCTATAACTTATGGAGATTTTGGTTACAAACCTATAACTTATGGAGATTTTGGTTACAAACCTATAACTTATGGAGATTTTGGTTACAAACCTATAACTTATGGAGATTTTGGTTACAAACCTATAACTTATGGAGATTTTGGCTACAAACCTATAACTTATGGAGATTTTGGCTACAAACCTATAACTTATGGAGATTTTGGTTACAAACCTATAACTTATGGAGATTTTGGTTACAAACCTATAACTTATGGAGATTTTGGTTACAAACCTATAACTTATGGAGATTTTGGTTACAAACCTATAACTTATGGAGATTTTGGTTACAAACCTATAACTTATGGAGATTTTGGTTACAAACCTATAACTTATGGAGATTTTGGTTACAAACCTATAACTTATGGAGATTTTGTTACAAACCTATAACTTATGGAGATTTTGGTTACAAACCTATAACTTATGGAGATTTTGGTTACAAACCTATAACTTATGGAGATTTTGGTTACAAACCTATAACTTATGGAGATTTTGGTTACAAACCTATAACTTATGGAGATTTTGGTTACAAACCTATAACTTATGGAGATTTTGGTTACAAACCTATAACTTATGGAGATTTTGGTTACAAACCTATAACTTATGGAGATTTTGGTTACAAACCTATAACTTATGGAGATTTTGGCTACAAACCTATAACTTATGGAGATTTTGGTTACAAACCTATAACTTATGGAGATTTTGGTTACAAACCTATAACTTATGGAGATTTTGGTTACAAACCTATAACTTATGGAGATTTTGGTTACAAACCTATAACTTATGGAGATTTTGGTTACAAACCTATAACTTATGGAGATTTTGGTTACAAACCTATAACTTATGGAGATTTTGGTTACAAACCAATAACTTATGGAGATTTTGGTTACAAACCAATAACTTATGGAGATTTTGGTTACAAACCTATACCTTATGGAGATTTTGGTTACAAACCTATAACTTATGGAGATTTTGGTTACAAACCTATACCTTATGGAGATTTTGGTTACAAACCTATAACTTATGGAGATTTTGGTTACAAACCTATAACTTATGGAGATTTTGGCTACAAACCTATAACTTATGGAGATTTTGGTTACAAACCTATAACTTATGGAGATTTTGGTTAAAACCTATAACTTATGGAGATTTTGGCTACAAACCTATAACTTATGGAGATTTTGGTTACAAACCTATACCTTATGGAGATTTTGGTTACAAACCTATAACTTATGGAGATTTTGGTTACAAACCTATAACTTATGGAGATTTTGGCTACAAACCTATACCTTATGGAAATTTTGGTTACAAACCTATAACTTATGGAGATTTTGGTTACAAACCTATACCTTATGGAGATTTTGGCTACAAACCTATAACTTATGGAGATTTTGGCTACAAACCTATAACTTATGGAGATTTTGGCTACAAACCTATGACTTATGGAGATTTTGGTTACAAACCTATAACTTATGGAGATTTTGGTTACAAACCTATAACTTATGGAGATTTTGGTTACAAACCTATAACTTATGGAGATTTTGGTTACAAACCTATAACTTATGGAGATTTTGTTACAAACCTATAACTTATGGAGATTTTGGTTACAAACCTATAACTTATGGAGATTTTGGTTACAAACCTATAACTTATGGAGATTTTGGTTACAAACCTATAACTTATGGAGATTTTGGTTACAAACCTATAACTTATGGAGATTTTGGTTACAAACCTATAACTTATGGAGATTTTGGTTACAAACCTATAACTTATGGAGATTTTGGTTACAAACCTATAACTTATGGAGATTTTGGTTACAAACCTATAACTTATGGAGATTTTGGCTACAAACCTATAACTTATGGAGATTTTGGTTACAAACCTATAACTTATGGAGATTTTGGTTACAAACCTATAACTTATGGAGATTTTGGTTACAAACCTATAACTTATGGAGATTTTGGTTACAAACCTATAACTTATGGAGATTTTGGTTACAAACCTATAACTTATGGAGATTCTGGTTACAAACCTATAACTTATGGAGATTTTGGTTACAAACCAATAACTTATGGAGATTTTGGTTACAAACCAATAACTTATGGAGATTTTGGTTACAAACCTATACCTTATGGAGATTTTGGTTACAAACCTATAACTTATGGAGATTTTGGTTACAAACCTATACCTTATGGAGATTTTGGTTACAAACCTATAACTTATGGAGATTTTGGTTACAAACCTATAACTTATGGAGATTTTGGCTACAAACCTATAACTTATGGAGATTTTGGTTACAAACCTATAACTTATGGAGATTTTGGTTAAAAACCTATAACTTATGGAGATTTTGGCTACAAACCTATAACTTATGGAGATTTTGGTTACAAACCTATACCTTATGGAGATTTTGGTTACAAACCTATAACTTATGGAGATTTTGGTTACAAACCTATAACTTATGGAGATTTTGGCTACAAACCTATACCTTATGGAAATTTTGGTTACAAACCTATAACTTATGGAGATTTTGGTTACAAACCTATACCTTATGGAGATTTTGGCTACAAACCTATAACTTATGGAGATTTTGGCTACAAACCTATAACTTATGGAGATTTTGGCTACAAACCTATAACTTATGGAGATTTTGGTTACAAACCTATAACTTATGGAGATTTTGGTTACAAACCTATAACTTATGGAGATTTTGGTTACAAACCTATAACTTATGGAGATTTTGGTTACAAACCTATAACTTATGGAGATTTTGGCTACAAACCTATACCTTATGGAGATTTTGGTTACAAACCTATAACTTATGGAGATTTTGGTTACAAACCTATACCTTATGGAGATTTTGGCTACAAACCTATAACTTATGGAGATTTTGGCTACAAACCTATAACTTATGGAGATTTTGGCTACAAACCTATAACTTATGGAGATTTTGGTTACAAACCTATAACTTATGGAGATTTTGGTTACAAACCTATAACTTATGGAGATTTTGGTTACAAACCTATACCTTATGGAGATTTTGGCTACAAACCTATAACTTATGGAGATTTTGGTTACAAACCTATAACTTATGGAGATTTTGGTTACAAACCTATACCTTATGGAGATTTTGGTTACAAACCTATAACTTATGGAGATTTTGGTTACAAACCTATAACTTATGGAGATTTTGGTTACAAACCTATAACTTATGGAGATTTTGGTTACAACCTATACCTTATGGAGATTTGGTTACAAACCTATAACTTATGGAGATTTTGGTTACAAACCTATAACTTATGGAGATTTTGGTTACAAACCTATAACTTATGGAGATTTTGGTTACAAACCTATAACTTATGGAGATTTTGGCTACAAACCTATACCTTATGGAGATTTTGGTTACAAACCTATAACTTATGGAGATTTTGGTTACAAACCTATACCTTATGGAGATTTTGGCTACAAACCTATAACTTATGGAGATTTTGGCTACAAACCTATAACTTATGGAGATTTTGGCTACAAACCTATAACTTATGGAGATTTTGGTTACAAACCTATAACTTATGGAGATTTTGGCTACAAACCTATAACTTATGGAGATTTTGGTTACAAACCTATAACTTATGGAGATTTTGGCTACAAACCTATAACTTATGGAGATTTTGGTTACAAACCTATAACTTATGGAGATTTTGGCTACAAACCTATAACTTATGGAGATTTTGGTTACAAACCTATAACTTATGGAGATTTTGGCTACAAACCTATAACTTATGGAGATTTTGGTTACAAACCTATAACTTATGGAGATTTTGGCTACAAACCTATAACTTATGGAGATTTTGGTTACAAACCTATACCTTATGGAGATTTTGGTTACAAACCTATAACTTATGGAGATTTTGGTTACAAACCTATAACTTATGGAGATTTTGGATACAAACCTATACCTTATGGAGATTTTGGTTACAAACCTATAACTTATGGAGATTTTGGTTACAAACCTATAACTTATGGAGATTTTGGTTACAAACCTATAACTTATGGAGATTTTGGCTACAAACCTATAACTTATGGAGATTTTGGCTACAAACCTATACCTTATGGAGATTTTGGTTACAAACCTATAACTTATGGAGATTTTGGTTACAAACCTATACCTTATGGAGATTTTGGCTACAAACCTATAACTTATGGAGATTTTGGCTACAAACCTATAACTTATGGAGATTTTGGCTACAAACCTATAACTTATGGAGATTTTGGTTACAAACCTATAACTTATGGAGATTTTGGCTACAAACCTATAACTTATGGAGATTTTGGTTACAAACCTATAACTTATGGAGATTTTGGCTACAAACCTATAACTTATGGAGATTTTGGTTACAAACCTATAACTTATGGAGATTTTGGCTACAAACCTATAACTTATGGAGATTTTGGTTACAAACCTATAACTTATGGAGATTTTGGCTACAAACCTATAACTTATGGAGATTTTGGTTACAAACCTATAACTTATGGAGATTTTGGCTACAAACCTATAACTTATGGAGATTTTGGTTACAAACCTATACCTTATGGAGATTTTGGTTACAAACCTATAACTTATGGAGATTTTGGTTACAAACCTATAACTTATGGAGATTTTGGTTACAAACCTATACCTTATGGAGATTTTGGTTACAAACCTATAACTTATGGAGATTTTGGTTACAAACCTATAACTTATGGAGATTTTGGTTACAAACCTATAACTTATGGAGATTTTGGTTACAAACCTATAACTTATGGAGATTTTGGTTACAAACCTATAACTTATGGAGATTTTGGTTACAAACCTATACCTTATGGAGATTTTGGCTACAAACCTATAACTTATGGAGATTTTGGTTACAAACCTATAACTTATGGAGATTTTGGTTACAAACCTATAACTTATGGAGATTTTGGTTACAAACCTATAACTTATGGAGATTTTGGTTACAAACCTATAACTTATGGAGATTTTGGTTACAAACCTATAACTTATGGAGATTTTGGTTACAAACCTATACCTTATGGAGATTTTGGCTACAAACCTATACCTTATGGAGATTTTGGTTACAAACCTATAACTTATGGAGATTTTGGCTACAAACCTATACCTTATGGAGATTTTGGCTACAAACCTATACCTTATGGAGATTTTGGTTACAAACCTATAACTTATGGAGATTTTGGTTACAAACCTATACCTTATGGAGATTTTGGCTACAAACCTATAACTTATGGAGATTTTGGTTACAAACCTATAACTTATGGAGATTTTGGTTACAAACCTATACCTTATGGAGATTTTGGCTACAAACCTATACCTTATGGAGATTTTGGTTACAAACCTATAACTTATGGAGATTTTGGCTACAAACCTATACCTTATGGAGATTTTGGCTACAAACCTATACCTTATGGAGATTTTGGTTACAAACCTATAACTTATGGAGATTTTGGTTACAAACCTATACCTTATGGAGATTTTGGTTACAAACCTATAACTTATGGAGATTTTGGTTACAAACCTATAACTTATGGAGATTTTGGCTACAAACCTATAACTTATGGAGATTTTGGTTACAAACCTATACCTTATGGAGATTTTGGTTACAAACCTATAACTTATGGAGATTTTGGTTACAAACCTATACCTTATGGAGATTTTGGTTACAAACCTATAACTTATGGAGATTTTGGTTACAAACCTATAACTTATGGAGATTTTGGCTACAAACCTATAACTTATGGAGATTTTGGTTACAAACCTATAACTTATGGAGATTTTGGTTACAAACCTATAACTTATGGAGATTTTGAAACAAACCTATAACTTATGGAGATTTTGGTTACAAACCTATAACTTATGGAGATTTTGGTTACAAACCTATAACTTATGGAGATTTTGGTTACAAACCTATAACTTATGGAGATTTTGGTTACAAACCTATACCTTATGGAGATTTTGGCTACAAACCTATAACTTATGGAGATTTTGGTTACAAACCTATAACTTATGGAGATTTTGGCTACAAACCTATAACTTATGGAGATTTTGGTTACAAACCTATAACTTATGGAGATTTTGGTTACAAACCTATAACTTATGGAGATTTTGGTTACAAACCTATAACTTATGGAGATTTTGGTTACAAACCTATAACTTATGGAGATTTTGGCTACAAACCTATAACTTATGGAGATTTTGGTTACAAACCTATACCTTATGGAGATTTTGGCTACAAACCTATACCTTATGGAGATTTTGGTTACAAACCTATAACTTATGGAGATTTTGGCTACAAACCTATACCTTATGGAGATTTTGGCTACAAACCTATACCTTATGGAGATTTTGGTTACAAACCTATAACTTATGGAGATTTTGGTTACAAACCTATACCTTATGGAGATTTTGGCTACAAACCTATAACTTATGGAGATTTTGGTTACAAACCTATACCTTATGGAGATTTTGGCTACAAACCTATACCTTATGGAGATTTTGGTTACAAACCTATAACTTATGGAGATTTTGGCTACAAACCTATACCTTATGGAGATTTTGGCTACAAACCTATAACTTATGGAGATTTTGGCTACAAACCTATACCTTATGGAGATTTTGGTTACAAACCTATAACTTATGGAGATTTTGGTTACAAACCTATACCTTATGGAGATTTTGGTTACAAACCTATAACTTATGGAGATTTTGGTTACAAACCTATAACTTATGGAGATTTTGGCTACAAACCTATAACTTATGGAGATTTTGGTTACAAACCTATACCTTATGGAGATTTTGGTTACAAACCTATAACTTATGGAGATTTTGGTTACAAACCTATACCTTATGGAGATTTTGGTTACAAACCTATAACTTATGGAGATTTTGGTTACAAACCTATAACTTATGGAGATTTTGGCTACAAACCTATAACTTATGGAGATTTTGGTTACAAACCTATAACTTATGGAGATTTTGGTTACAAACCTATAACTTATGGAGATTTTGAAACAAACCTATAACTTATGGAGATTTTGGTTACAAACCTATAACTTATGGAGATTTTGGTTACAAACCTATAACTTATGGAGATTTTGGTTACAAACCTATAACTTATGGAGATTTTGGTTACAAACCTATACCTTATGGAGATTTTGGCTACAAACCTATAACTTATGGAGATTTTGGTTACAAACCTATAACTTATGGAGATTTTGGCTACAAACCTATAACTTATGGAGATTTTGGTTACAAACCTATAACTTATGGAGATTTTGGTTACAAACCTATAACTTATGGAGATTTTGGTTACAAACCTATAACTTATGGAGATTTTGGTTACAAACCTATAAATTATGGAGATTTTGGTTACAAACCTATAACTTATGGAGATTTTGGTTACAAACCTATAACTTATGGAGATTTTGAAACAAACCTATAACTTATGGAGATTTTGGTTACAAACCTATAACTTATGGAGATTTTGGTTACAAACCTATAACTTATGGAGATTTTGGTTACAAACCTATAAATTATGGAGATTTTGGTTACAAACCTATAACTTATGGAGATTTTGGTTACAAACCTATAACTTATGGAGATTTTGAAACAAACCTATAACTTATGGAGATTTTCGTTACAAACCTATAACTTATGGAGATTTTGGTTACAAACCTATAACTTATGGAGATTTTGGTTACAAACCTATAACTTATGGAGATTTTGGTTACAAACCTATAAATTATGGAGATTTTGGTTACAAACCTATAACTTATGGAGATTTTGGTTACAAACCTATAACTTATGGAGATTTTGAAACAAACCTATACCTCATGGAGATTTTGGTACAATCTGTTACCTCAATAATAATGTTTATTATTGGCAACCAGGAGACTACCATGACCATTAAGAAAATCAAACACATATTCATTTGATATAATTTATGCATTATTTTATATAACAATTATGTATAGTCTATATCACTGTACAATTTTATAAATAAAGCAACTAATATTAAATTTTAATAAATCATGATAAAGTGTGAACAGTTCATGATATAATAATAGCATATAGTATTTCTAACATTATCACATGATACAACTGTTAAAAATTCACTCAAATCAATATTTTCCCTGGCTTTTTCATTCTCTTTCTACCCCCCCCACCAAGAATATTATCTTTGGATACATCTTTTTCATCAGTTTTCTTACAGAGTTGGTTTATTAAAATAAAATCTGTATTCGTGGACAGGATTCTTTTTAAAATTCACAAAATAATTCATTTATTTTAATTATAAACTAGGTATTACATGTATTTTTAACATAAGATTTTTATATGAATACAAATAAAATATCGGGTACCAGGAAATTTATGATACAATTTGACCTAGTTTATATACTGGTATATATGGTATTGTGTGTATTTTGTTGACCTACTTTATACATTGGTCAATGGTAGTGTGTATAAGGTTGACCTAATTTACATGTAGATGTTATTGTTTGTATTAGGTTGACCTAGTTTATATACTGGTAGATTGCATAGTGTGTATTCAACCAATTACATTGACAAGTTATTATTTAGAAGACAAAATCTGTCTTAAGATGTCAACAAGACATTTTATCTTTCATAATTTTATAAAGTGTAGCAAAAAAGGTCATAACTCTCACAAAAATTGACAAAAAATGTGATATGTAAATTACTATATTCCTGTGATAAAGTATGATAATTTGAAAAGTAATTAATTTATTTTCCTTCTTTCGCAGGATGAGTTCTAATCTGTTGTAATTCAGAATGAGTGTATCTTCGTGCATTTCAATATGGCAACAATATAGCACACAAAGCGTACACAATTTTACAAAGTTGTTTGGACTGCAGTGAAGTGCAATGCACTGATTATAGGCAGATAATAGATGATAAAATATTTGAAAATGAAACTCATAAACAAGGCTACAAAATAAAGGCTGGCAGGATATTTTGATTATTTCTAAATGAAATTCATTTAGATCTGGATAAAGACCTATAAGTTTTAAACACTTACAATGTATATACAAGTAGAGATATCTTATATTAAGCTGCCATGTAATATGCTATAACATACTAGATAGTTGATAATAAGATCAAAACTAATCTTCTTATACAATACATACTCAATTATTTGTAATTGAATTTTAAATTGAAAAAAAAAAAAAAAAAAAAAAAAAAAAAAAAAAAAAAAAAATGGAAATGAATTATCACTGTAAACTATTTAAATGATAACATGTCTCAAGATTGCACTTTACAACAATAATACCCACTTGGGATTCAACATTAATATGATGTATAAAAATAGTACAACCATTTTGTGAGAAATAAATAAAACATGTGAAATTGCTAAAAAAAAAAAGAAAAAAAAAAAGCTATAAAGTTGAAAAAGCTTTTTAATAGAAACACATAAAAAATGTATTTTATATATTCTTTAAGTGTATTCTATCAATCTCTGAATAACCTCTATAAATAATAATTAAATTATTTCTAATAATGTGAGGTGCTTGTCAATTAATTATATGCATTTTACTGTAAAATAAAACAGATTTATGATATATATATATATAAATTAATGAAAGTGTGAAAAGTGAAACATCCATTTTCTTATTGAAATGTAAAAGAGTAATAAAATATATAAATTAAATCTATGGCACAGATTGTAAAAGCTATAAATACTAAGGAAAATGTAGATAGATGACTTAGAGACAATCCATCAGTCCAAAAATAATTTCTTGACTTTCTTGGAAATCTTTCTCACAGAACTTGTACACCCTTCAAATTCACTTGAAATAACACTTTCTTTATACCTTTTCTCATTACTTCAAATTCCTGGACAAGAACACAGGATGCTAGTTAATGGGAGATAACTCTTGAGTATTATTTCAACCTTTAGCTGCTTTTTCCATAGCCTTCACCCACCTACAATTTTCAATAGACACATTACAATTATACAGTTTACCTATTTTTACTCTCAAGAGCTATTGAGGATGTTTATTAGCATGATTACAGATAAATGATGGATATGCAAATCAGTAAATTTTATATTTCTTTGCTAAATTAGGAGCCGCTGTGGTCGTGATCATATGGTAGTTGGATTTACAACTACCTATGCAATCAGTGTCTATCACTAGTAAAGTTGTGAGTTTGAATCCCGCTCAGGCGAGGTTTACTCGACAGTAAATCCAACTACCATACGATCACGACCATGACGGCCCCTACCACTTTTGGGGGTTCATTATTATAAAGGATAAACATGTTTTCTTAGTTCATTTATTGCAGGTAATTTTATATTGTTACAAATTGTTGAAATAAAAACCCAAAACTGTAAGTCAATTTACTGTAAAATAAGAATAGTTAAAATTTCAAGTATCATCTGTGTCTAGATATTCAAACAGTTTTTTTTAAATGTTGGGTTTCAGAGTATATATAATTACTAAACTGCTTTCAGTGAAAATTTGAATTTACTGGTCCGAATCAAATTCTTGAATTTATTCTTATAAAAATAACAACTGAAAATTTCTAAAAAAAAATTGAAAATTTACTGGTCCGAACAAAGTTTTCCTTGTCTTGGGACGGAGGACCGGTGCTCATCGTGAGGACTGATAAAAAGAAATAAAATACTTCCCTATATAGAATGATATGACGACAAGAAGTTTATCGACATCAGCTGAACAAAGCGAGTGTGGACATAATAATGTGGTTGCTACTGATCTTCAGTGTGTTTTATGAAAATGTTTCAGTCTGATGAACTAGAGAATAGGAATTTTAAAAATGAAACAAAATGGTAAACAGCTTACCTGTCAGTAGACATTGGATTATCTGTCTGGAACAATAGCGGTGACTGATTTTTATGACTCAACTGGAATAATAGGTGTGATGCAATCCCTTCAAAGTTCTGAAAATTGAAAGGAAATGGTTAACAAAGATATTAATCAATTAAATTTATATAAAATTGTAAAAATGTGAGAAAAAATATTCTGATGACATGCTTAAAATAAGAGGGTTATGGTGTTTAACACCACTTTCAACAATATTTCAGCTATATCGTGGCGGTCAGTTTTATTGGTGGAGGAAACTGGAGTATCCGGAGAAAACCACCAACCTACCACAAGTCACTGACAAACTTTATAACATAATGTTACATCGAGTACATCTCGCTTGAACAGGATTCAAACTCACTGATAGGCACTGATGGGATATGTAGTTTTTATAGGCACTGATGGGATAGGTAGTTTTTATAGGCGCTGATGGGATAGGTAGTTTTTATAGGCACTGATGGGATAGGTAGTTTTTATAGGCACTGATGGGATAGGTAGTTTTTATAGGCACTGATGGGATAGGTAGTTTTTATAGGCACTGATGGGATAGGTAGTTTTTATAGGCACTGATGGGATAGGTAGTTTTTATAGGCACTGATGGGATAGGTAGTTTTTATAGGCACTGATGGGATAGGTAGTTTTTATAGGCACTGATGGGATAGGTAGTTTTTATAGGCACTGATGGGATAGGTAGTTTTTATAGGCACTGATGGGATAGGTAGTTTTTATAGGCACTGATGGGATAGGTAGTTTTTATAGGCACTGATGGGATAGGTAGTTTTTATAAATTAAACTACTACACGACCACAACAGCCTCCTGCTTAATAAGATGGCTGAGATACAAATATGTATATCTTTCATCATTTTATATTTATAAATTAAATTTAATTTGAATTTCATAATGATATTTATGTTAACTTGAATTTCACATTATTTTGTTTCCATAAATTAAAGTCAATATTAAATTTAGCTTTTTGACATCTATTACTGAAAGGATCATATTTTGTTAAACATAGTACATGTATATATAAAATTATAAATTTGAGTGAGTGAGTGAAAGATTGTTTAATGCGAAATGAGCAATTTTTGAGCTATATGAAGGAGTGAATAAGTTACATTTGATGAGATGATGTTTACTTTGTACTAGACCGACAAGCTTAGTATTTTGCTCTTACTTCTAAATGCTGTGTGATGAGCGGAGAAGCAGCATATACCAATTTTATAGTCTATGGTTTGACATATACTTTTATTTCTAACGAATTTGAAGGGAAAAATACAATACAACAATATTGTAGTTCATTTCTTATCATGTCCTTATTCCATTGCTATTATTAATATTGTGAGTTCGAATCCAACTCAAACAACATCTACTAGATACAACATTATGTGATAAAGCTCGTCAGTGACTTGCAACAGGTCGGTGGTTTTCTCTGGGTACTCCACCAATAAAACTGACCACCATGATATAATAGGGTTATTGCATGAATGTTGGTGAATATTGTCCCGAGGAGTATATCATATTGCACGAGCTTGCAAGTGCAATATGATATATTGCGAGGAACAATATTCACCAATATTCAAGCAATAACCCTTTTATTATATAGCATTACATATTTTATGCCTAAAGCATTTTTTATATAAATATTGTGTATTTTATTATATTTAAGTGGAATATTGCACTACATTATACTTCATATATTCATATTTAAACTATTGCAATATACATTTTATCAGTAGCATGCAAATACAATGATAAATTGCACGATTATTTTTCATTGAAATTAATAGGAAAATATTTATTACTATATAATAAAACTGAAATATTGTTGAAAGTGGCATTAAACACCATAACCCTAATCTTGATTGTTATTAAGTGTACTTACCTCTGAAAACCTAATAACATCATAACCTGGTACAGCAAGTGACTCTATGGCTGCTACATCCTATAAAATAAAACTCTACATTAAAATATTGCATCTCATTTTGAGAGGGCTGTCATGGTCGTAATCGTATGGTAGTTGGATTTACAACTACCTGTGCAATCAGTGCCCCGTTCATGGTGAGGTGTACTTGATACAACATTATGTGATAAAGTTTGTAAGTGACTTGCAGTAGGTCTGTGGTTTTCTCTGGGTACTCCGGTTTCCTCCACTAATAAAACTGACCACCATGTTATAACTCAAATATTGTTGAAAGTGGAGTTTATCACCATACACCAACCAAACCTCATTTTTAACAGCACCACAAAATGACCATTTATTACTGTTGGAATAAACAACATTTTGTGAAAGCAAAATTGATATCAATAAACTGCTAACTGTCTAAAGTGCCCAATGATTTGAACCCAACAGAATCAGAGTACCTTCATTTACAAAATTTCAATATTTGTTTTATAACTTCTTGTTAAAAACTGATCCTAAAAAAGAACTGTTAATCCAAAGATTTGTAATTTCACACTAAATAACAATGTATATACAGTATATTACCTCACTAGCTTTAAATTTGTAAAGCGCATTATCTTTCAACAAGAACCAGAATTTCTTCCATTTCTTTCCTTTCAGAATTCTAAGATTCCCATTCATACTACAGTCTGACTCGTTTGCTCGTACCTACAAAAAAAAAAAAAATCCATAAAAAATTTAAAGATTTCAAATTTCAAATTTTCAAAAAGTATTACAACTTGGATTTCTTTTAAACCACAGGTTTTAAGGTAGAGATCAAAAGTGTTTAGTCACATATTCAGTATATTTATTAAATAGGACCAAGCAATAATTGGACTATCAATTAACCTGCTTAGCTTCAAATTAAACAGACCAGTGGTTTCTAAGAGTATATTCATGTTACAGCCAATCAAACATGGCAAAATATATAATAATATGCTGTACGACCAACAAGACTAGAGGACACTGGAGAAATGCTGGTATGCAATTGAATTACATCTATTTTGACTCATTTTTGCAATATCATTTTGCTGGGACTTTCATTTGACCAACAACATCATCATATATATTATGGATGACAAATCTAGATTACTTGAATTTTTGTTGTGGAAGCAAATCTTAATATTGAATTTAATAGTAAATGTTGCAACGAATACAAGTCCACAGATGGAACCGAACAATAGCTACATTTTTTGTGTACCTCAACCAATCTTCCAGGTCGTTTGACCTTTGCAGTAAATCTAGCACTTTTCCTGATTTGTTGAAATCTTTCCTTTAGACTACTCAGACTTAAGAATGATCCATCTGTATCTTCTGTCATACCCTCTGTCACTGTACCAGTGCTTACTTTGTCTTCAAATTCTACAAAGATAAAAAATGGATAAATTTGTTAATTTACTGTTTTTTGACAATTTCAGTATTGAATGAAGCTGGAGTATACTGAAAATGTCAATTATCATCAATCAATACCTGGTAATCTTTCCCATTAGAGGTGAAGGTCAACCACAAATTTATGTGAGCTACACATTAACCTTTCCCACTAGAGGTGAAGGTCAACCACAAATTTACATGAGCTATACATAAAACTTTCCCACTAGAGGTGAAGGTCAACCACAAATTGACATGAGCTATACATAAACCTTTCCCACTAAAGGTGAAGGTCAACCACAAATTTATATGAGCTATACATAAACCTTTCCCACTAGAGGTGAAGGTCAACCACAAATTTATATGAGCTATACATAAACCTTTCCCACTAGAGGTGAAGGTCAACCACAAATTTATATGAGCTATACATAAACCTTTCCCACTAGAGGTGAAGGTCAACCACAAATCTATATGAGCTATACATTAACCTTTCCCACTAGAGGTGAAGGTCAACCACAAATTTATATGAGCTATACATAAACCTTTCCCACTAGAGGTGAAGGTCAACCACAAATTTATATGAGCTATACATAAACCTTTCTCACTAGAGGTGAAGGTCAACCACAAATTTATATGAGCTACACATAGATTTTACACTTCAGTTTGCACTAATACAACGCTTCAAATAGGAATTTGTATTTCATGGTTGAACACACAATGAAATTTCCCATTGTGACGAAGTTGGTAATGTGACATCACACAGTGAAATAAATGTTATTATTATACTTCATATATTAATTACCATAAGTAGATTAATTTGATTGGACAATGGGTAACAATCAGAACACGTGATCACACTGGACAAAAATCATATTCCATGAAATAAATATCATATTCCACCCCCTCGGAAGCCTCACAGGTTTTCCCGCCAGAGTTATCGTTCTTTGACAGGAAAATGTCAGAGGCACTCGGAAGGCATCACTTGCAAGCGACCGTTACAATGTTGTTGTGGATGTGGTTTTTAAATGTCTGAGACAACGTTCCAATGGACTTGAAATATGTTTGCCAGCAGTATTTTACATGTATGTGTTTTCTTGGTTTCATTCGGTATAATAAAACATTTATAGCATGCGGAATCAGGAAATATGAAAATTTATTCACCCAAGAGTATCATATTCACTGAGGGCAACATTTCCCTCACCAGCATGCAATAAATGTATATTATTATACCTTACATAATATTTTACTATATAAAAGTAATAAGACAATTTGGATGTTTTACGGGAAAATCTGCTGACGAGAGAGACAACCTGGTGAACAACCCAAAGATATATAATGTAAAGGGAAACAATAGGTTGCCGCACGGTCTACAACTTTCTATAGCCCAGTCTACAACCCCTGACAACCGGTAATGTGTTGAAAATGCAGTTTTATTTTGTTATCTTCTGCAAAACAAAACATTCAAGTTAATAAAACAGTTATTGCCTCCATATGAGGTGAACATCAAGTTGTCAACCCTTGAGAGGTTGTTTTCCCATGGGCTAAGGCCTTCAAGAAAACAACCACACTCTGGTTGACAACTTCCAATGTTCACCTCATACAAAGGCAATAATTGTATATTATTTCACTGGGTCAAATACAGACTTTTCTTTCTTTTGGAAATCTCAGTATTTCATGGGCGTCTATGTAATAAATAGGTTTACAGATGATTTTTTCCCCCATCTTTATCCTGAGATTTGTTATTTGCTTGAAGATTCAGGTATAAATTAAGGCATATAGAAAGTAGGGATTGATTGAAAAAAATGTACTTATACTAAATAACTTTACCTAAAACCAGTTTCTGAAAGCATTCATTACACACTCTAGCTGGTTTATTCCTCAAGTATTCTAGAGGAGCTTTATTATCTGAACAACTTGAACAAATCACCTAAAAAAATATGATATAAAATTATAACTCAATGCAAGCCAAATTAAACAGCTCCACCTATGCTGCATGAATTGGTCATAGTATATTAGTATAAACATTATTTTACACACAAAAACAAATGTCACCCCCTCACTGGGGAGTGTGTATTTAGGAGGAATCATAAATTTTAACAATAAACAAATAAAATGTTTTCTTTGACCTTTTCATAAAGTATTTATATTAATATTTGTTTAGTGTGACAGGTATTCATGTTTATCAAAGAGGTATATTTCTGACCCAAAAAATCTCATTTACTAAACCATTTTTTTTTCAAGTTTGACAGAGAATTCAAATTCACTTCGAAAATGTCTAGGTTATTTCCCCTTTTCAAGAAAATTATTTAATTTTTTTTAACCTTTATCAAACATTGTTATCCTTAAAGGTAATACTTAATGGACAGTAATAATGATACACGTTTTTACCATTTTACACACACCTATACAAATCTACTTTGTACATGTAAACTAAATTAAAAAAAACCAAACTGATACATTTCAATATGATTACTAAATAAGCTTAAATATACAATATCAAAAGAAATATCATACCCTTCCACATGATCTGCAATGATGGCGTCTCCATGCCACTGAGAATTCACACGTACATAGCATACACATTGTGACACGGGCATCAGGAATCCAAATGGGTGCCTTTGAACCCAAGACAAAATCTTTGTCATAAAATGACTATAAATATAAACCATGGATTATTTAGAACAGAAATGACACAACTAAGGCATGCTATATAAATATTACAGTAGATGTATATCCAGGGATGATCCTGGTTAGAAAATAAAATAACTGAAATCAATAAAATAAAAAAATAGCTGAAACCATCTAAACCCCCCTTTCAAAATGGTCATTTTTGACCTGTTCTGACCATATCCAGCAACTTTCGGAAAAATAATTTTCAGAGTAAAATAGCTGAAATCAGTTAAATAACCGAAAAAGTCACCCCTGTATATTACAGCTATTTTTAGTTAAAGAGCAACATATCATATCAGTAGAAATATACAACATATTTATTTATTATACTTCTCATACTTTTTTCTAAATAAATTTTATTGCAATAAAAATACTATTTCCATAGTTTCATTCAATTTGCCTGAAAAGTACTATTCACTGGTGAATAGCACAAATGCCTATTCACCGGCCGGTGATTAGCACTTTAATCACATGTTTTTTTGCTTAAAAAAAAATTAATTTCTTCTTCAAATACACACATGAAAATGTATTAGTTTTAAAAAGCATTAATAAAGTAGACTAGAAATCCATTAGAAAAGAACCTAATTTAGAATTTTGAATTGCACAGTTGTTCAGTATAATAAAACACTTATAGACTTGATATTCGGGTAATAGCACTTTAATTGTCCCCTAGGTACCAACTATTTTCCTCGCAAAATAGTTGGTACCTTGGGGACAATTAAAGTGCTATTACCCTCATACCCAGTCAATAAGTGTATAATATCACTTAAAATCTATCAAGAAATGTTTAGAACAGTGTTATTCTATTTAAAGTAAATTCTGTTATGTGTATATGGCAAGTGCACATTTTGATGTTATTTTGAGATTGTAGTACTCACAACTATGTGTTTACAGTGGAATTTTAAATTGGTAATTTTCTTTTTATAAAAATAACAAGTTCTGAATATCAAGTATGACATCTTCCATGTGTAATTCTTAGTTACTAAATCTTCTTTTTTTTTTTTTGGTAATGGCAGCCACCTTAGATAAAGAGTTATTATCAAGAGATTAAGAAAATTTGATATAAGATTTTAAATGATGCTTATAAGTGATGACAATAGCTGGTTCATGCCTACTGTCTATGATTTCTTCAGTGTTCTTCACAATCTATATAAATATATTAATGTTATAATTGTGTGTATCTCTTGCAGTAATTAACTGATTTTTTTGCAAACATCAAACTACTGCAACCTTGATATTAAAAACACAACATATGATAAAAGCTAAGCACAAACATTTAGTATTCCATTTTAGTTCATTAAAATGATTTATATAAAAATGGGAAAAACAAGATATGATTATAATCTAACAATTATGAAGTCTCCCAAACCTGACAACAGGTTTAAATGAACACTTTGCATTGTGACAAATTCTGAGCTTGATTTTTTGCGGTATTGTGGTGGCCATTTTGAAAATGGCGACCGGTAGAAATCAATTCGGGACATCATTATCTACCAATATATCAAATTTTGATGACATCGGACAATGTTGAATTTTTACCGCCCATTTTTTATGCCGTGTTTTGGCAGCCATTTTGAAAATTTTTAAAACGCAGAATTGCTCCTTTAATGGTGACCTATCACTATGTCAAATTTTATGTCTCTATCATTATCCATTTAGAAGTTATCAACATTAATGTACGAAATTTCAACTTTCCCATAGGATTCTATAGTAACCCCCACCCCCTTTGAACCCCTCAAAATATTACTTTGACCCCCTTTACCACAAAGCTGAAAACTTCAGGACCAACTACAAACATATATCTATAACTCCACCAAGTTTTATGAAATTCTGTCCAGTAGTTCATGAGATCTGCCGTGGACAAGTTCATGTGCCAAAGAAAGAAAGAAAGGAGAATGAGAATAATAATAATAAATAGAGGCTCAGCACTGATGCTGAGCCTGTGTCGCTCATCTTTCATTCTGCTCTGAGGAAACTTAATACAGAACCTTCCATAGCCTATAGGTGCTCCCACGAAATTTCGGTTTGTTTTGGCAAAGCAGTTTCAGAGAAGAAGATTTTTAGAAATCAACCAATCTAAAACAAGAATTGCCTGTGGCAGCCATGTTTGTTAATGGATCAAAACGAAATGAGCAATCTCTATAGAGGGCCTTCCATAGATGCTTCTTACCAAGTTTCATATCATTTGGCCAAGCGGTTTCAGAGGAAAAGCTGTTTTAGAAATCGAACAATAAGAAACAAGAATTGACTATGACGGCCATGTTTGTTAACGGATCAAAACGGAATGAGCAATTCCCATAGAGGACCTTCCATAGATGCTTCCTACCAAGTTTCGGTCTGTTTGGCCAAGCTGTGTCAGAGTAGAAGATTTTTAGAAATTGACCAATCAGAAAAAAGAATTGTCTGTGGTGGCCATTCTTGTTAACAGATTGGGACGAAATGAGCAATCTTTATAAGAGGACTTTCCATAGATGCTTCCTACCAAGTTTCGGATCATTTGGACATGCGGTTTCAGAGGAGATTTTTAGAAATAGACCAATCAGAAACAAGAATCGCCTGTGGTGGCCATGTTTGTTAATGGATCGGGACAGAATGAGCAATCTTTATAGAGGACCTTCCATAGATGCTTCCTACCAAGTTTCGGTTCATTTGGCCATGTGGTTTCAGAGGAAAAGATTTTTAGAAATACACCAATCAAAAACAAGAATATCCTGTGGCGACCATGTTTGTTAATGGAATTGGAACGAAATGAGTACTCTTTATAGAGGACCTTCCATAGATGCTTCCTACCAAGTTTCGGATCATTTGGCCAAGCGGTTTCAGAGGAGAAGAATTTTAAAAATCAGCCAATCAGAAACAAGAATAGCCTGTGGTGGCCATGTTTGTTAATGGATCAGGACGAAATGAGCAATCTTTATAGAGGACCTTCCATAGATGCTTCCTACTGAGTTTCGGATCATTTGGCCAAGCGGTTACAGAAGAGAAGAATTTTTAAAATCAGCCAATCAGAAACAAGAGTTGCCTGTGGTGGCCATGTTTGTTAACGGATCAGGACGAAATGAACAATCTGTATAGAGGGCCTTCCATAAATGCTTCCTACCAAGTTTCAGTTCATTTGGCTGAGGGGTTTTAGAGGCATATTTATCTGTAATTCAATTCATAGTATCTATATTTAAATTAGTTATCTCCCTTTCCACACAAAAACAGATTTTTTTTTTAGAAAGCATACAATCATAAACATGAATTCCCTGTGGTGGTCATGTTTGTTAATGGATCTGGATGAAATGAGCAATCTTTATAGAGGACCTTCCATAGAAGCTTCCTACCAAGTTTCGGTTCATTTGGCTATGCGGTTTCAGAGGAGAAGATTTTTAAAAATAGGCCCATCAGAAACAAGAATTGCCTGTGGTGGCCATGTTTGTTAATGGATCGGGACAAAATTAACAATCTTTATAGAGGACCTTCCATAGATGCTTCCTACCAAGTTTCAGTTCATATGGCTCAGGGGTTTCAGACGAGAAGATTAAAATGTGAAAAGTTAACGGACGACAGACGCCGGACGCCAAGTGATGGCAAAAGCTCACCTTGCCTTTGGCAAGGTGAGCTAATAATAAGAAATGAAGCAAAAACAATAAGTCTCCAAATGTTGTTTGGGAGACTTAATAAGAAACGGAGCAAAAACAATAAGTCTCCAAACATTGTTTGGGAGACTTAAATATATTGTATGATTATACTACAAATAGAAACTTGCAAAAACCCAATTACCAATACTACTGGTATACAACTTAAAGGGATAAAAATTGTAACCCACCGAGGGACGGGGAAAACAAATTATTATGGGGGGGGTTTTAGGAAATTGCAAATGTAAAACACTACAGTACGTGTAAAAAATACCTGGTCATTTTGAATTCTTTTCACCTAAAATAGTTATATATTAAAATTGATAGGAGATTAATGTCATGTCAGCATACAATTATTTTCTACATCAGCAGACGACACTTTTGGACAATGCCAAATGATGATTTTTTGTATCAGCAGATGATTATATTTGACATCAGCAGACATATATTCAGTATGCATAAATCCAACCAACAAAATATATAAAGTCAATATTTCCAAATAAATCGCTCCATCTATTTAAGTAAAAAATTACACAGGAATGTATCTTGGTATTATCATGGTGTTACTAAGAGCTAGTGTTTAAAAAAACACGATTGGCTAAATTAAACAATATTTGGTATTCATGAACTGTGTAAAGCAAATTTTGTTTTAAAATAATGGGAATAAATAAAAACCGTCTTAATTTGAGATGAGTGAAATGATATAAAGCAATATAATATTACAAAAAAATTTTTGGATGTCGCCTTGATTTCATAAAGCATATACCTTAAGCAAATGGAATATCACACTGCACAAAGGACAAACTACGATATAAAACAACTAAAAACAAAGATTATTAAGATGGAATAGAAATGGAAGTTCACAAAATGATACACACGTCTCCAGGACTGGGTTGCACAAGCCTCAATTAAATTTAAATCTTAATTAAACCTTAAGTGTAAATTAAATTCATGTACCACTTAGTCCTGTTTCTCAAGTAAAAGCCAATAATCTTTATAGATTGTTTTATTTTCTTTTTGTTTGGTTGTCTTGAAAATATTTTGGAAATAAAATACCATAAACAGTCCTCATGATGACCACCGCTCGTCTGGCCCAAGACCAGTAAAACTTTGTTCAGACGAGTAAATTTTTCAATTTTTATTTAGAACTATATAAAAATAAATTCAAGAATTCGATTCGGACCAGTAAATTCAAATTTTCATTTCGAGGACTGCATAAAATGAACATCTTCAATATCTTATAAACTTATTCAGTTATATCTATAATGAATACAGAAAAAATAAATTTATAAAAGAGTAGCAATTATTTAAGGCTTTCATTTGTAAGTTAATATCGCATAAAAGAGTAGCAATTATTTAAGGCTTTCATTTGTAAGTTAACATCGTATAAAAGAGTAGCAATTATTTAAGGCTTTCATTTGTAAGTTAACATCGTATAAAAGAGTAGCAATTATTTAAGGCTTTCATTTGTAAGTTAACATCGTATAAAAGAGTAGCAATTATTTAAGGCTTTCATTTGTAAGTTAACATCATATAAAAGAGTAGCAATTATTTAAGGCTTTCATTTGAAAGTTAACATAGTATAAAAGAGTAGCAATTATTTAAGGCTTTCATTTGTAAGTTAACATCTCATAAAAGAGTAGCAATTATTTAAGGCTTTCATTTGTAAGTTAACATAGTATAAAAGAGTAGCAATTATTTAAGGCTTTCATTTGTAAGTTAATATCGCATAAAAGAGTAGCAATTATTTAAGGCTTTCATTTGTAAGTTAACATCGTATAAAAGAGTAGCAATTATTTAAGGCTTTCATTTGTAAGTTAACATCGTATAAAAGAGTAGCAATTATTTAAGGCTTTCATTTGTAAGTTAACATCGTATAAAAGAGTAGCAATTATTTAAGGCTTTCATTTGTAAGTTAACATCTCATAAAAGAGTAGCAATTATTTAAGGCTTTCATTTGTAAGTTAACATCATATAAAAGAGTAGCAATTATTTAAGGCTTTCATTTGTAAGTTAACATAGTATAAAAGAGTAGCAATTATTTAAGGCTTTCATTTGTAAGTTAACATCTCATAAAAGAGTAGCAATTATTTAAGGCTTTCATTTGTAAGTTAACATCGTATATAAGAGTAGCAATTATTTAAGGCTTTCATTTGTAAGTTAACATCGTATATAAGAGTAGCAATTATTTAAGGTTTTCATTTGTAAGTTAACATTGCATAAAAGAGTAGCAATTATTTAAGGTTTTCATTTGTAAGATAACATCGCATAAAAGAGTAGCAATTATTTAAAGCTTTCATTTGTAAGATAACATCGTATAAAAGAGTAGCAATTATTTAAGGCTTTCATTTGTAAGTTAACATCGCATAAAAGAGTAGCAATTATTTAAGGCTTTCATTTGTAAGTTAACATCGTATAAAAGAGTAGCAATTATTTAAGGCTTTCATTTGTAAGTTAACATCGTATAAAAGAGTAGCAATTATTTAAGGCTTTCCTTTGCAAGTAAACATCGCATAAAAGAGTAGCAATTATTTAAGGCTTTCATTTGTAAGTTAACATCATATAAAAGAGTAGCAATTATTTAAGGCTTTCATTTGTAAGATAACATCGTATAAAAGAGTAGCAATTATTTAAGGCTTTCATTTGTAAGTTAACATCGCATAAAAGAGTAGCAATTATTTAAGGCTTTCATTTGTAAGTTAACATCGTATAAAAGAGTAGCAATTATTTAAGGCTTTCATTTGTAAGTTAACATCGTATAAAAGAGTAGCAATTATTTAAGGCTTTCCTTTGCAAGTAAACATCGTATAAAAGAGTAGCAATTATTTAAGGCTTTCATTTGTAAGTTAACATGGTAACTATATATTACCTGGTTACCAGCTTTAACAGTTTCAAATGTATTCCTCCTCTGTGTATTTTCTTCAATAGCACCAGACAGGGCTTTCATCCACTGATCTCTTTCTTCTACTGAACTATAATCAAATATATCAACATATTGACATTCTATGAAAACAGTTTTTTTGTGGAATATCATTTTCGTGAATTTTATTGGTTCAATCAACTGTTTATTTTTTGTACTAAAACCTTTTTTTTTTTATAATAAAAAATCATTATTAGGAAGAAATGAGGACAATTTAAAAAAAAAAAAATTTTGATAGATAAATGAATCAAATAAAATGGCCATATTATGATGCATCGGTGCACCTGTGGATCGTTACACCCCTAGGATAAATATATACTTCCTTTAAGTCGAATTTCAGATAACTCGAAATTTTGCAACAGTCCCGTGAACTTCGAGATAACGAGATTCAACTGTATATGAAATGACCGTCTGTAAATGTATGATGAAGAACATCAACTAAAAGCATATCTTTTTCTTTCTATCTAATTGTCTGAGGGGCCGTTGTGGTCGTGATCGTATGGTAGTTGGATTTATAACTACCTATGCAATCAGTACCTATCACCACTAATGTTGTGAGTTCGAATCCTGCTCAGGCGAAACAACATTATGTGAAAAAGTGAGTCAGTTACTTGCAGCAGGTCGGTGGTTTTCTCCGGGTACTTCGGTTTCCTAAACCAATAAAACTGACCGCCATGATATAACTGAAATATTGTTGAAAGTGGCATTAAATACCATAACCCACACCCAAGTGTCAGATAAGATTTTTCTCTTTTGATCCTTTCAATTCATATCTTAACTTAATTATTTTGTTTTACCTTGCTTCAACTGCAAATGACCTCTGTAAACCAACAATGTTAAATTCTGTGTTGTATTCTTCTATTGCTGGTAAAGTTACCTATAGAGAAAAACACAGGCAATATATACTATCATCAACAATGTCACTTTTTACAAGGTAGGACACCAACAAAACATACAATAATGGAATACATTTGCTTTATTTGAAACAACAATAGAGGGTGGGCCAAAAAGATATATCCAACATAATTATGTACATTTGTGTGTTTACGATAATCCTAGGATAATGAAAGATTTATTCCTTTCTTTAATCTTTATTGATTAATACCCATGTGTAGTGAGCTTCATCAGGATAGTGGTTTTCTAAAGGTATTTTTGTTTCCCCTACCTATATGTGAGTGAGAGATTGTTGTTTTACCCCAAGTAAGCAATTTTTCAGCTATATCGTGGCGAGAACAAGTTGCATTTCCATGGTGATAATGGTGTCCACTTTGTACTAGATAAACATGTTGAGTTGAATTTATTGTGCTAGTTTACTGAAACAACAGACCAAGGATAGACATGTCTCTACATTCAGACATATTACCCTGATCCTGAGCCAACCAGTCTTTGCTCTTTCTCCTAAATGCCATGTACTTAGCAGATAAGCAGCATATACCAATTTTATAGTCATTCGTTTGGTCCCACTGTGCTCAAACCCACAATTTACCGTACATGACGTGAGCATGCTAACCATTACACCACCGATGTGGTCGTCCTCTACCAATAAAACTAGCTTCCAAGATATAACTAATATAATGTGGAAAATGTCATTAAACAAGCATAGCCCACAACCCTTTAACACAAGGGTACTTGACATGACTTGTGAAGATTATTGTGATACATACCTTCATACCCACTAGTGTAAGAAGATTATTGTGATACATACCTTCATACCCACTAGTGTAAGAACATTATTGTGATACATACCTTCATACCCACTAGTGTAAGAACATTATTGTGATACATACCTTCATACCCACTAGTGTAAGAACATTATTGTGATACATACCTTCATACCCACTAGTGTAAGAACATTATTGTGATACATACCTTCATACCCACTAGTGTAAGAACATTATTGTGATACATACCTTCATACCCACTAGTGTAAGAACATTATTGTGATACATACCTTCATACCCACTAGTGTAAGAACATTATTGTGATACATACCTTCATACCCACTAGTGTAAGAACATTATTGTGATACATACCTTCATACCCACTAGTGTAAGAACATTATTGTGATACATACCTTCATACCCACTAGTGTAAGAACATTATTGTGATACATACCTTCATACCCACTAGTGTAAGAACATTATTGTGATACATACCTTCATACCCACTAGTGTAAGAACATTATTGTGATACATACCTTCATACCCACTAGTGTAAGAACATTATTGTGATACATACCTTCATACCCACTAGTGTAAGAACATTATTGTGATACATACCTTCCTACCCACTAGTGTAAGAACATTATTGTGATACATACCTTCATACCCACTAGTGTAAGAACATTGTTCAGTCTGTATCCACCAGTAGGTGTTGGTGTGGTGTATAACAAAACATCATTAAACTGCAATGGAAAATCACAATATTGAACAGAATATGTGATTACGATGCATGTAAAGAAAATTCTACTTAAGACTCGTGGCCATATGGCTGACATTGTATGCAATGCAAATTTTGCTTAACCTTTACATGTATAAAGAGGTCGAGTATGATAATTTGGAAAAATCTGAATGAACAGACATAGCTATAAGAAATAGCAATCAATGTTATAATTTTAGAATGAACAGACATAGCTATAAGAAATAGCAATCAATGTTATAATTATAGTAATACAGTACTTTGTAACTGATCTTCAGTAACAACTGCACTCCACACTAAAGAAGAGTTACATTACAAAGCTAATCAAGGTCTGTAATTTTAGTCAGTTATTTAGTTATTAGTTATAATGTCAAACTATCATCTGGTGTTGTTGAATCGCTGTCTGACTGTTTGGTGAATGAGAAAGGATTTCATTATAATCATATTTGTGTAAATTTATTGAAACACCATATTTATATACATTGTACTTACAAGAAAAAACATCCTGGGTTGCATTTCTTTTCTAGACAACTTCATTAATTCTCCTTCTTTAATCAAATCCTACAATATAAAAAACACTTTATAAGAAATTACTTGAAATATCATATGATTATGTTCTATATAAACATTGTGACTTTTTTAATTTCATCATTTATACATACTTTAATTATCATTTTAGGATAACTGAAGACTACAGACACTTTAGATGTGACAAAAAAACAACTTATTAGTTGCTTAATTGGATTTTTATAGTACGAAATCACTGATACAGACATGTTGCTCTACTCATTATCCTGATTCTGAGTAAACCAGTCTTTGATCTTACTCCTTAATGCTGTGTGCTTAGTGGAGAAGGAACAAATACCTATTTGATAGATATTGGTTTGACCCGACTGGGGCTCATCCACCGATCTACAGCACTCAAGGCAAGCATGCTAACTATTATAATAGGGATGTGGTTACTAGGACACATCTCATTCTCTTGTTGAATAAATACAGGAGCATTCGATGTTTCTCATATTTTTTTTTAATTCTGACATTCTTAAATCACAGGAAGAACTCTGTGTCATTACAACAAACAAGTAAAAATCTCACAATTTGTTTTCATTCGTACATAAACCTGTAAAAATGAAAGAACTTGTCTGGTTTTTAAAATTACTTTGGGAGTTATTTGGTTGCAATTTTCTATGTCATTTCATTTTTCTTAATTTAGGTGGGAATATCATGTATCTGACATTTTAGAAAGGGCCATTAGGAGTGGTGATAAAGCACAGAGGCAGCAAATGGAAAATTTGTCAGCATTCCCTTTTCAACATGGTACATTATAGTTTTTTCTATATTAAAAACTTATCTCACCCTTCCTGGTTTAATGACCTCAAAATGTCCATCTAAACTTTTCTGTATCTCTAACATCTTCTGAACTTGGTCCTAGAAACCATGGAAATAAAAAAACTATTATATAAATCACCAATTTATTGTTATTGATAGGTATCACTTACCAGGCTAACATTAGATACTGCATATTATTTTGTTTGTCAAAAATCAAAAGAGGGCATATAACATAAATGTAAAAAAACATCACATTTCACATATAAGACATCACATTTCACATATAAGACATCGCATTTCACATATAAGACATCACATTTCACATATAAGACATCTCATTTTCACATATAAGACATCTCATTTTCACATATAAGACATCACATTTCACATATAAGACATCACATTTCACATATAAGACATCACATTTCACATATAAGACATCACATTTCACATATAAGACATCTCATTTTCACATATAAGACATCACATTTCACATATAAGACATCACATTTCACATATAAGACATCACATTTCACATATAAGACATCTCATTTTCATCAATAATACAGTGACCATTTAGTCAAAAATTCCTCAAACAATATCAACCTTTTCCCAACTCACAAATTTATTATTTCAGATTTTATTAAATGGATGTATTCAAAAGTCAGTTTGAAATTGGTTGGTTGGATTGTAGGTGATTATCATTACTTTGAGAAAAGCTTCAGCTATAATATGACTACCAGACTTATTGGGAAGGAAAACCTCGGCAGTTATAATGAATTAATCGGTTACTTATTCTAATACTGACCCGATTGTCACAACGAGAAAACATTAAAAGTTGAATCAGTGAAGTTGATAACATTTATACTGTATCAGTGCGTTCTAAATGGAATATGTCAAATACCTGAGATATACACAGTGTGAGCATGTCACTGGGAAAACAAATAGTCCATCAAATATGGACAAAAGGACCATAGTGACAAGGACCAACGTTAACAGATTTTTGTTTCTTGAGAGCTTGGTATTTAACAATTTAACATTCCATTCAATTTTTCATTCTGAGAAAATTCAATTTAACTTTTAATCAAAGTGAACTCATTCTCTGGTTTCATTTACTTCCTGTAACTGAACCTACTGACAAGATTTTGTCAGCAGCATTTTCATTGGTTAATCTAAGGTTCACCTAGACGTAAGGTTAATTTAAGTTGTGTAAGATGTAATATGTTGTGTATTAAACATAAGATTTTTAGTCAGATTGTCTTTCATTTAAAATATAAATCTGTTTTAATTATACAATAATACCTACCCCTTGTCTCATGCTATCATTTAAAATATAAATCTGTTTTAATTATACAATAATACCTACCCCTTGTCTCATGCTATCATTTGCATGATCAGCGACCTCGCTGACAATTGCTAAAGCAGCTGAAAATCAATAGATAAATACATGAGATACTTTTTTTGTGGTTCAAAACCAAAATTGACTGTCAGAAAAATCTGGCGGTCTAATTTATTTCTTCAATAATGCTGAAGTCATCTGTTTTAAATTTTATTTTTGCTCCATTTCATTTACAAGAAATCTGAAAAGAGCTAAATAACAAGTATGACATTATATTTATCTACATACAGAAAGGAATACAACATACACATATTTACAACCTTCACTCATGTTTTTTGCTGTTCTTCATTTAAAACAGTCATGATTGAGGGTTCAACAATGAGCATAGTTTATACCTAAAGTGAGTGAAATGGCTCCAAGCTTATAGTTGAGCAGTATATTGTAAATCAAAACATTCAACCTCTACATCTTCTATATGCAAGGTCATCAAACCAATGTTACAAATTCTGTCATCAATATGACTGACATTACATATATGAAATATACAATAATGTACACAAGGAAAATATTTATTAACATTGAAAGATGAAATGATTTTAAAAATATCGGAAATTGTTGTATTTCTTCTTTATTTGTGAGTGTGTATATGTGTTTACCACTGAGACCTTACAAATGCAGTATAAACTTAAAACTAGTATTACTGTGACTACAGCTCACTAAGATATACCCCTGCTCCCCACATCTGTCCAACCTATTTCCATAACTAAAACATTACTGATTGCTCCGACTAAAAATGAAAGGGACCCTCCTCTCTTCACCGGTAAGCTGCTGATAAAATTTCAAAACATTCTGAGAAACACTACTCAAGTTATCATACGACATAGGGTGAAAATCCTATTTTCCGTCATATCAAGTCCAATAACTCTGAAACGACAAAAGTGAAAATCGTCGAAAATGAAAGAGATCCTCCTCTCTTCAACGGTAAGCTGCTGATAAAATTTCAAACCATTCTGAGAAACACTACTCAAGTTATGATACGACATAGGGAAAAAATCCTATTTTCTGTCATATCAAGTTCAATAACTCTGGAACGGCAGAAGTGAAAATCGTCAAAAATGAAAGGGATCCTCCTCTCTTCACCAGTAAACTGCTGATAAAATTTCAAAACATTCTAAAAAACACTACTCAAGTTATCATACCATATAGGGTAAAAATCCTATTTTCCGTCATATCAAGTCCAATAACTCTGGAACGACAAAAGTGAAAATCTTCAAAAATGAAAGGGATCCTCCTCTCTTCACCAGTAAACAGCTGATAACATTTTAAAAGATTCTAAGAAACACAACTCAAGTTATCGTACGACATAGGATTTGTCTACAAAAGGACGGACGGACATGGTGAAACCAGTATACCCCCTACAACTTCGTTGCGGGGGATATAATGATAACGTGGATCTTGAACCCTCAATATACTTACTGCATGTATTCTGATAATCTTCTGATTCTGGTGTAAGATGCTTCAAGTAATCTATAAGTAAATTAATGAATTTATATAACAGAAAAGTTTTATAGTAAAGTCAAGAAAATGCTTTGTTTCTGGTAATAAACCGAAACTAAAGAACAGAAGTGTCAAAAATTAATTATCTCCCTTTATGTACTTTGTTAAGGGAGATAATCATAAAGTAATCATCCAATTACAAAAGTGTGGATATACAAAGGTGTCTTATCTTACCCTAAATGGTTGATGAAAATGAGATCAAGGTATTTCAGAAGATATTGCCTGCCTTATATGACATTATATACAGTGCTGGATCAATTTGAAAGGAAATATTTTCAGAGTCTGGTCTATTGAGTCTATGTATGAAAGTATCCATACTGTATAAAAGGCTGTCATGGCAGTGATCCTATGGTAGTTGGATAACATCTACCTAGTCAGTGCCTATTACCACTTAAGTTATGAGTTTGAATCCCACTCATGGTGATGTGTACTTGAAACAACATTATGTGATAAAGTTTGTTAGAGACTTACAACAAGTCAGTCTTTTTTCCTGGTGTACTTTGGTTTCCTCCATAAACTAGAACTGTGAGTGACCTCACTGAGTGATACCCCCCCACTTGCAATACTATGATGTTCAAACTTTGGAATACAGGTATATTAGCAAGTTACCTATGAAAAATGAACGGATATGGAGTTATGTCAAGGAGACAACATCCCATCTCCAAAATAAACTAACCAAGAACATACATCTAGGGGTCGCCACAAGTACATGACCTCGGTTTTCGTGAAAGTATAAGTTGAATTATCTCCCCTTCTAAATTTTAGACAGCAACGGTATTCCTTCATGCACATCTGCAGGTTGTGTACTACAACTGTGTAAAGTTTCATAAAAATTCAATAAGCAGCTTAGTAGGAGTTGCGCTTACAAGGTACATGCCCCCCCCCCCCCCCTTTTTGTGAAAGTAAAGTTGAATTATCTCCCCTTCCAAATTTTGGACAGCAACCATATTCCTTCATGCACATCTGCAGGTAGTGTACTACAAATGTGTAAAGTTTCATAAAAATTAAATAAGCCGCTTAGGAGGAGTTGTGCTTACAAGGTACACGATCCCCCTTTTCGTGAAAGTATAAGTTGAATTATCTCCCCTTCTAAATTTCAGACAGCAACGGTATTCCTTCATGCACATCTGCAGGTTGTGTACTACAACTGTGTAAAGTTTCATAAAAATTCAATAAGCAGCTTAGTAGGAGTTGCGCTTACAAGGTACATGCCCCCCTCCCCCCCTCCCTTTTCGTGAAAGTAAAGTTGAATTATCTCCCCTTTTAAATTTTGGACAGCAACCATATTCCTTTATGCACATCTGCAGGTAGTGTACTACAAATGTGTAAAGTTTCATAAAAATCCAATTAGCGGTTTAGGAGGAGTTGCGCTTACAAGGTACATGGACGGAAGGACAGACGGACGGACGGACAGGGTGGTTCCTATATACCTCCCCAAACTTTGTTTGCGGGGGGTATAATAAACCTGACTGCCACAATATAACTGAAGTATTGTTGAAAGTGGTGTTAAATACCCATAACCGTAACTCTAACAATCCCAGCTATATTTATTTTGTACAATGTTGTATCAGACAGATTATTACCTGATTATATATGCAACCCTATACCTTACAGTATAACATACCCTGTAATAATAGTTTGTATTGTGGAATTCTTTGTATTGGTTTCAGTAAATAATGTCTTATACCCAAACTGGCACATCGTGGAGACATCTGAAAATAGGTTATATCAAACTGTTAAAAAGATCCAATGGTGATAGGAATATACGGGTTGAAACAACATGAACGAAAACTAGTTTTACTGATGACAATATAAAGCCACCAAAACTTCAAAGAACAGAAACAAAATTCAGACAAAAATGTGATATTGTGATTCCAATGAAATGTCATTACAAAATTAACAATATGTTGTAGGGAGAGATAACCATGGCAGCTGTTTTTAAAAACATTAGACAACTGTTAATTTGTTGGACCTTTTTTGTATTAAATATTGCAAAAGTAAACATATGCAAATGGCTTCATAAAATGGATATTCAATTCAATTCTTCATTCACTCTAGTGTATACATCACTATGTTTAAACTAGTGTTGAAACAAGGTAATCTTTCCTTTTTTAACAAGCTTAATTTCTTTATTTTGTAAAAGTAAGGATCATCTCCCTCAAGCACCATTTCAACACTTGAAACCTTTTCATTGCCCTTATTCTATTGATATTTTGAAGGGAAAAAATGGCCTTCATTATTATTTAGTCCTTTTAAATAAGGCTGTTTACCTCAAATTCTTTGACACATTGTTGAAAGGCTGGTATCTTTTTCAGGGAATCATCAAATACTTTGTTTGTTTCTTCAAAGTCTGTGATGTATGATGTATACATCTTTAAAAATGGTCCCTTTCTGACAAAAATATCTGCTACTTGTTTGCATTTCTCCCTGAAAAAAAGCACATGTATATATAGTGAATAAAGCACGTGTATATATAGTGAATAAAGCACATGTATATATAGTGAATAAAGCACATGTATATATAGTGAATAAAGCACATGTATATATAGTGAATAAAGCACATGTATATATAGTGAATAAAGCACATGTATATATAGTGAATAAAGCACATGTATATATAGTGAATAAAGCACATGTATATATAGTGAATAAAGCACATGTATATATAGTGAATAAAGCACATGTATATATAGTGAATAAAGCACATGTATATATAGTGAATAAAGCACATGTATATATAGTGAATAAAGCACATGTATATATGTTGAATAAAGCACATGTATATATAGTGAATAAAGCACATGTATATATATTAAATAAAGCACATGTATATATAGTGAATAAAGCACATGTATATATAGTGAATAAAGCACATGTATATATAGTGAATAAAGCACATGTATATATAGTGAATAAAGCACATGTATATATAGTGAATAAAGCACATGTATATATAGTGAATAAAGCACATGTATATATAGTGAATAAAGCACATGTATATATAGTGAATAAAGCACATGTATATATAGTGAAAAAAGCACATGTATATATAGTGAATAAAGCACATGTATATATAGTGAATAAAGCACATGTATATATAGTGAATAAAGCACATGTATATATAGTGAAAAAAGCACATGTATATATAGTGAATAAAGCACATGTATATATAGTGAATAAAGCACATGTATATATAGTGAATAAAGCACATGTATATATAGTGAATAAAGCACATGTATATATAGTGAAAAAAGCACATGTATATATAGTGAATAAAGCACATGTATATATAGTGAATAAAGCACATGTATATATAGTGAATAAAGCACATGTATATATAGTGAATAAAGCACATGTATATATAGTGAATAAAGCACATGTATATATAGTGAATAAAGCACATGTATATATAGTGAATAAAGCACATGTATATATAGTGAATAAAGCACATGTATATATAGTGAATAAAGCACATGTATATATAGTGAATAAAGCACATGTATATATAGTGAATAAAGCACATGTATATATAGTGAATAAAGCACATGTATATATAGTGAATAAAGCACATGTATATATAGTGAATAAAGCACATGTATATATAGTGAATAAAGCACATGTATATATAGTGAATAAAGCACATGTATATATAGTGAATAAAGCACATGTATATATAGTGAATAAAGCACATGTATATATAGTGAATAAAGCACATGTATATATAGTGAATAAAGCACATGTATATATAGTGAAAAAAGCACATGTATATATAGTGAATAAAGCACATGTATATATAGTGAATAAAGCACATGTATATATAGTGAAAAAAGCACATGTATATATAGTGAATAAAGCACATGTATATATAGTGAATAAAGCACATGTATATATAGTGAATAAAGCACATGTATATATAGTGAATAAAGCACATGTATATATAGTGAATAAAGCACATGTATATATAGTGAAAAAAGCACATGTATATATAGTGAATAAAGCACATGTATATATAGTGAATAAAGCACATGTATATATAGTGAATAAAGCACATGTATATATAGTGAATAAAGCACATGTATATATAGTGAATAAAGCACATGTATATATAGTGAATAAAGCACATGTATATATAGTGAATAAAGCACATGTATATATAGTGAATAAAGCACATGTATATATAGTGAATAAAGCACATGTATATATAGTGAATAAAGCACATGTATATATAATGAATAAAGCACATGTATATATAGTGAATAAAGCACATGTATATATAGTGAATAAAGCACATGTATATATAGTGAAAAAAGCACATGTATATATAGTGAATAAAGCACATGTATATATAGTGAATAAAGCACATGTATATATAGTGAATAAAGCACATGTATATATAGTGAATAAAGCACATGTATATATAGTGAATAAAGCACATGTATATATAGTGAATAAAGCACATGTATATATAGTGAATAAAGCACATGTATATATAGTGAATAAAGCACATGTATATATAGTGAATAAAGCACATGTATATATAGTGAATAAAGTTTGGGATGCCATTAACCAGTTTAACCATGCCACGTTTGTGTCTGTCCCAAAACCAGGACATGGATGTCCAAAGTCATATGTCATAGGCTTTTTTTTGTTCAATAAGATAAGGTGACAAGGGATCTTTTGATTTGTTGATATTGGCGATCAGGCCATAAAAAAGAATATGTTTGTTTGCCCGAACTCGACCAACTCATAAAAAAGCGCCCGACTCAAAATCTTTTTTGGTTCAAAAATCACGGATTTTTTTCATATCCGTGTCCTTATTGATTTTGTTATATAGTTTAACCTTATCCGTTCAGCGCTTTATCACACGACAATTTGTGTTATGTAAAGCATCTAATTGATACGGATGAAGCATGACATAATGGCTTTCCGTTATCTGTGCACGTAAAAATTGGATTGAAATCAAGACCAATAGTTTCCAACAGACTCTATTGTTTTGAAAACACAAAAACATGACACGAAGTATTCGTTGAAGTGTGTGACGACGATTTCTTTCTGAGGAAAACTGATGAAATTTGTGTGACTGTCTCAGACCGATCGGGACACTCGTTTGAGCCCGATTTGGAGGAACCAATCCAAGTCGTTCAAGAATTTGACTTGGCGTTAAAATTTGCTACATTTGTTGTAAATAGATACGCTTCCAGTTCAGAAGAAAACGATATTAACAATGAATTTTGTATTCAAATAAACTCAATTAAAACATTTGTCTGTATTTACAATGTAAACATTGAGAAAAAAAATCGGGACATTGAAGTGGAAAACTTAACGAAATGTTATAAGAATGGATCTTAGTACAGATAGATCTATATATGTGTCAATACCAAACTTAGCCTATCATTATTAAAGCATTTATAACGTTATAAGGTACAATAATTTTGAGCAAACAGAAATATTTTTAAGTCTGGCCTCATCACTGTTTAAACTTTCTTTTCATAAGGTAAATAAAAAATATACAAAACACCTGAAACTGTCAACATGACAATTTTCGTGAATTACTTTTTTAACCAGTAGTCATAAATAATGGGTCATAAATAACTTAACCCATACTTTAGCTCAATTGTCTCATCACACTTCCTTATTGTTTAATCTCATTGTTATTGGTTAAGACAGTTTTTCTTATATCAGATTATTTTACTGTTATAAATTATTACTACTACGATATCATCAAAATAAATAAAGGGAACATAAATTCTACATTATATTTATTGCTAGAGAGCCTGTTGTATTAATACAAGTACTAAAAATTATCTTTCCATTTTTTTTTAAATCTTGAAAAATCAAATTCTGCCTCTTGTTAATTGAATTATTGTTCCATTTTCTATATTTATTTTCTACATTTCCAAGTCGTCTGTGGAGAAATATTTTACTACAACTGAAACTATCATTTTATTTTATTGAGAGGTACACTATAAAAAAAACCTTTGTAGAGATGACATTATCACAGAGGTGTTGATCTCTGTACAATTTTTCATTACACCAGAACACCATACAGCATTGTTGGTAACTTATAGCTGATAACTAGTTGTTGGTCCAATCATGTACTGAGAATACCTCAACAGTTAATTACCAAGGGTTTTTTTTAAAGTTTGGAATGAAAAATGAACAATAAATACTAGTAAACTGATACAAGGGGATAAACTTTGAGTGACTGCTGACTGCAAGTGAGGTGACCGCCAATTGTGAAGGTGTCAATGATTTGCAGCATTCAAGGTGAAAGACAAGTTTGACTATATTACGTTATGATCCATATGAAACAAGGAGGTCATATTGATTAAAAATTAAGAGAAGTTACGTGGTAAATAACAGTTTCTACGTACCAGTTTGCTACTCTTTCTTCTAGGTCACGTAACAAGTCTTCATTAAAGTTTTGTAGCTGTGGTAAAAACTTCAGAATCCTATTCAACACTTCTGATGGTATAACTGGTCTTCCAGCTTTCTCTGTAGCTCTAGATAAGTGTAGCCGAAAATCCTATGAAAAACAATTATAAGAGTAAATGATACATTGATAAAACAATAACATCTACAGAATGAAGTGACTATTAAGGAGAAGGTGGTCTTTATAGAAAAGACCATTACATAATAGTGTAGTCTTTCTGCATGGGGCCTTGATTAGAGGGTTGCCTGTCTATGAAGAAGCCTATCATGAGATGGTTGCCTTTCAAGAAGATGTGGTCTTTATAAACAGAAGCTTTTGATGAGATCGTGGAAGGTGGTCTTTCTAAAGATGAAATGTTGATAAGACTGTGGAGAGGAAGAGAGATTGTACCTAACAGTGGGATTGTTGCTTAGGTATTGTATTCAAGTGTTAATTTACATCATGTACCAGACTGATGACTTATCCCTAGGTTAGTTACAAGAGTAGCACGATTGATGTCACTAGTAGATAGGAACTCCCTTACCCATCAGAGCACCGAGTACTCCCCTCATATTTAGTGGGGTTCGTCTTCTTTATTCTTTAGCTTTCTATGTAGAGTTTTATCGAATATCGTTTGTCTTTTTTGCCATTTTTCTTTTGGTCATTGTATTGTCTGTCCTCCTTAGATTTACAGCTTCTGATTATCCTTTGGTGTGTGTCTTGAAACTTTTTTTTTACTATGCATTATTACATATAAAGTCTGTGATGAGATGTTAATATACACATTTTCTAATGAAAAAAAAGTTGTTTTTCTTAAATAATTCCATGTTTTGTAGTTTACTCAAAAATAGCTACCTAGTTTGTCATGACAAGTAAAACATATTAATAACATTATTAATGGTTTCTTCACTAATTAATTCAATGAATTTATACAGATTATGTCAAGTCTAGTCTGAATCTACTATTGACTAGTTCAACTATAGATTCACTAGTGGGACTTTCATGTGCTATAAAGCTCCAAAAATTGGTTCGTAATAATTTCCTTTCTACTTTATTTTTTTGTGGCTCTATTCTACACACAAAGTATTGAAATTGTAAGTCTGCTTGGTAATTTATGATCAATTAAGACATTATACATACATGAATGTATTTACATCTGTATGTTTATCATAATTAAATAAATGCTCATCTACCTTCCCCTATATTGTTGTACAGACAATATTAAACAAACATGTTTTTTAATAGTGGTCTACACCGTGATTTATCTAATAGCTTACAAGGTTTTAAAACTTGGTTTTATCCTATTTGTATTGAATCTCAAATTTAATTTTCAATTTAATAATAAATATGTATTTTTCATTCTACATTTGTTCTATTTTTAGCAGTCAAACTACACTGACTGTATTATGTATATATTTTCGTGATATACAATTAATAGTTATACCAGATTTCCTGTACCATTTAACGAATGTATTTACCAATTGCTCAATGAATATTGACCAACTGGTATTTAAACTCCTAGAAGTCACAGTGGTGTTGGTCAGAAAAAGTTTAAAGTTCCTATTGTTGAGAAATAAAGTTCCTATTGTTGGGCAATCAATGAACAATAGGAACTGTGTTTAAACTTCTTTCCTGATGAAAACTTTCTCTCTGATGAAACTTCTTTGATTTTATTTCAAGTTGAAAAATTTCTTCATTGGAATTCATTTCTTTCATATAATTAGCATTATGCATATGAAAAAAAATTATTCTTTTCTAATTTCATGAATAAATGCAATTACATTTATTTGCTTTTTGGTTTGTAATTTACAATTTGGTCAAATATAAAATAATGATAATAATCCTGAAAATTATGTTAAACATCAATCAATCAATTTCCATACAGTGTTTGCATAAAACTAGGGGTAATAATTCAATTTTTCTACCATGGTTATTGCATAAATAGATCTAAAAATAAAGCAAGCAATATTAATAGATTTAATCACTGAATATATCCACAATGTTTGAAAATACTTGAAAGTACATGAAATCAGTATTTTGCAAATTTGAATATTGTATACATACATGTACTATATCCATATCTAGATATTGTTATTGTGAAAATGAGCAATTCACAAAACATTATTTTCCATATCTGCATTTATTACATAAGGCTCTATTTTACTGTTTTTCTATTGGCCAGAAGCAAAACACGTGACATTCCATTTACTAACATATTGATTAGCAAAAAGCAATTTCTGTGCAATAAATAATCATATTGCACTCTCGTGCAAAATCAATGAATGAAATTACGTGGCACGAGAGTGCAATATGGTTTTTTATTGCACAGAAATTGCTTTTTGCTAATCAATATGTTAGAAAATTTCATAAAATTTGAAAATTTTCAAAAAATTTGAAAATCATAAAATTAAAAAAAAGAAAAATTTAAAGTTCAATTTTTTTTAACAAATTTGAAAATTTCATTTTTTTTTTAAAAATTGAAAATCAAAATTTTCATAAAATTTCAAAACTTTCATACTATTTTAAAAAAATTCAAAATGATAAAATTTTCAAAAAGTTTCAAAAATTTCATAGTTTTCATAAAATTTCAAAATTAAGAGTAAAATAGAGCCGTATGTAATTCGCCTCGTTCAATATTGTTGTACTCTGCTCCATAAAACCTCATATTGATCTCGTTCAAGTGCAGTAATTGTATAGAATTCCAAATATAGAAGAAGAAAAAAGGAAAAATATAAATGTTAGAAAAATGTTTACCAGCTATCTAAATTAAAAACAATGGGAGTTATTTCTCAAATTATGAAAAGATTATAATATGATATATATACCGTTATACAGTGCCTGTTATCAGGTATATGAAAGAAATATAATATACAATTATGGCCTTCATGCGAAGTTAATATCCATAATTATTAAATTGAGAAAGGGTTATTTTCCTGAGGTCCGAAAGACTGAGGGAAAATAACCCTTTCGAAATTGAATAATTATGGATATTAACTTCTCATGAAGGACATAACTGTATTATTATACTGGATTGATATGAGGGAAATAACTAGTTATTGGTTCGACGTGCAAAAGCGCGCCAATTTCAAACAGTTATTTTATGCTACGTGCAGATTCCCTCATAGTTATTTGACCTAAGTATAATAATCATTCTAATGAAGTAATTTTTCAATATGCAATAAAATCAAAGAAGTTTCATCAAAGAGAAAGTTTTCATCAGGAAAGAAGCTTAAACACAGTTCCTATTGTTCATTGATTGCCCAACAATAGGAACTTTAAACTTTTTCTGACCAACACCAATGTGACTTCTAGGAGTTTAAATACCAGTTGGTCAATATTCATTGAGCAATTGGTAAATACATTCGTTAAATGGTACAGGAAATCCGGTATAACAAGTGTAAAATATCCTGGTCACTATGCCTCTACATAAAGGATAAGCTGCAAGACAAGCGCTGGTTTAACATGGACCACTTAGTGGAAACCTTTTTTGTTATGTTATTTTTTCTTGTGGTAATCTGACAGTTTTAACTCGTTTGAAATTGCTAAATAAACACAAAATACTAATACATATCTTAGTTTCTAAACATACAAAAATTCAAAGACAAGATATGTACAGTTAAACCTGTATTAAGAGGTCACCTTTGGGACAAAGAAAAGGCATTTTTTTAGGACAGGAGACCTCTTAAAATAGGTTCAATTCATATAAAAAATTTCTGTGACAGGACAAGAAAAAGGTGACCTTTTAATACAGGTAACTGCTTAATAGAGGTGACCGCATGGACAGGTTTGACTTAATATTGTAAATTGATGCTGCTTTTGATGAATACGATGTATACCATTACATATTAGATATAAGTAATGATTTATAACATGAAGAACATACCACATTGAGAAGTCTAAGAACATCTACAAACACATGCTCTGAGGAGGAGATTTCTTTGGCTATACACAGTATCTTCTTGGCTTTTTTTCTAGCAGCCTAAAAATAATATTGTATACTTTTTACATTTTATGAACAAAAACTAAATAGTCATTAAAAACATTAGTTTGATATATGTACCTGTAAAATGTACTTAATAGTATTGTAATAATGGCCATTTCAACTAAATCATGACGCTTGTTGACTGAGAACCTACCATGATAGGAGAATTAAAATACCCCCCCCCCCCCCCCCCCCCCCCCTTACCAACAAAAGTAATTGTTAATCTTTTATGCTTTATTACTTACATATAATTACTAATAAATTATTTTTTTAAGTTTTTATCTTGTGACCAATGTATAATCCAAGCAACAAATATATGAATTTCTATACTTGTTTATACTGTCTAATCGAAACAATAAAATAAAATTATTATGAAAAGAACATTTAAACAGTGATGGTCAACAATTCCACTATCAATGTTTGCTTCAGACAGGTTCCATTGAAGTGTATATCCTATAAGTAAAACCTGTCTACAAAGGTAACCAAATGGAAGATGGAAATTTGACCATTTTGAACAATTTGAAAACTGTACTTTTTTTCTAACTACAGATTGCTACTTCAAAAGTATATTGCTATCTTTGTAAGCCTATAAACAATGCAGTTGTTCTAATCATTTATATTTATAACCCACTTAAACTCAGTCACGAAATATGAAATTCTAAAGGAATTGACAGAAACCGTCATGGTGATGATCATATGGTAGTTGATTTACAATTACCTATGCAATCAGTGCCTATCACAGGATCTGTCATGGTGATAATCATATGGTAGTTTTATTTACAATTACCTATGCAATCAGTGCCTATCACAGGATCTGTCATGGTGATAATCATATGGTAGTTGGATTTACAATTACCTATGCAATCAGTGCCTATCACAGGATCTGTCATGGTGATAATCATATGGTAGTTGGATTTACAATTACCTATGCAATCAGTGCCTATCACAGGATCTGTCATGGTGATAATCATATGGTAGTTTTATTTACAATTACCTATGCAATCAGTGCCTATCACAGGATCTGTCATGGTGATAATCATATGGTAGTTGGATTTCCAATTACCTATGCAATCAGTGCCTATCACCACCAACGTTGTGGGTTCGAATCCCGTTCATGGCGAGGTGCACTTCATACAATATTATGTGATAAAATTTGTCAGTGACTTGCGGCAGCTCTGATTGTTTTCTCTGGTTTCCTCCACAAATAAAACTGACTGCCACGATATAACTGAAATATTGTTGATAGTGGCGTTAAACACCATAACCCCTAACTTTAAATGATTTAACAAAGATGTATTTATACCCACCCTGTTCTCCTCATCATATCCTTCTGAGTCTGTACTAGATAACTCATCTTCTACAGGACATTCTTGACTAGATAGACTACTATTTTGACTGACATCGCTAATGGGTCGATCTCTTAGCAATGTATGCTTTGGTGTTGTCACAGTTACAGATGGGTTAAACGACTTTATCGAAAGTTGGGGAGAGCTGACAGGTGTCTCAGGATTAAAATTTCTGGGTGGTAATTCAGGAGGTGAGGGAGACTTAGATGTTCTTTGAAAAGTGTCATTTTCTTCCATGTTATTTTGAAAATTTGCATTCATGAATTCCTCAGGAATTTCTACATAATCCTGGTCACCAAGAGACGGGATTCTTGGTTTATCATCGTCAATAACATTATATTCAGCCTCTCGTATCAGGTTATTTTGTACAGGGCCAGTGACCTTCACTTTAGGAGGAGGTGGAGGAGCTTTTCTTTTTGGTTTAATTTGTTGTCCATTAGAATCTGCATTAGCATTTCTTTGATTGGCTATTTCAATTTCCCTCAATAGTGGTTCTTGATTGGCTGGCACATGAAAATCAACTGTTAGGCTCCTCCCCTTTCTTGGTGGTAGATTTGGTGACCTTCCACCAACTTTTTTTTTATGAATATTGTCTTCAGTCTCCTTTGTTTCAATCTGATCAAAATTTTCTTTGTTCCTTTCTAAAAATTTAGAAGCACTCACATCAGATTGACTTCTGTTTAATTTCAACAATTTCTTACGAGGCGGTTTAGGAGGACATGGTCTTCGGCCTGCCGATTCGCTTTGATTTGATGCCAGCGATGAATTTGATCCTTTAAATGATTGGTCACCATCTTCTAAAAAATTGAGTGAAGATGAAGATCCCTTAAAGGAAGCCTCTCCAACTAGAGAATCTGTGTCACTAGAATCTTGAAACTGATCAGATTTCCGATTTTTATTTTTTCTTCTAGGTGGTCGAACAGGAGTTGATGTTTCAATAGAATTTGCCTTTCTAAATGTAAAATCGGAAGAAATTCCACCTAAAGCACTAATCCTTCTAGAAACAATTTGCTCAATTTCATCCAATAGAGAAGATGTTTCACCCAAAGCCTCTTCTGTCATTGGCGAAAAGTCTGTGCGTTTTTGCAAATTTTTATCATCCAATTGCAACAAATTGTGACTTGCACTTTGTTTTTGATTTGATAATTGACTCAGTTTTTCTTTACTCCCTGTTGAGCTATCTGTTAAGCTCTCTGTTAAGTTACTATCTATCTTTGATATATTACCTATAGACTGATCACCACTCGGAGAAACACATACTGATTTCAACTCTGTATTCACAGATTGTTCAAGTTCAATCTTTGCTGAACGCAGAGATAAATCAGCACTCTGACGAACACAGTTTGATTTCGAATCCATTTTCACAGAATGTTTAGGCTTAGGTTCAACATTTGCTGAACTTCGAGATAAATCAGCACACTCAGAAACACAGATTGATTTTGACTCCGTATTCACACAATGTTCCAGTTCAATCTTTGCTGAATTTTGAGATAAACTTTCACTACTTGCAGCATTTGATTTAGCACTTATGCAATCAGTATATTCTGTCAAATTGTCAGTTTTTTCACAACTCTTAGATATAGACAACCTTTTACGAGGTGTTGGACGAGGCTTAGGGGAATATTTTCTGGGAGCAGGAGATGGCACTGTAAGCTTTGGTGTACAAGTGTTTTGTTCAGTTTCTTTGAATAAATTTTCATTTTTACAAACTGATTCATCAGCAATGTCATTATTTGATAAAACTTCGTTGTTCTCCAAATAAAATTTGGTTTTTAATGGTGAATTTCCACTATTTACAACAGACTTATTGCCATCCAGATAATCAACAGACGGTTGATTATTTTCTTTAGTTCCTTCTTTTAATTCTGGTGATAATTTGTTCTCAATTTCTTGGTTAATATTTTTATCAACATTTTCTGATGACATTTTACAAGCACTACTTAAATCTTTGACAGTTTCTTTTATATCGTCCTCCATACAAACCCTATCATTATGATTTTTTATTGTTTTATCATCTAAATTATTATGCATTTCTGTGTTACTGTCCACGTTATCACAATTTTGAAATTTGCTTTGGTCAACTTTACTTAGTACTTGTTTGAAGCCATCTTCAGAATCACAATGCAATGTGTCCATTTTTTCAGGAGGTGGTCTGGAGTGACCATTTTGTAAAACAGAGTTCAGTGAATTTATCAATTGTTCATTATTTACAATTGATTGTCTTCCGTCTGTCATTTTGTCGACCTTGACATCAGAAGTAGATGATATTCCATCACAATGACAGACATCCTTATCACTCACTGATGAGCTGCGAGAAGAATCCAATGTATTACTATTATATAAAACAGATTTTTCACTCTCACTGCTCGAATTAAACAGGTCTGATTCTGAATATTTTTTCGAAAGTTTAGGTTTTGGCAAGACATTTGGAGGTTTTTTGCTTGGTTTAGGGGAGACTTTTGGAGGAGTTTTCGGAAGTGTATTTGAACGTTCCGCTAAATATGTTGGACTCTGTCTTTGCTCACAAGTTCTTTCAAGAGTTCTACTTTTTGTTTGATATGGAGTAGGAATATTGTGTGTTGCAGTAACCTTTTCACCACCCTTTTCTCCCTCCACATGATGACAAGAAAGTGTTATATTGGATGATTCTGTTTCATGATTGGTTAATGATGGTGCTGCAATGGATGTTCCTGAAATGTGATTGGATGAATCTAGTTCTTTACTGCATGATTCTGTTACATGATTTGACAATGATGGTGCTATGTTACATGCCCTGTCAGGTGATGCTGATGGCCCAACATGAAGTGCATTTTTGACTGCTGTGCTGCCTAGACCTCTTGGAGGTGTTTTTGGTAATGGTGGAGGTGATTTTGATGTACTTAATACACCTGTAAAGAAAATACTTTTACATTTAAATTCCATATATATAAGAAAATGTTAAAAATTATCTGTCATGGTAGAAATACATGTACAAAATGTATGCATGCTAAATATCTAGGTTACTATACGATTGTATTAAAAATCAAATCTTGCTTTACAATTTTTTGTGTTTTTTTGTTGTGAATCATATAACCAATAACCAGGTGATCAAGAGGTCATAACTTATAATAATCAGTGAAAATCATAGTCTAGAATGTTAGTTGAGACAATTTCAAGATATGAGGCTGTTCTGTATCAAATACAGCTGAGGACATATTACATATAGGTGAGTTAAAAATTCAAGAATGTGTCAATAGGACATGTACATGAATGTCTCCACTTCTAGCTAAAGTTAACAAGGGGCATAATGCTGGAACCATGAAAGGAATATTAACCAAATTTGAACTTGGCCTGTGTATTGAGGACATGAATATTATGAAAAAATCTCAAAATATTTTGGCCAAGAGAATCTAAAGTTAGAGCATTGGAGACAAAATAAATTGCCATTTGTCAATTTAGGGACATAGCCCAGTAAAATATAAAAGGAACAGACAAATTCAAACTTGATCGGCATTGCTTGGCAAATATAGGGGCATAACTCCATAACAGGAAAGGGAACTTGTAATTGAGTGGAAACTAAAAGCAGTAGGTACAGATGAACATGGGCAAAACTTAATGACTTTTACAAGAAAATAACGAAAAATAGTAATAGTACACAGGAAATAGCAAACAAAAAGGAGGAAATATAATTTATTTAGCGTAAAATTGGGAAAAAAAATATATTATGCAATTCCAATTAATATATTAAGATAGACAAATTTCTGCCAGATGTTTTTATAAAATATATACATTTTCATGTGTTTCTTGTTGTAATTAAATAGAATAATGAGAATCACATGTTTTATTATCATTTATCAAGTAATTTTAAATGAATTGGATCAAATGAACTTCCTATAGCAGAGTCATAACAAATATTAGTGAGTCAGTTTTGTATGACTTAAATATGGTGTTTATTTACTAGTGTGCATGTGATCTTAAGTGCAATACTAATGCTATCCCTTTCATAAACTTGTCCTTAACATACCGTATGAATTTTATCAATGAAACCAGCGTGATTCAAAATACAGCCTCTTCATTTTTACCAAATAACCATGTATTTTATCAATGAAACCAGCGTGATTCAAAATACAGCCTCTTCATTTTTACCAAATTACCATGTATTTTATCAATGAAACCAGCGTGATTCAAAATACAGCCTCTTCATTTTTACCAAATTACCATGTATTTTATCAATGAAACCAGTGTGATTCAAAATACAGCCTCTTCATTTTTACCAAATTACCATGTATTTTATCAATGAAACCAGTGTGATTCAAAATACAGCCTCTTTATTTTTACCAAATTACCATGTATTTTATCAATGAAACTAATGTAATTCAGAACACAGCCTCTTTATTTTTTTTTCTCCAAATTATCATATTTTATCAATGAAACTAACGTAATTCAGAACACAGCCTCTTTATTTTTTTTCCAAATTATCATATTTTATCAATGAAACTAATGCAAACTATAATACAAACTATAACCTATAATTGTATTTGTTATTTTATTATGTCATTCTTCTTTCATGTACTATCTCATAATCTTTGTCAACCTTAATGTTCAATGATTGATCTTTCTTTAATAAAGTATTTCGTATTTCAGAATTCAGAAAACAGCATCTTTATTTATACTAAATTACCAGTACAGTAAACATGGTGTCAGATAGCATTACACTGATATCATAATACAATGTTGGCCTCCATGTGATCAAAAAATTAATGCAATATGCTGATGAAAAGTCAGAGATGTCTGACGATCATTAATCTTTCAACGTTAATATTCTTGAACAATTCTTTCTTCAAGTTTCCAATATCAAATTTACATGTAAATTGAAACAAAACAGTAATTACTAAAATGAACATCTATTTTTCCCATTGTATAATAAGTTTTGTCAGTTCAATCAGAGGAAGGAATGATCGATTGGTTTTTGTTTAATGTCAAGTGAGCAATATTTCCCTATATTAAAATTCCAAAACCATCATTACAATTTACTCGTTTATTATTATTATAGAGAGGCATTCTATTTATACCAGTTAAATTAACAAAGATTATTCTAAAACAGAAGATCTTCCCAATACAAGTGTATGGAAAGTTTGCTCACGATACTGATAGCCCAGTGCCCCACAATGACTTATTATCCTGAAATAACTATATGTCAAATTCATACCATCACATTCTACTTACCAGTATATAAACAGTTTCTGTACTAGTAATTAATTTGTCAGGACTTTTTGAACTTTGATTTTTTCATGTCACAACATTTTTATAGTAAGTTTGTAGATACTGATACTTACTACAATAAGCTTGTTTAGCATTAATAATCATCAATATATATATAAATTCATCAATTTTCTTGTCAACTAAATTTAAATGTTTGTAATATAATAGGGGAATAATGATTTATATTGGCTTGTCTGTCAAAAGGTCAATTTAACTTTCCCATGTACAGAAATAAAAGTCAAATCTAATTTTAACACAAATTTATCTCAAAAACAAGAATCATTTATATATAATTAGACTGGGGGTCGTCCTGGTTGTTATCGCATGGTAGTTGGATTTATAACTACCTATGCAATCAGTGCTTAAATGTGTGAGTTCGAATCCTGTACTCGATACAAATTTATGTGATAAAGCTTGTCAGTGACTTGTGGCAGGTCAGTGGATTTCTCCAAGGTGTTCCAGTTTCCTCCACCAATAAAACTGATGGCCATGATATAATTGAAATATTGTTGAAAGTGCCGTTAAACACAATTACCATTATAACCCTATTCAGGCAAATATACCTTTGTTCTGACTTTCTTCTCTGCTGATTACTTTTGGTTTGACAGCTACTGGTGGTTTCTTGGGCAATGGTGGCTTAGGTTTACCAGAGATGACAGAATTTCTAAAAATAAATGAACAATCTTTAATATTTATATCTGACACTGAGCACTTATTAAAGCTGCAATGCAGATGTGAAATACCACAATTACATAATTCAAATGAGGAAAAAATGGCAAAATCTCAAATATATCTACATAAATATTACTGATATATATTTACACTAAGTAACTTCAAATATCTCCATTCTTATCAATCAATGAACTCTCAATGACCTATTGTTTTTAAGTTTGGAAATCTGAAAAACAAACAAGTGCATTGGAAACCGAATATACCATGGTGCACAAATGGAGCTATTTTTAGTAACATTAAGTCACTGCATATCTTTAATCAAACTTTAACGATTTTCTACATCCTTGAGACATACTAAACCATTGTTTGAAAAAGAAAAGTAATTTGTTTGTTGAATCTTAACAACCATAAATGATTTTGGCTGATAAAAAAAGCCAATTGGATATATAAATATTTTGATATATATATAAAATACATCATGGATATCGACACCTCAGACATGGTACCACTGACAGAAAATCAATCCTCACTTTATTCTGTAATATTATTTTCTCTGTTCCTTCCTTATTTTAGGTGATAGTTACAGTTCTCCAGTATTACAAGTAAGTTGAAGAAGGCGTTTAACAGTTCAGCATATAAAACTGAATTAGCAGATAGTTTCTGTTTTTCTTTGGCAGAATATATTTCTTTCAAATTGGTGCACTTTGTCTGCCTATTTTTCAATTATGTTTTCAGAACAGTTTCTTTTACAATATTTTATATTTTGTAGATAGTTCTAACAAAATAAAGCTTCACAATAATATACTTAAAAACTACAAAAATATTTCCATTATTTTTTGTATTGATCATCGACATTATAATTTTTTAACAAGATAAATATTTGAGATTATTATACATTTCTATCTTCATTTTAGTTTAAATTACCCCTTAATTCCAATCAATCTGGGGGCCGTCGTAATGGTGATCATATGGGAGTTGGATTTACAACTACCTATGCAATCAGTACCTATCACCACTACAGTTGTGAGTTTGAACCCCATTCATGGTGAGGTGTATTCGATACAACATAAATTAATTATGTGATAAAGTTTGTCAGTGACTTGCGACAGGTCGGTGGTTTTCTCCAGATACAGGAAACCAATAAAACTGAAATATTATTGAAAGCACAATAAACCAACCCCAATCTATCTGTTGACCGTCAATAGTTTTTCAAACTGTCTCTGTCTACAGTCTAGTCTATGGGCACAATATACACATTATATTACCAAGTATGGTATCATAGGTTATGCCCCATTTGTGCAAATATTAAAAATGTATCCCTCAAACTTTACACATACAAATTTTATTGGCATCCTTGCTGTTTATTGATTAAGTTTGGTTTGGACAATGTTCCAGTACACAGGACATGTTAAAACAACAATAGATTTTGGGAAACAATAAATGCAGTGTAGAATAGAGCAAGGTAAATAAATCACCTACCTTTTACATTCAGAGTCTGTCTGTACCATTCTACCAAGTACTGTCTCATCTGTGAAGAAGAAATATGAAAATGTTTAAATGATTGAAAACACACATGTTGTATTTACATCTTTATCATAACATCCTTTTTGCTTTTTTTAGATGTCTATCTTCTCTCATCAAACACAGTGTTCACTTTTGATGCACAGATAAGCAAGTTGTAATGGAAATAAATAATCTGATGCACTTCCATTGACCACCATGCTAATCACCTCATTAATCAAAAGATTATAAGGTCAACTTTAACATTGGGGTCATTATTGTATATATTATCAGGAATGGCAACAATATTTATGAAGGGCAGAAAAGATGTGTGGAGTTCTCTATGACCTTCATTAGTTACATAGAACCATGACATTGCAGGAAAATCATTTAAATTAATGTTTTACTGGAGAAATGCTTTACTGGTAGACTAAGACCACAACAAATATAAATTAATTTCTCTAATGATTTGTCATTTCTTATACACAATGTATGAAATGAAATTTGAAAAGATTTTGTGAACAGCATTTCAGAGTTAACTTCAGCTATCTTCAGTTGTAATAAAAATAAAGCAGGGGCATAAAAAAATGACTAAGTCCAACTACCTGTCATTATCAAATATTTTATGAAAATCAAAATCCTATGGACATGCACACCTCCATTATGTGTTTAAACACCATACAAAATATTAAAGCTGTAGCTCCAAAACTGTAGGAGATAGCCAGACAAACCATGTATCTATATCCGGATGGACGAACGGACAGGGGTAAATTAATATGCCCCCGACTCTTAGTCGCGGGGACATAAAAAATCGTCCAAATAGAAATGGTCAAAAACATAACCAACACTAACAAAACAACTCATCAGTCAGTTGAACTTTGAACCCCCAAAACACAGAAATGATAATAACAGAAGTAGGTAAAATCTAAGTTCTGGCTAGAGACAGGCACAAAAATCTTGGCTTCATCCTTGTATTTAGGGATACACAATAGTCCCCCCTTTATAATACCCCTCTCACCAAAATTAAAGGCCACCCCTCTTATCAGGTCAGATTTCAAGTTAAATACTAGTTAATTGTCCACCTAAAGAAAGGCCACTTTTTCATTGTAGAAGGAGTGGTCTTAAAAGGGGGGACTTCTGTAATTAGTTCACTGGTATCTCCATAGATTCTTGTGTACAAACACACACACACACAATTTGAATAAATGAGGTCTGATCAATGATAACAATGTACAGCTTGGATATCCAAAACATATTGTGTACAGAGTAAAACAATTATTTGTTTCATAGTGTTGTGATGATGGTAGTTGTCAACTTCTGATAGGCATGAACACATCAAAATGTAAGTAATATACCTACACTGAAACATTTCAATTTTAATATGATTCCCCCGAATCTGATTTTTCAAATTTCAGATAACATGTTTTGTGGGACTGAATGAATCTTATTGAAGACAATTCAATTGATGAGATTCTTGCCCATTTTACTCCTCTTGTCCCAGTGGTTAAGGAGAGAAAATAGATACAGTAATCCCCTTTTAATAAGGTCACACCTTCTGCTAAGAAAATTTTACTTTCTCACAACATCTGAAATCTGATCTGGTGAGAGGGCGAGGCCTTTGGTGGGAGTGGCCATCAGAAGGGAACTATACTGTATAGGAAGAGGTCAGTGACAAGTGATGACAAAAGATCACATGAATGGCTCATGTCATATTAAAAAAGCTGGAACAAATTCTTTCAGAGGACATTCTGATTCATTGCTTCGATACAAAATGTAGCATAGTACAGAATTGGAAGGAACTATCCTATTGAAAAGATCCTCCCAGAGGAAGCACAGGTGCCAGTTTGTAGTGTGTATCATCCAATAGAAACTAGGAAGAACTGTTTTAGATACCTAAATCTTATGTCTCCCCTTAATGCGGCCATCTGTATAACAACCTATCTCGAAAGACAAAAATGTTATGGCCTAGGCAAGAAAATACTATTTAAAAAACAATTATTTAACCTTGAGGTCAAAGGGCAAGGTCCCATGAAGGTCATTACGGTACACGACACACTGCCTTATGGTCATGCACCCACATACCAAATATCATTGACCTATCTCAAAAGACAAAAATGTTATGGCCCAGACAAGAAAAAACTATTTAAAACACAATTATTTGACCTTGAGGTCAAAGGTCAAGGTCCCACAAAGGTCATTACGGTATGCGACACACCGCCTTATGGTCATGCACCCACATACCAAATAAATACTATTTAAAAAACAATTATTTGACCTTGAGGTCAAAGGTCAAGGTCCCACAAAGGTCATTACGGTACGCAACACACCGCCTTATGGTCATGCACCAACATACCAAATATAATTTACCTATCTCAAAAGACAAAAATGTTATGGCCTGGACAAGTAAATACTATTTAAAAAACAATTATTTGACCTTGAGGTCAAAGGTCAAGGTCCCACGAAGGTCATTACAGTATGGGACACACTGCCTTATGGTCATCCACCCACATACCAAATAAAAACTATTTAAAAAACAATTATTTGACCTTGAGGTCAAAGGTCAAGGTCCCACGAAGGTCATTACGGTATGCGACACACCGCCTTATGGTCATGCACCCACATACCAAATATAATTGACCTATCTGGAAAGACAAAAAAGTTATGGTCCGGACAAGCTTCGCTGAGAAGAAGCGGAAGCGGAAGAAAAAATCAGACTAAAACAATATGTCTTCCTTCGTTCGAAGGGGAGACATAATTATCTTGATCAAATGGGAGACAACTGTATGTTAGACTGTAGGGATCCTCCTCCTAAAGAAATGATCCTGATTAAGAAAAGACAGGTATCAGTCTACAGCATGTATTGGCCTATAGATATGGTTCTGATCAACTGAGGGACAAGTGCCAGGCTGTAATAAGTTTAATCTTATTCTTTAGATGAGGAAACAGATCTGTCAAACATTGTTTTTGATCAAACACATATGCTATAGTAATCAATTTTTCATGAGATATCCTTATTTTCATATAGTAATACAAAAAGGTATTTATTCTATTATGTGCCAGTATATTGATTTCATTGAAATATTTCTACAGGATATCGTGGCAACTTAGAAGATCATGATAATTTCTTCTGTGAAAAAAAATGCATACAAAAATAAAAGAATTTTGGATCATTTTACAATATTATCATCGTTTTAACTCAGTAAATACTTATAAATTACATGAATATACTCAAATAAACATTTCATGGCATCTTTACAAGATAAATGCTTCAATACATTAAAAGAAATGAATAAGAGAAAAACAGTCATTGAAGACCAAATTCTTCTGTTTCTTATATACATTTGTAATTGTGAACATGATATGACTGCAGCAAACAGCCCTAACAAAATCAAACAACAACTGAACTGGCACAGCATGGTACGACAAGAGCATCCTTCTGCACCAGTAAAAAATAATCTTAATATTTATTCTTATAAAGATGAGCATTTTGTCAAGAAAAAGTGCATAAAAATTAGATGAAAAATAAGAAAGACCAAATTTTGAAATTTTAGACTTTTTGGCCACTTTTGGTCGAGTTTATCTTCAAATTCGTAGGAGATAGAGAAAAATCTGTGGACAATACTATTGTGACCTCTAGACGGGGGATGAAAATCTGTGGACAATACTATTGTGACCTCTAGACGGGGAATGAAAATCTGAATAAATATAACAAACTTACCTACGAAACCCTTGAGTGGGATTCAAACTCACAACTTTAGTGTCGATAGGCACTGATTGCACAGGTAGTTGTAAATCCAACTAACATACATATGATCAAGATCATGACGGCCCTTCTATTTCTAATTGGTTTTTCCAGTTACAGGTATATACATTTTTTGTACATACGTACATGTATTGTATTACATACATATAAAAATATTCTTTTATATTGGGTTTTAAAATGTTAGAAAAGTGAGCTCTTCTGGACCCTCTTTTTCATGTGTAGGTAAGTTTTGTATTACAGGATAGATATCTGATATTACACTTCTGGACCCTCTTTTTCATGTGTAGGTAAGTTTTGTATTACAAGATAGATATCGGATATTACACTTCCGGACCCTCTTTTTCATGTGTAGGTAAGTTTTGTATTACAGGATAGATATCTGATATTACACTTCTGGACCCTCTTTTTCATGTGTAGGTAAGTTTTGTATTACAAGATAGATATCTGATATTACACTTCCGGACCCTCTTTTTCATGTGTAGGTAAGTTTTGTATTACAGGATAGATATCTGATATTACACTTCTGGACCCTCTTTTTCATGTGTAGATAAGTTTTGTATTACAGTATAGATATCTGATATTACACTTCTGGACCCTCTTTTTCATGTGTAGGTAAGTTTTGTATTACAGGATAGATATCTGATATTACACTTCTGGACCCTCTTTTTCATGTGTAGGTAAGTTTTGTATTACAGGATAGATATCTGATATTACACTTCCGGACCCTCTTTTTCATGTGTAGGTAAGTTTTGTATTACAGGATAGATATCTGATATTACACTTCTGGACCCTCTTTTTCATGTGTAGATAAGTTTTGTATTACAGGATAGATATCTGATATTACACTTCTGGACCCTCTTTTTCATGTGTAGGTAAGTTTTGTATTACAAGATAGATATCTGATATTACACTTCTGGACCCTCTTTTTCATGTGTAGGTAAGTTTTGTATTACAGGATAGATATCTGATATTACACTTCTGGACCCTCTTTTTCATGTGTAGGTAAGTTTTGTATTACAGGATAGATATCTGATATTACACTTCTGGATCCTCTTTTTCATGTGTAGGTAAGTTTTGTATTACAGGATAGATATCTGATATTACACTTCTGGACCCTCTTTTTCATGTGTAGGTAAGTTTTGTATTACAAGATAGATATCTGATATTACACTTCTGGACCCTCTTTTTCATGTGTAGGTAAGTTTTGTATTACAAGATAGATATCTGATATTACACTTCTGGACCCTCTTTTTCATGTGTAGGTAAGTTTTGTATTACAAGATAGATATCTGATATTACACTTCTGGACCCTCTTTTTCATGTGTAGGTAAGTTTTGTATTACAAGATAGATATCTGATATTACACTTCTGGATCCTCTTTTTCATGTGTAGGTAAGTTTTGTATTACAAGATAGATATCTGATATTACACTTCTGGACCCGGTAAGTTTTGTATTACAGGATAGATATCTGATATTACACTTCTGGATCCTCTTTTTCATGTGTAGGTAAGTTTTGTATTACAGGATAGATATCTGATATTACAAAGTGTTCATTACTTTTATATTAAACATGACAATAAAAGATTAAGCTAAGATTGTCATGAAGTGTATGAAACCCTAACCACCATAGAACTTGTAGAAAATCAAACACTTTTCTCAGGTCACTGACAACCTTTAACACTGAATGGCATATTGGGTACACCTCCCTATGACCTCACCACAGGGTGAATCAGATTTACAAACTTTAGTGATAATAGACACTGGTTGTATGATATAAGTGAATCAAACTACTACTCCCTCACAACCATAGTCACACACTCTTTACCATTTTTTCCCCCCATTTTCCAAGGGACAGCAAGCAGAACCTTAATTAATATTTTATTTTGAATTGAAGATGACTCCCTTAAAATATCATTAAATTCTTTACAGGATGTATTGATCATGAAAATCTATCTTTAGGAAACTAAAGGACTAGGACAACAACCAAAATGTACAAGGGCCTATGTAAGGGTTGGGTTATAGTGATTAACGCCACTTTTAACAATAGTTCAGTTATATCAATACAGTCAGTTTTATTGGTGGAGGAAACCAGAGTATCCTGGAGAAAAGAAACAACATGTTGCAAGTCGCTGACTAACTTTATCACATAATATTGTATCAAGTACACCTCGGTATTCAACTCAACACTTTAGTGGTGATAGGCACCGATTGCATAGGTAGTTGTAAATCCAACAACCATACGATCACGACCACGACGGACCCGGCCTTTGCAAGATCACAGATGGACTAATGCAACTACCAAACACTGACATCAAGTGTGTCCTGACTTTTTTTTCTCAGAAAATTATTTGATCAAGTCTGTTTGAGCATATTATACGCAAGTACAAAGGAAGGTTACATGCATTTCATTTATGTATCAACATGTATTACAGATGTACATTGTTGCATATACATGTACAACCAATTCAGCATCAACACCATGACAGCAAATTGAATGTATAAAAAATATCTAATTTTGTTTCAAAACTCTGCAGATTCTATTTTTATGCACTGGGTAATAAAATCTACATAAATTCTTCTTCCAAAATGACATAATCTTGATAATCAACTCTTTAAAAATAGATATTTATACAACAATCTTTCATCTTTTTTTTCTCTTGTGAATGTTCCTTTCCCTTAGCATAAATTTTGGTTTGTTATCTTTATGAATAAGAATTCCATTGATTTATCTAAACATTCAAACTGAAACAACATTGACAGTGTGTACTATTTTTGTAAAATTTATGAAAAAAACACTCCAATTTTTTATATGAAGAGATATAGATCAGACATCAAAGAACTCACCTTGTATACATACACATTCTTCAGTTTCAGAAGAAAATTTAATAATCCAATTTAAATTATTTTGCATTTTACTTTGCTTATACATGAAGATTCAATCAAATAAGAATAATTGAAATTAAAGAACAAATCTTTCTGCGTATTTGTAAACAAATTTTGATTGTAGTCAATACTGGCTAGTCAGGAAGTGAAGATATTTCCCTTCCCAAAATGACCTAATTTAAACCCAATTCAAATTTCCTGCCAGTTTAAATATTCAATTATTGTACATGTAATTATAACCTTTGATATTATGTACATTGAAATAAGGAAAATCAAGTATGTGTAATGAGAATATGAATGACAATCCATAATATTAGGTGGGAAATTAGAAAACAGCACGGTTATTGTTGTTCTTCATCTCAAAGCCACTGCCAGGTCTTCAATGACAAGAATCACTCATTTATCAAAGTGAGCCCCATGATCAGACATTATTTATCCTGCTGATGAATGGCACTCTTTATTTTATAACACGATAAATGCTACATCTGCAATTTTTAACATTCATTAATATAGGTAAAGTCATATTACAAAAGCTGTCTTCTGGCATTTAAAAAATAACAATGCAAACAATTTGAAATGAGCATTAACTATAGTTTATAAATAGAACATCAATCTGATAAGATAAAGATTAAAGAAGCAACAAATTTAATTGACCAATATACCATAGTCACATAAGGTCAAAAAGAGTATAATAACTGAGACATGTACAATCAGCTGTATATCAATGTAGTCTCAATACAAAACATATGATATGATAATGTATATCATATACAACGTAGTATCAATACAAAACATATGATATGATAATGTACATTATGGAATGAATATTCAATAAAAACATGCTTAATTATTGATCAAACCTGCCAAAATGACACTCCATAAAACAACTCCTCTCCAAAATAAAAACCAGCATCAGAATCTACAGACAGACATGGAGCAGTCCACATGCAAAAACTCTGACTTAATTAACATTCTACTTCATGAAAAGGAACAACACACTTTCTATAATTTGCTCAAAGCTTCAAAACATATATTTCCTGTCCTAATTATTTCATTTCAACAGAGTTATATGAGTATACACAACACATAGATATCAGCTCTCATTATACCGCTGGCATATTAATGTGTAAAAGGTAATTAGGAGACTTAGATAACAAATTGATAGAGGAAGGAGGGTGTCAATAGCCTGGTATTATCACTGGTCTAGTAGATAAATATCTCATAGAATTATCATCAAATGACCTCAGCTTCCCCAGCAGGGAATAAATGGGGGGTAATGTTCCTAATGATAGAGAAAAGAGGGTGTAAATAGCTGTGTATTGCCACCTAGTCAATATCAATGATCATCATCTTCTGAACTCAATGAGAACAGGAGGGAATCTACCAATATTGATTGTATCACCTGGCTAATATTTCACCTTGAAGTTTAGGATTCAAACTTCCCCAATAGAAGGAATGGACACAGGGGTAGTTCTAAAACTATCCAAAGTGAAAAAAAACTAGAGGCTCCCAGGAGCCTGTAATCGCTCACCTGGTTTTCAATTTGACATCTAAAGTTGATAGAAAATGGGGGTGTTGCACGTAATTTGGAAAGTGGGCCACCCAAAGATCATTTCAACTCAAATTTCAGAGCAAAAGATTTAGATGTGATTTTTATCTCATAATATTCCTAAACGGAATAAACTGGCTGAAAAAATCTCACAGAAAAACCCAGAATATATGCTAAACTACTGATTGCCATGTAGCTGCAGCTAAAATTTGAGCTCATTTTGACTTATACTAAAGCAGCAATGGACAATTGAAGAAATTTCTATTTTTAGTAACAGCAGCCATCTTGAATGGAGGGCGGGGCTGTCGGACACAATTTTAAAAGGGACCCACCCAAGGACCATCCCTGCCAGGTTTGGTTTAATTTGGTTCAGCGGTTTCAGAGGAGAAGATTTAAATGTGATCTTTTATCAAAATATGCCTAATTTGCATAATTGGCATAAATTGGCTGAAAGAAAAATTTCACAGAAAAACCCGGAATATATGTTAAACTACTCTTTGCCATGTAGCTGCAGTTAAAATTTGAGCTCATTTTGACTTATACTAAAGCAGCAATGGACAATTAAAATTTCATCCCCCCTTTTTTCTATTTTTAGCTTGGTGGCCATCTTGGTTGAAAGTCGGGATCACCGGACACAATTTTGGAAGGGGGCCATCCAAGGACCATTCCACCAAAGTTTGGTTCAAATTGGCCCAGTGGCTTCAGAGGAGTTGATTAAAATGTGAAAAGTTAACGGATGGATGCACGACAGACGACGGACGCTCAGTGGTGACAATAGCTCACCTGGTGAGCTAAAAAGGACAAAAATCAAATAAAACTATTTGAAGAAAACAATTGGAATTGTAACGAGTCTTGTATTGTAGGACTATAGCCCAATTCAAGGGATACATCTGTGCACAAAACTCTTGTCTCTGTTAAAAAAAAATCCCTCCACACTCATCTAAATTTAGTGCCTGTGATGATTAGTCATTCTTCAGCCCAAAATGAAAAATGTTTTTGTATGAAGTGAAATATTGTTACTTTTTTTTAGCAAGCAGGGGGTGTATAGGGTTTTCCCCAAAATGAACAAGTATGATAGATAATGAGCAAGTGTTCTAATTTGTTTAATCTGTCTTTAAAAAGAAGCTGATTATTAATTTTGAACCTTTAGGCTTAGAGTACTTTTTAAAAGGACATACAACATATGAAGACTCCCTTTTAATCCCTCTAAAATTCAAATTCTTCCACAGACCTACAGATAAAGATAAACACACTTGTCTACAACAATACATATTTCATTACAATGAAAGATAAAATTCTAATAAATTTTAAACAGATATTTGTGGGAAAAAACATAGGGCATGACTAGAGATTACTTTGTACTTCAAAGTTTTAAGTGAAATGTTCCAAAAGTAACAAATGGCAAAGGGTCTGTTTTTGTCATTGTTCTGCCTTTCACCATACTTTCACCTAGTACCTATGTAGGATCATTTCCCCCTAACCAGTAATCTATGAGATTCATCCCATTAGCTGTAATGTATCTCCATCATTTAATATAGAGGTGGATCTGATTCTGAATTCAACGTGGGGCTTCAAACATGAATTTTATTATTACATCATACTGTACATTATACTCTGTACCAAAACATTGTACCATTTAGAAACAAACACATGATTAAAATATGATGCAAAAATATCAAGAAATAACTATTTTCTAGGTACATTATGTAGTGGTGGAGGAAATTGAGTTCTCAGACTCGGAGAAAAACAAATTTTCAGAAAATATTTACACTTCCTCACTTAAGATATCAATGGAGAGCATAGCGGTTTGTCAAGGATAATCCGAATTATACTTAATTGGAAAGTAAAGATTATGAAAAAAATCAACATACCTATAGGATGTTAATAAAGGCCTTAAGTTATCATTTTTATTCTTACAATGTCATTTTAAAGCCAAATATAACTAAAGGCTCAGTGGGCTGAGCCTGTGTCGCTCACCTTTCATTCTGCTTTGAGGAAACTTAATACAGAACTTTCCATAGGTGCTTCCCATCATGTTTCGGTTCATTTGGCTAAGCAGTTATATACAGAGAAGAAGATTTATAGAAATCGACCAATCAGAAACAAGAATGGCCTGTGGTGGCCATGTTTATTAACAGATGGGAACTAAATGCACAATCTTTATAGATGACCTTCCAAGGATGATTCCTACCAAGTTTTGATTCATTTGGCAAAGTGGTTTCAGAGAAGAAGATTTTTTTAGAAATCAACAAATCAGAAACAAGAATTGCATGCGACGGCCATGTTTGTTAATGGATCGGAACTAAATCAGCAATCTTTATAGAGGACCATAGATGCTTCCTACCAAGTTTCGGTTCATTTGGCCAAGTGATTTCAGAGGAGAAGATTTAAAAAAATCGGCCAATCAGAAAAAAGAATTGCCTATGGCAGCCATGTTTGTTAATGGATCAGGACAAAATTAGCAACCTTTAGAGAGGACCTTCCATGGATGCTTCTTACCAAGTTTCACTTCCTATGGCTGAGGGGTTTCAGAGGAGAAGATTAAAATGTGAAAAGTTAACGGACGACAGACGACGGACGACAGACGCCAAGTGATGGCAAAAGCTCACATTGCCTTTGGCAAGGTGAGCTAAAAACATATGATTCACAACAATATTGTGACAAGAGACTCCTGATGTTATATTTAGAAAATTGTACAAATTGGCTCTTCATGTTAGTATATTCATAACACTTAGCTTGTATTGTACAGTGATCATAATTAACCAGCTAAGTACATAATCAAATACATATATACAAATGTATTTGAAGTTGTCTTGTTGAGATCAAAACTATCTCATTATAGAACTCAACTGTGTTGTAGATTTTATGAATCATTTGACATGAATGTTATTAAGTTATTAACCAGCTTATAACAATACTTTGTTGGGTAGGGAGTTATGGTGTTTAAAGCCACTTTCAACAATATTCCAGTTATATCATGGCGGTCAGTTTTATTGGTGGAGGAATCCAGAGTACCCCGAGAAAACCACCGACCTGTCGGAGTACACATCGTAATGAGCGGGTTTCAAACTCACAACTTTATAGGTGTTAGGCATAAGTAGTTGTAAATCCAACTGCCATACGTTCAGGACAATGACGGCTCTTACTTTGTTGGTTAACCGTCTCTTAAATAACAAAATTTATTTTAACTTTTATCATATACAGTGAAACCTGCCTATGTATTAACCTCTATTAAGCAGTCACCTGTATTAAGCAGTCACCTCTATTAAGCAGTCACCTGTATTAAAAGGTCATATTTTTCTTGTCCTTTCATAGAAAGTTCCATATGAATTGAACCTCTTTTAAGAGGTCACCTGTCTTATAAGGCCACTTTTTCTTCATCCCAAATGTGACCTCCTAATACAGGTTTGACTACATTTATGCACCGATCTCCTGAGTATGCATGAAATATCTGCTGCAGGGTGATAAGCAACAATCAATCAATCAATCTAATATTTCAGTAATTTGTAATCCAACTGTACACTATTTTACTACTGTTAAATTTATTTATAAGAAATCTTCAAAGGGTTTTAAAAATAAGTACAAAATGTACCAGATATGTTATACACAAAATTTGTTAATCGGATTAAAAATCAATTTCTCCATACTTAAAGGAACTATAAATACATTTGGTTTTAAATAAAAATTAGTTAAATGTCATCATTTCTAAGAACAAGAACAAAAATAAAATAAATAAATATCCAATAACTGGGAAACATTAGAAACCAAATAGCAGAAAAGAAAAGTACAGAGAGAAAGTGGAGGAAATATTTATATGGGGGGTTTGGGTTAGGGTGTTTAACGCCACTTTCAACAATATTTCAGTTATATCATGGTCAGTTTTATTGGTGGAGGAAACCCGGAGAAAACCACCGACCTGTGGAAAGTCACAGAGTCTGACCACCTATATGTGATCCAAGTAATATTTATACTATGGTTTTCCGAGTTAAACAATTGAATGTGAAAGCAAGAGTAATATCAGTTTCACGGTTCATACTATTACCCAAGGGCAGTCTGTCTATCCTGATATTGCCCTCTATATCAGTAACCATTGTGTTTATATTGCATTGAAGACCAGAATCTGATGCACACAATATACAACGTAAATGCACATGTAAATTTTTCAAGGAATCAAGAAAGAGATTTACAGGAGAAGCAGTCAACAACTGATTTTAACTTGTGAACTCATCACTTTAATATTGGGGCTCATTAAAACGTAATACTACATGTACAAGGATCTCTCATTAAACAATCTATATTTTAATATTTAGAACAACAAAAAAGTGCTTTTCCCTTAAAATTTCTAACTGTAGTTTCTCATGTTCATTCACAATTTCACATCCATATATCCTTTCTTACTAATTTACAATTTTCAAAACTCAGAAGATTTAATTATTTCAGAAAGAAAGGCAAATTGACCATTTTCTTGTAAATACAACAGGTCAGATGTTGAACAAAAATAAACATGGACAATCAATGAAGAATATGAATCATCAATCAATTCATGGTCAGGTGTGAAACTATTTATTATACTATAATTATTCCTAGGTTTTCCCCCTCTAATATAAACTGATAAAGATATTGAACATCCCTCCCTATGAATATTTCATACAATATTAAAGAATGAAATGAATACTTTACAATCATGGCATACCTCAAGTACATCGTTACACACACGTAGGGAAAGAATGAAATGAATACTTTACAATCATGGCATTCCTCAAGTACATTGTTACACACACGTAGGGAGTAATATTATACATTTTGTAGATGTGATATATGATCATTTGCCACACATTAAAATTCTTTGCCTAAAATACCTACTTTTTATTTTAAATTGCATTGTCCCATTTTTTTTATACAATTAAAGTAACTACCGGGTAATATTAAATCTGCAACAAACAAGGGTTAGGGTTATGGTGTTTAATGCCACTTTCAACAATATTTAAGCTATATCTGCAACAAACAAAACTATTAAGGTTGTCTTTATTTTCGAACAGAAATAGTGTTACCTTAATTATATAAGCATGTACAGGTGTGTGCGACAGATATTATATATGATGTCAAATTAATTAATAAATTAAGTCTTTTAGATCATACAATATATGTAAATAAATTATATATCACCGTCCCCTGGTGTTTACTGCATTCAATCTACCTTATTCGCTAACTTGTTTGCTTTAAACACGGGAAGGATAATCAATTCATACAATTAAATATTTGGGTATGAGCTAACATCCTTTTAGCATCATCCCCTGGTGTCTTCTGCTGAAGGGCAACCTATGTGCTTGCCTTTCTGCTTTAGACACAGGGAGGTTATAAATGTCTCATACCTCAAAATTAAGGGTTGACTATCATCCTTTTAGCACCATCACCTGGTGTCTCCTGCAGAAAGGTTATCATTGTGTTTGCCTCTCTGTTTCAGACACGGGTAGGATACAAATAGTCGGCTCTATCTATTTATTTATCATCGTATTTATATGATACATATATCATAGCTGGATGTATTAAAACATATCAACCACACTGATCATATAAATGACATGTTATAAATATATGTTATTGTATCTTTGTCTTTGTTAAACATATGTTATGTTTTAAATAATTATATATGTGAATATTCATGCCCCTGGTATAATTATATATGTGAATATTCATGTCCCTCGTGGGCCCATAATTGTAAATAAGAGTATCTCCTTCTTATCTTCTTCTTCTTAAAAAAACAACAAAGTTTACACATTTCTACATATATCTTTTGACAAAAGATACATTGTAAATAGATGTCAAAATGTGTGTTTATATCTATCAATTTACAAATCAGAAAATAAAAATATGGCTTAAAGAATTCCCTATCTATTATATAAGTTTTAATTTCTTTTGATATATGGCCGTTATAAATGTCAAGGACACTAGAAAGTATTCATAACAATGATTGAATGAGAAAACAAAATTTACACTTTAGCCAAGAATAAATTTCAACAATAATTTATTACATACATTGTAGTATTTGTACTTTAAGTTGACATCAGGAATCAACCACTTTGAGGATACTTATATCTATATTTATATAAGGTGATTACCTTACCCTACATGACTCAATATTCACCAGATTATATGTCTATTGTCTAGCTATACTGTAGGTCAACCACTGACTGGACAATTGACATAGAAAGGATTACAAAGGATAAGAGTAAATTATATCATATATTACATCACCTCTTAGATAGCCACATACAGTCAAACCTGTTTATAAAGGACACTGAATCGAAGGGAACCTGAAATTCTACCTTTTATGAGCAGTTTCCCTTTATATACAGGTTCTAAATATACAATATGCATTAAATGGAGAAAATGAAATTGATTATCATAGACAGTGACTTGCTATATACAAGTGTCCTTTCAGAGCAGGTTTCACTGTAGATGTAACTATAATATTATAATACACACATTTTTAAAATACAAAATGTATCAATCTGAAACATTGATTTTTTTTAATTAAAAATGAAACTTAATTTAAATATGTTTTATCTTTTCAAAAATTAATTTACCAAATGAATATTCAAATATGTAATAAATTAGATGTTTTGTATTTGTTTTTAAATGCACACACACACATTAGTGCACTTTTGTCCCAACCTCACTGTAGATCTAATATGCATCCAAAGCATATTGCATATCATAAATGATTGGCCATTATTATTTGTTTTGAGTCAAAATTCAATGTACATATGCAGACCACTCGCCACTGCATTTTAGGAGTGTGCCCCCACCCTTGATCATGCTCTTCTGCCCAGAGTACCTAATATGTACTTGTATACTTCATACAACATGTACATGTATAATACATCTAATTTTAAACCAATGTATCAACATTTTCCCAAATTCATGATCATTTATTATTTAAATGTTCATTGATTTTGGTTCCATCAAATATGGTGAACCTCAGATAAATAAATCTGTCTACTTTAGTCACAAAAACTTCACAGGAAGCATACATATATGTAGACAGTATTTATAATGTCAGTGTATTACCATGAAAACAGGAAGCATACATATATGTACAGTATTTATAATGTCAGTGTACCATGAAAACAGGAAGCATACATATATGTAGACAGTATTTATAATGTCAGTGTACCATGAAAACAGGAAGCATACATATATGTAGACAGTATTTATAATGTCAGTGTATTACCATGAAAACAGGAAGCATACATATATGTACAGTATTTATAATGTCAGTGTACCATGAAAACAGGAAGCATACATATATGTAGACAGTATTTATAATGTCAGTGTATTACCATGAAAACAGGAAGCATACATATATGTACAGTATTTATAATGTCAGTGTACCATGAAAACAGGAAGCATACATATATGTAGACAGTATTTATAATGTCAGTGTACCATGAAAACAGGAAGTATACATATATGTAGACAGTATTTATAATGTCAGTGTACCATGAAAACAGGAAGTATACATATATGTAGACAGTATTTATAATGTCAGTGTACCATGAAAACAGGAAGCATACATATATGTAGACAGTATTTATAATGTCAGTGTACCATGAAAACAGGAAGCATACATATATGTAGACAGTATTTATAATGCCAGTGTACCATGAAAACAGGAAGCATACATATATGTAGACAGTATTTATAATGTCAGTGTACCATGAAAACAGGAAGCATACATATATGTAGACAGTATTTATAATGTCAGTGTACCATGAAAACAGGAAGTATACATATATGTAGACAGTATTTATAATGTCAGTGTATCATGAAAACAGGAAGCATACATATATGTAGACAGTATTTATAATGTCAGTGTACCATGAAAACAGGAAGTATACATATATGTAGACAGTATTTATAATGTCAGTGTACCATGAAAACAGGAAGTATACATATATGTAGACAGTATTTATAATGTCAGTGTACCATGAAAACAGGAAGCATACATATATGTAGACAGTATTTATAATGTCAGTGTACCATGAAAACAGGAAGTATACATATATGTAGACAGTATTTATAATGTCAGTGTACCATGAAAACAGGAAGCATACATATATGTAGACAGTATTTATAATGTCAGTGTACCATGAAAACAGGAAGCATACATATATGTAGACAGTATTTATAATGTCAGTGTACCATGAAAACAGGAAGCATACATATATGTAGACAGTATTTATAATGTCAGTGTACCATGAAAACAGGAAGTATACATATATGTAGACAGTATTTATAATGTCAGTGTACCATGAAAACAGGAAGCATACATATATGTAGACAGTATTTATAATGTCAGTGTACCATGAAAACAGGAAGCATACATATATGTAGACAGTATTTATAATGTCAGTGTACCATGAAAACAGGAAGCATACATATATGTAGACAGTATTTATAATGTCAGTGTACCATGAAAACAGGAAGCATACATATATGTAGACAGTATTTATAATGTCAGTGTACCATGAAAACAGGAAGCATACATATATGTAGACAGTATTTATAATGCCAGTGTACCATGAAAACAGGAAGTATACATATATGTACAGTATTTATAATGTCAGTGTACCATGAAAACAGGAAGCATACATATATGTAGACAGTATTTATAATGTCAGTGTACCATGAAAACAGGAAGCATACATATATGTAGACAGTATTTATAATGCCAGTGTACCATGAAAACAGGAAGCATACATATATGTAGACAGTATTTATAATGTCAGTGTACCATGAAAACAGGAAGCATACATATATGTAGATAGTATTTATAATGTCAGTGTACCATGAAAACAGGAAGCATACATATATGTAGACAGTATTCATAATGTCAGTGTACCATGAAAACAGGAAGCATACATATATGTAGACAGTATTTATAATGTCAGTGTACCATGAAAACAGGAAGTATACATATATGTAGACAGTATTTATAATGTCAGTGTACCATGAAAACAGGAAGCATACATATATGTAGACAGTATTTATAATGTCAGTGTACCATGAAAACAGGAAGCATACATATATGTAGACAGTATTTATAATGTCAGTGTACCATGAAAACAGGAAGCATACATATATGTAGACAGTATTTATAATGTCAGTGTACCATGAAAACAGGAAGTATACATATATGTAGACAGTATTTATAATGTCAGTGTACCATGAAAACAGGAAGCATACATATATGTAGACAGTATTTATAATGTCAGTGTACCATGAAAACAGGAAGCATACATATATGTAGACAGTATTTATAATGTCAGTGTACCATGAAAACAATTGATGAAAGTCACAAGGCTCAAGACCAGTAAAACTTTGTTTGTACCAGTAAATTTTTCAGTTTTTATTTAGAACTATATAAAAATAAATTCAAGAATTTGATTCAGATCAGTAAATTCAAATTTTCATTTCGAGGACAGCTTTTTATGTATATATTGATATAAGATGTACATGTGGATTCTTACATACACATGGACCTTCAACCAACAAGCACAGTAAACCATGGACAAATATACAGCAAGAAATTGGACAACAGAACTAATCACATAAACATAACAGCATTGATTAGTAGCAACATCTATGTGACACTTGCCAGCAATAAAAAGTAGCAAGTGTCACAAACTAGAAGCTCACCTCTTCATTCATATAATTGTTCAATCAAGTCTACATGTTCAAAAAAATGCTTTTAATCATTTCACATATGGTCCTATGTTAATCTTTATTTCAATCTAATTAAAATTAGATCTCTGCAATTGCTCATTTTTTTGATAGGTGAGAGCTTGAGAAAGGGCGAGATCTAATTTTAATTAGATTGTCTTTAATTAAACAACCTTATTAATTAAATTAAAAAATAACACTTTTCCTCTCATATCTCTGTAACAGTAAAAGCTATACAACAAATATGTTGCCATGCTCCAGACAGGAATTTTTCAATTGAATTCAACAGGAAAAACTGCACACAAATCTGAAAAAAGGTTATCATTTTGGGTGTTCAGTGTTTTCCCTAAGAACTGGCTGCTGGCCAATATGGTCGCTTCAAATGCCAAAATGGACGGCTAAAATGTCACAAAAAAAGTTAGTTTTTAAGCACCTTACTTTGGTTGCTTGTTGCATTCATGTTGATTAAGGGTAAATCGGATACTCTGTAGCAGCATTTTTGTAAATAACTAGTTTATGCAGGGGATGTCATGCAGGGCTCACCACACTTGCAAAAAACAGGGAGACTTGACCTTTCCCTCAGAGAATATGAGGGAGAAGTGAAGACATGACAGGGAGACTTCCAAAAGCTTCATAGAGACATGTTTCGGACATTCCACAAAAATGTGTTGTTTCTTCACATCATTTAAAAAAAAATTGCATTTGAAGTGTGCCTTTTGCTAATATCTTGTTAATATCCTTCATATTTAACTTTGAATCTATGCTTCATACTTGCATTATTGTTGTTGGTCTTATATTTGTCGATTTTAAATTTTATTCGTTTTGCATTGAAATCTGTATAGTCCAGTCAATAAATCCGTAGACCCAAAACAAATTGCAACATAAATTATAAATACGCCTGCATTTTCACTTTAACCCATAGAGTAACCAATACAAAATCGCCATGAAAATTGTATGTATTAAAGACAGAAATTAAGATAAAAAATGAGTACTTTTTACTTCTATCGTTTTGTCACTACGGATCCTCCATAGCCGAATCAGAGATTTTCCGGAAAATACAACTCAGACGGAAAGCAATGAAAATAGGAATTATCATCCATATCTAGGTAAGCGTAATAATAATATAATATATTTCTATGAAGTTACTACAACAAGTATGTTTAATTTTACCAAAACACCCATGAAAAGTGAACAAACAGGTCAATATCTATGACATTCAAATTCAGACGTAATTCCCATAATGCACTATTCTCAACCCAAAGAGAGCTTTGTAAAGCCTTTTTAAATTACTTTCTGCTAAATTTTGTGTAAAAATGTGTTATTATATATTAGAAAGAGATATTTATTCAAGTGTTTGACCAATTAGCACTTAAATTCGCGGATTACCATAATAGGTAGATGCGGACGAAAAAACAATCTATGGAACGACAGTTTACCTTACCTTACCTCTGTATCTTTACCCCCTTCAAAGGAGAACCATACTGTGTCGTATGTTAAACGTATGTTGGGTGGCGGTGCGCTTATTCACACGGGATATAAAAGTTTATCAAATCAAGTTAAAACAATCCACAACGATTGTCCCGACATTATGTATAAAAAAAAAAAAAAATTTTCTCAACTGCAAAATACATCAATACAGAATAGAGTACAATAATATAATAACATATAAAACATCATACAATCTATATAGTAAAGTACAATTAAATCTTCTTACAATTTTTTCCAATATATAATCATATGTATATTGCATTGGAGGTTTTTTTTTCTTTTTAGAATATAAAAGATGAGAAAAGAGGTATTTTGCAGAGTTTAAAACTGTTTACTATTGATATATGTGATAAATATTTTTTTGTATAATTAGGAAAAAAAGTAGATAAGAATTTAATGTATTTTTAAAAAGAAGAAGAAAAAAAAAAGAAGACATTGAGAAGATGAGATTGTACTTTATATTGGCATTTATATATAAAACTTTTATGGTCTGGCCTGGTGCAAACAATCAATTGGACTATACAAAAGTATTATTTGGATGGATCAAACATTCATATTGTTTTAATTATCCTGTAATGAGTATACTATAAAGTATACTATAGTATAGTAAATATAAACAAGAAAAGTATATTTAGATAGACTATATCAGTTAGTATTTAGTGGTGTCTCTATGGAAAGGGAATTTACATAAGAATAAAAACTATGTCAACAATCCTCAAACAGTTTTTCAAAAGTACTCCAATGTAATTGAAATTCTGCAATTCTTTGATTTCGGACAGCAATCATTTTTTCAGTTTTATATAAATTTATCAAACAGGCTTTAAGCGAATGAAAGGATAATTTTTTCTTCAGACATCTGTTTGTATATATATAGTATTTTATGTTTAGTAAAATGGCATTGTATACATCATCTTTATATACTTTATCAACATCCCCAAAAATTAGAGTCTTCTTTAAAAATGTTTGGTTTATGTCTTTGTCACCGAACCAAGAATTTACTTGCCCTAGCAGATTTTGTACATTTTCACAACCCCAAAAAATGTGTTCAATGGTTTCATTTTCCTTTTGGCAAAAATTACAATTTGCATCATCAATAATTTTAAATTTTTTCAGGAAATAATTAGTAGCCAGAATATTGTGGTTTATTCTAAATTGAAACCAATGTAATTTTGTACATGCTGTAGCTTTAAATGGAAGTATATAAATTTGCTTCCACTCATTTGAATTAATATCGAAAATTGTATTCCATTTTCTTTGAGCTGTAGGAACACTACTGTTTTTATTTAGAATTGTGTACATATCTTTTGAACCTTTAGAACTTCAAAAAATATTTTGTAGAGATGATGGGACAAAAGGAGTCTGTAAATTAGATGATTTGTCTCCATATGGATATAATTTTAGCATTTGTCGTAAAGAACTAATAACCCCATTATATTGCAGAAAATTTACACAAAGTCCAAATTTGTTTGAAAACTGATCTAAAGTCAGAAAAGAACCATCATCATTGACAAAATCGTTAACAAACTTTACACCCCTATTGAACCACTCTGGATAAAAGATAGTTCTTTTGTCAATTTTTACCTGTTTATTCAACCAAACTGTATTGGCAAGAAAGTTTGTCCAATCTTTGTTTTCGTCTTTTTCAATAACAGATTTCCAAGCATATAATACATCCTTCCAAAATTGATTTTTTACACTTTCTATTACTTGTTCTATATATCCACTACCGCCACATGATAGTTTATTTATATCAATTGATGACATAAAAATATTCTGCCATTTACAATTGTTGAAAAAGAGTCTCCTGATCCATGTGGACTTCAAAGCCAAAATAAAAGAATGTATATTAATCATCTTAAGTCCCCCCTCTTGATACTTCTTTTGCATGATTACGTATAAAATATGCATGTTGCATGTATTGGAAAAATTTAAGAAGACGCATCACTTTTTAAAATCTAAAAGTCTCTGTTCGTATGGTTACAATCTAAAATCTATTTGTTACGGTTTGGTTCGAGGTTTAAAAAGTAATTGTTACATCCTAAAATCTAAAACGAATCGCATCTGCAGTTTAAGATCTAAAACGTCATCTTTCAAAGTCTAAAACAATTATTACAGATTATTGTAATGGATTATTGGGCAATCCCCGGACGGCTCTCCCCTCCCCCTTTTCGCAATGTTAGTTCCGTTTCTTCATTGTTGTCTGTATTTTGTCTCTATCACTCTCCAGAAGCTTCGTTCTCTTAATATGCAATTTGAACATTAATCTCCTTGATAGACTTTCGAGTCTGGCTACGCTGGCTGAGTTTTTCTTGGTAAGTTCCACCTTGATTGTATTGTCCATTAGCAGTTGTAGTTGGTCAACTTCGCTCAAGTCCGTAAAATTTTCATTATTTTTGAACTCATTTTGCCATATAGCGTTGATCTCGGACAGTAAAGCTACTCTCTCTGACTAGTTTTTCACATTGGAGAATGAAGTGTAGTACATTCTCTTCAGCTGCTCCGCATAGCAGGCATGTTGGGTCAGTTTCATTTCCGTAGTACTTAATGCGTTTTGTTTGCAGCAGGTATGTCCCGGTGACGAGTCTTAATTTTACTGGAATTCTACTGATGTCTAATGATGAGTAGCATCTGTGCTTCAAAATAGGATGTATTTTGTACTTGCTCAGGTTGTGGTTACTAAGATATTGCAGCCCTTTGTAGAGTTGTTAGCTGGGTACACCAGTGGTCATTCACTCTTGATTTCACCAACGAGATCCATCGTGATTTTTTGATAGGATTGTCCAAATAGTTGTACGCCTCTTTCAGGTCGTATTTTCGTAGTATTTTGTTGACACACATAAACCAGCTGTTACTAGATTCCTCCTTCACGGTTAGTTGTCTTCTTGCAAGCTTTTTCTCAGTGTTTTTTTTTTGCCCTGATGACAGACGTTATTGAAGAATGTGAGGGCTTTTATATGAATTTGTGCTTCTATTGGTAGAATTCCAGTTAGTATATAAACGGCTGGGTCCGGACAGCTCATCGGTAATGACAGGATTTGTTTTAGTATCCTTTTTTTGGAAGAGTTCTAGTTGTTCAAGAGGTTTTGAGGATGGTAATAATAGCTCCATACCGTAAAGCAATACTAGTGTTATGTAGGTTTTGTAGATGTGTAGTAGGGACTCGGAATCCAGGCCGTTGTGTCCATGAAATCCACATCCGAATAGACTGTATGCACTACGTCTTGCTTTAGTTATATTTTCATCAACATTGGTTTGGATATTGTGTTTCATCGTTGTTGTTCTGATGATACCTAAATGAGTAGCTTGCTCCACCTCGGGCATGGTGATACTCCCCATATTAAGTTTCTCGTTGGTTGTTTCGCACTGTTTGTTGTTTCCTCTAATGTGGATTGCTACACTTTTCTTTGGTTGTAATTCATATCCCTCGAGGTTCGCAAAGTCAAGAGCCATGTTGACCATGATCTGTGCATCACTGAGCTGAGTACTGAGTAGTGCGATGTCGTCTGCACATCCTGTGTTGTTAACGTTGATGTTTCCTATTTTCAGTCCTATACCTACATCTTGCAAACGGTCTAATAGTGGGTTGATATATAGTTTATAGAGATCAGTGCTAAGGATACCTCCTTGCCTGTCTCCCATACCGACCTTAAAACAAACGGACGTGCTTCCTGCCCATTTTATGCAGCTTTCCGCATTTGGTGCAAGCTTTTAATAATAGTCCACGATTTGTCCTGAATTCCCGCGTGGTACATACGCCGGAACAGATGTGAATGTATAACTTTGTCGAATGCAGCTTTTGCATCGAGAAGTACAAGATGTCCATTTTGCATTTCGTCGGTTAATATTCTGTATGCTTCTTCGACAGGTAGAGCAGCATTCATGAGGGACGATCCTTTCGTAAACCCTCTTTGCGTTGGATTTTGCATATTATGGATCAATGGTTGTATTCTATATCTGATCACTGCTTCAAAGATCTTACTAATTACAGGCAGAACTGTTATTCCTCGATAGTTGATGGCATCGTTTTTGCTTCCGACGTCAAACGCTGCACACTTTCATCAAGTGAAACAATGGATCGGTGAGGCTGACAATATGGAAGCAAAAGATTGAGGATGGTCTATTGGACACAACATGTGCGTGTCAATCAGATCGAGTTTGCCACCCGCTCCAGATGAACTTCTAAAAACGATATATTGCAGATGTAAGACAAACTGCGATTCAAAACTCTGTAACTGTAGAAAGCATGGTCTGGAATGTTCTGTCGCTTGCACTGAATGCCGAGGGAATACATGTAGCAACATGTCTGCATGCGAAGATCAGGACTCTGATTCAGACGAATAGTTTATGCCTAATGTTGATATTTGAAAGATACATGTATTACTAACTTATACGATATCAGAACTTTCATTTAATTTTTTTGGTGGGGACTTTTGGTGAATTTTGAAATTTTCCATTTTCGTTCATCTATGTATGTATGTATGTTTATGGTGTTTAGCCCCACTTTCAACAATATTTCAGTTATATAGTCGCTGTCAGTTTTATTGATGGAGGAAACCGGGAGTACCCGGACAAAACCACCGACCTGTCACAAGTCGCTGACAAACTTTATCACATAATGTTGTTAATCTAGGGAAGGAAAATAAGATGTTTCTATTTTTTTTCATTAAACAAACACCAACTGATTGTTAACAATTGACATTTAATTATATTTCAAAACATTCTTTATTAATCTGTACCGAAACAGTCATGATTTAATTTATTCTGCCACGGAAAATATAATTTTTTAAAAATTTCAGTTTTCAGCATTTTATTTTTTTTTTTAATGAAATTTTACCAAAAAAATAGCCACCTGGGGAGAATATGGATAGATTTTTTTATTTTGTTTGAAAGAATATTCAATAATAACAAGATATTTTTAGAGAAATTGGTAATATTCTGCAAAGTAGAGTGAACATGTGAAATTTCCAGTTTTCAGCGATTTTTCTTCAAAATCCCTTGTTTTTACCCCAAAAATTGCAAGAAGGCAACTTGGGATTTTCGGCGACTTTTAATATGTTAATGAGGACACTCCCAGCTTCAAGATGAGTCCAAGAAACCTTCTGTTGCAATTTGTTCTAGGTCACGCCTTTTCTGGCGTATATAGACTGGACTAGTAAGATATATATTACATCAAAATGTGAGTTCCCTCCCTTTGTTTTTATTAAAATACTGCCATGTTTAAAACTTGTTGATTAAGCTACAAATAATTCAAGTTGTGTTAAAATAATAAAAGATATAACACAACCCTGTAACACATTTGGTACAGGAAGTGTCTGTTTGACTATTATTAGATTTGGGATTTAAATTTTACCTGGAATTTCATCAGTACAAATTTAGAAGAAAAAAAAAAATTGCCATGATACTTTTGTCTCAACAAGATAAATTTTCTTTATTGCTTTAATAAAGGCTAAAAAAAAGCCTTTTTAAGATTGATAACAATTGCTTTGTCAATCAGCTTTACCATAAAACACAGATTATTTGCAAGAAAGGAGATACTTGCAAAAAGAAACAAGGCGACTTTAATTTCGCTTTGGAGTCGAGGGAGGGCGATTTCAGCTGATATAGGGCGACAATTTCGCCCACTTCACCTGGTTTGGTGAGCCGTGTCATGGACTATTACAAAGATGATGTAAGAGGACTGGTATCCCAAGTCTCCTATGCAAGATAGTGATACCACAATCAGGACCCAATACATTTTAAAGGATATGTGTGATCTAGACAACATGAAAGCATGCATCTCCCATCAGGTTTGTTTCAAAAGTAAGGGTACCAGTTTAAATTGACAAAATGAACCATCCACCTATACTCTGTGTCACCGAGTTCTAACAAGATTGGAAATGAAAGCAACTTACCACGTTGCGTCAAACTAAAGTGCACCTGTGAGCTTAATTTTTGGTCTGATGTTCCCAGAATTTTTCTTAATGTCAACCGTTGGGCAAAGATTTATATGAAATATTGGCAGACAATGTTAGATATTTTCGATATATCTAACTTAGATATGGCTCAACATAAACAGAAAGCTTTTAATAAAAATGTAGAGAAACATAAGATGGTGACTGTATAATATTAAAACACCTGAAGAGAAAGTCAATGATGCATTCATTCATGTCTTTCCACGGGGCCCCAAAGCGGTCTTGTTCTGTTTTGCATCATTTCTCTTGGAGGCCCTGCTAACAGGATATATTTGATGTTTGGGACATAGTAATGTTGACTTTTTGTTGTACATTGTTTCAGCGTTAGTTATCGCAATCGGCCCCTTTATTAACGAGATTACCCTCTTTGACTGTGGCGACATTATTACACTGATCTGATCGCGTTAGTTTATATTATATTGCATTTGCTTGATTCTATATGAAGATAAATCGTAAACGTACTGTAACCTTATGAAGTTATGTGTATTTACAATGTTCCACCGACACTGCACTGGCACAGGTGGTTGACTAAATACGATAACGTAACCCTCAGTCCGTTTTTGTTCCAGTGAGGGTTACGAATTGGTCCCATTCAACGTAATGGAGCAAATTAAAATGTTCATTCCGTGAATATTTCAACTTTCCTTTTGCATATGTGGTCATAACTTATTATTCCCTACAATTTTTAAGTAATGGTGATACCAAGGACGTATATATACGTCCTTGGTAGTCCTTGGTGATACGAAATAAGTGTTACAATACCTGTTTCTACCTTCACGATCGATTTCGTATTCGAAAATTGTTTCTTGTCCTCGCTGGAGCAAAAGCGGACTGAGGGTTACGTTATCGTATCTAGTAGTAGTGGTCGATTCTTATAATTTTCTTAATTTTTTTGTCTCATACGACATTGGATTTTATCTTACCATTTATCGTATCTCCCATGATTGTCAAACATTCTTCGTATGATCATTTTCCACCACAAACAAAAAAAGGAGACTTCAAAAATGACATTTAAACACATCTACAAATTTAGCTTTTGAAACTTTTAGTTTTACAAATCCATTTCCGGTGAGGTCACGTGAATAAATAAAAAAATCAACAAGTGTCACATGATTTCTTTGGGATAAGTTTCTAACGGCGCGAAATAACGTAAGAATTCACCCTAGTGCAAAGTTTATTTTCATTAAATGCATTTTAAAATTATCGTGACTAAAAAGGTGCGAAAGTCGAAGAAAATATAAAAAAAATATATTATATACTGAACTGGAAAATTAACTACCCAATCAATCATATATATTTGAACAAGGATTTAAATAGTGGAACTATACAAATCCTTGATTTGAAGCAGCAACACGTATCTGTATACCCATGATAATATTGTGTTGGTACAATACTTTGCATCAGGTCACGCCTGTTGTGTGAACCAGTATCACGATTTTGAATTTCAAAATGTTATTGGTTAAATATTAATGAAAGCCAACAGTATTGATATCTTTTGTCCCATGAAATTGTTCGATAAACGTACATCATGTATGCAAATGTGTTGGTAGACCTATAATTGTTTGTATTATGAAGGAACAGTAGAGGTCCAAGAACTGTGCCTTGGGGTACACCAGAGAGTACTGGAACTTGCTTGGAGACAGTCCCCTGTCAGTGGCGTAGCAGTACCACTGACGCAACGACGCACTTGCGTGCACAAACAAATCAGCCAAAACAAAATGCAGTAAGATATCTAAATAAACCTCTATATTAACTAATTGTACGGGTTTTAATCAAAAGTTGTAAATATGTGCAGTCAAAAGGAAATGTCCTATTCATTGGCTTAAAAAGACTCCTTGGCTGCAGTATTCATTTTCAAAGGATGTTGTTTATTGCTCTGCTTGTGTTATATTTGGCTTTCTAACACAACGTCCTTCTTTCGCTTTGTAGACAAACGAGCGATTGATCGATGGTATAATATCATTCACACATGCGCCGGTGAATGTGACTGACTTTTCTGTCGTAAATGTACATGTTGATGAATTATCGTCTGCTCGAATTTGGAAGCATAAATTGTGTGCGACATTTTCCGCAAACGTAGATATAAATTACCGCCTTCCAATCAAAGTATACTACCGTATTTGTACTTTTAGACATATCAGAATCGAAATAAATCATGGAAGCTAGAATGTGTTTTGAGTTTTAACATGGGTTGGCGGATAACTAATATCCGCCAACCCATGTTAAAACTCCCAACACATTCTGGCTTCCGTGATTTATTTCTTAAGTAAGACTAGTAGAGACAAACAAAAAATGTATCTACCTCCTTAATCGACTGGTCACACATTCATAGCCATATTAAACGACACGAAGTACTGAGTTACCATATAGTTAGTCAACAGACAGCCGCTCATATTCTTGATGTTGCATTCAAAACATCAAAGACGGATCCCATTACTTCAATGCTATCGTCTCAGCACAAAGAGGATATTGCCAAAAACAAATACATTGTGAAGGAGATAATCGATGTATTGCTTCTTTGCAGTCGTCAAAATATTGCAATTAGGGAGGGGGGGGGGGGGAGGGGGCATACCGAAGACAAAAATAATTCCATGGCAATTTTGCGTCATGTATCCAAACTACTTAAACACGACGAAATACTAGTCTCACCTGGATACCCTATTCCCTACTTCGAGGATAAACTACACATCCTCAGATATACAGAACAAGATAATCGAAATTAACGGTGAAATGGTAGGTGAAAAAATTGTAAGAGCGCGTAATGACTTTGAATACTTTGGTTTAATTGATGATGAAGCAACTGATGTTTCAACACATGAACAAATCTCCGCGAGTGCAAGGTTTGTAGAATGTACTGGTCGTAAAGGGGCAAGTTAGACGGGAAAAGTATACTAAACACTTTTTTTTTTGAAACTCAGTGGTTTTGTCGTGCAAATGTCTTTAGTGGCCTAGAGTATTTAAAAACAATGGTGACGGCAAATCGGGTGTCCATTTATCTGCCCTTTTGCGATTTGACTTTATTTTACCACTAGTGGTTTACTTACATTTTGCACGCTGTTGTCCCGATTACAGCAATGTTGCAGAGTATCTCCTGTGATTTGATAGCGGCTGCGAGTGAATGTCAAACCGTAACTCGACATTTTGAGACTGAGAGAAATGACATTAGTGGTCGATTTATGGCACAGTTATTGATACCGATCAATTTAAACAATCTAAAACAGGAGAATGGATTGCATATTTATGATGTTTATAGGGCAGATCTGCGGGAAGAGATTACCAATTTTATTTTGAAAATTTTGCTTACAATACCACCCTCTACAGCAACAGCCGAAATATCTTTCAGTGTTTTGAAACGTGCATAAATACATAATTACGCGCCACAATTGGGCCGGAAAGAATATCCCAGCTAGCACACTACGTATTCACAACGTTGCAGTTTGGTTGCTGTTTGGTCAGGTCCCTTTCTTACGTGAAAATTACGTTGCCACAACGTATTTTAGATACGTGATATGCAAGTCGTTGTGACAACGTATGTTCCAACGTTTTTGTTACGTACGGATATGGTCTTGATGCTAACGTAAAAGCTCAAACGTAATGTGTACGTCCTGGTAACGTATTCAGAATACGCTATATCCAAGACGTTGTGACAACGTACTTTCCAACGTCTTTGTTACGTACAGATATGGCCTTGACGCTAACGTAAAAACTCAAACGTAATTATTACGTCCTGGTAACGTATTCAGAATACGTTATATGCAAGTCGTTGTGACACTGTAGTTTGAACGTTTTTGTTACGTACGGATATGGTCTTGATGCTAACGTAAAAGCTCAAACGTAATGTGTACGTCCTGGTAGCGTATTCAGAATACGTTATATCCAAGACGTTGTGACAACGTACTTTCCAACGTCTTTGTTACGTACGGATATAGCCTTGATGCTAACGTAAAAACTCAAACGTAATTATTACGTCCTGGTAACGTATTTCAGAATACGCTATATGCAAGTCGTTGTCAAACAACCGTACGTACTTATCACCAATCATTAAGGTATTTCCCTGGAAAAGGGAAAGGATCTTAATTAAAAAGTGAATTTTTCAAATTGGAAAGTATTCTCTAGACATGACTTTGAATTTGATAGTAGTTGATCTCCTGATTCTAAAAATGCATGGTTGATAAGAACTTTTTGCATTTCCAGGTTGATCAGTAAAAAATGTGAGGCTAAGTTGTGTTGTTATTAAGCTACATTTTTGCGTTAAGATGATACAACTGGCTATAGTTGTATATCAATAGCAATAAAAAAAAAAAACATAATAAAAACGCCATGTACGAGGATCGTATCGGTGGCCTCTTGATCGTTAATCGTTCTTCTTTCCACTGAACTTAGTAGAACGTGATGAAGAAGGCAATAATACAAATGTATCTCCAAGATTTAATTACTTGCAATAAAATTACCATTATCCAAAAATTAGAAGTACTTTTCCTCATAAATATTCGTCATATTTGAATTAGATTTTGATCACTGCAGTTTCAAGCTGAGTGGATCGTTTATTAGATTTGTCAAATAATAGTATACAATGCGGAAATTCAGTGTGTCCGTCAACGATTCGATAATAAAAAGTTATTGCTATTTCCGGAGTTTGAATTCCTACCAAAATTCAAATCATTTTGGTGTTTTGTGACAATTTTAACAATTTCTTTGATGTCCCGAACATACAAAAACCTCGAGTTTAGAAGGTAGAAATATACAGTAAGGTTAGTCAATAGAATTACATCTATGAATGAGCAATCCAAATTGATTTAAGAAAATACTGTGAGTGTGACGCCAAATGTCATTCATTGTTAAATTTTTTGTCAAAAACAAACAAACAAACAAATACTTTATTGTCAATCAAGACGCCCCGAAGAACAGAAAAATCATCATTAATTTGTTACAATGATTAACGTGATTTAAGTGATTTTCAAACATTGAAATAAAATAAAATAACACAATAAAGATTTACACTAATTTACAGCAAAAGTTTATAATCATACATGCCTTGTACATGTACAAAAATGTAGTTATGTCAGTAACCAAAGCAATGAGGTACAGAAACGTGCCAAAAGTATTCGGTCACTGTGATTTTTTACTATATATTTCATGTAAAACCACATTTTTTAAAAACATTATTCCAAAGTCCACTCTTGTTCGATTTTGATGATTTTTTTACCAACAAAAACAGAATTAAAAAAATAATAGTAATAACCATTACACTTATTTAATTTTTTCTTGTCTCAATGTAAATAAGTTATCTCCCTCATTGGTCTCGATTTCATGTACAGAGACGTGCAACAAGTATTTGGTCACTGTAATTTTTTTGCTATACTTCATACAGGTATATAACCACAATTTTTCAAAACATTCCAAACTCAATTCTTGTTCGATTTTGATGAAATTTTTACCAACAGAACGTCAGAAGCGAGAACTATGTAATTTTCTGTGATTATTTTTAAATATTTTTTGGAAGCACAGATTTTAAATATTCATGATTTAAATGGAAACTTAAATTATTTGTCTTCAAATGTACTATCATTGTATTGTATTTTTGACGTTCAAAATTTTGTTTTGTGTTTAAATTGTGAACTCATAAAAATTATAGATTATAAAATTATGCTAAAATCACTTTGTAAAACTACATTTAATTCTGTTTTTGTTGGTAAAAAAATCATCAAAATCGAACAAGAGTCGACTTTGGAATAATGTTTTTAAAAAATGTGGTTTTATATGAAATATATAGTAAAACATCACAGTGACCGAATACTTTTTGCACATCTCTGTATTACAGACATTTTTACATAGACTCTTAAGATCAGATAAAGGTTAGATGCATCCGATTTTCATTTTGTCCAGGAACCTCGAACATTTAATTGTTATTTCATTTATTATTTAGCTTGATTTTAGCCAAAGGTATATAATTTTCAAGTTCAGAAAATAACATGCATGCAATTAGAAATTATATCTTTAATGTAGATCATATGAAAATTGCAGACTTCCCCATGATGTCCCCATCTTAGATATGCAAATTACCAAATGGTACCTCATTTCTGGCTACATGTATATACTTAGGAGGCAGGGGGAAGTAGCCTCTTTTTTTTATCGTTAAGACAGTATGGTCATTGATGATACCTGTACATTGTGTATATAAATGAGACTATGAATAAAATAGTTTAAATTTCTTCATTATAATTTCAGAGCTGGTTCATTTCTGTAAAAGTGGTAAACAAGTACAGTTGGATTTGAGGTTATAGCTGTTATGTGTACATGTATAGGCACATAGCTGATCTTGTGACTTTTCAACATATGGCAAACCAGTCGAAATAATTCCTGGCCCCATGTAATATTGGAAGCCACAGATGTCACCTGCTTCATGTCCTGTAATGTCAGACCGATCAACACATAGCTATAGCTAGACAACAGCAAATTTCACCATCATCTAATCAGAGGTATTCAATTTCATGTTCTTCTAGCTATAGGCCAGACAAGTCAACAACATTATATTTTACATTTTACTATCAACTAATCTAGTCCTGAGGCAATTTTATAGGGATTAAACTCAGATCACGAAAGCTACCATGATGATTTATTGATGAACCAGAAATTAAACTTCATGCACAAAGCCTACAAAATAAATGTATAATGATACATGCATACACTTATACATGTAAGTTATACCAATAGAGCTCCTCCCATATTTACAGTGTGTGGCTATCACAGAAACAAAGGGTTCTTTAGATGAACTTGTTACATTTAATTACATGTATGCAATCCACTTCAAATACAGAACATTTCTTAAGAAGAGATTTATGTTAAATATCATCAGTTACAGTTGACGATAAAATGAAAATAAACACATTTTGAAAAGATCAACCTATCTGATAGAGATCCCATCCCAAAGACAAATTAACTGTACCTGTAATGAAATTTTGAGAAATCAATTAATAAGGAATATAGTTATGTAAAAAAAACTGCAGAAAAAAATGCCTAAAATTCCCAAGAGTAAATAATTATAATATGATCCTTTGTCAGAGCTTTGTAACATGGACTTAATTTTTTGGTTCATTTCTACTTTTCTTTTTAAAGTTTTCTATATTAAGTGTAGAAATAATAAAAGTGTAATAAATGAAGATAATATTGGTCAGTAGAGAAGTACTGGGCATGGGTAATTATGCTATTTAATTAGGTCACACCACTGATTGATCGATATTTATCTCCTCCCCACTGATTATTTATATGTGGTTTTGTGATTTTCGTAATTTCTCATTAATGAAATGAGATCATGGAAAACATTTTACGGGATATGTTTATATCAACAACAAATATCAAAAACTGCAAGATAAGTGCTGTCTTAAATCAATTTTTAATCTAGAGATATAAGTTTCTTGCATATTAAGTGTAAGTTCCTCTCCGAGTCTAATGTTTTACATACTGCAAATGCTTCTTCTAAAATTAAGTATTAATTTTGATAATATTGTAGTCTTGCAATAGATCTAAATGATTGAACTGCACTTTTTTTGTACTATTTCTCTTCTAAATCTCTTCTGTTCTCATGGTTTTTTTTTTTACATAAATGGAGATGTATCTTTTATAGATTTGTCCTATCAATAAAATTTAACGTATATGTTTGGTCACAGTTTTTGGATTTCTTTCTTTAGCTCTGTAATATATATCCATGCAATATATTTCCGAGTTATAATCAATTAATTATAGGTTTTACAATGTGTCTTCACTTACAGTCGCAAATATCTGTTTACCTAGCTACGATATGCGTCGCTAGGTAAGCTCATTTTGCGACCGTAAAACCGACGATTTACATCCGCAAAGCTTAAAATACAATACAGTTATCTCCTAAATATAATAATTTCAAGCTTCTGATCATGATCAAAATAGTTACTAAAAATATTTTCACCCCTAAAGTTGTTCCATTTAGCTGAAAATATTAATATCATATTATTTTTTTCAGAACCAATCCACCAATGAAGGGAGCTTTCCAGATGCTTGATGGAGAAAAAAAACTTTATAGTTGAAGGAAACCTTTCATTGTTCATTTAACTTTGTTGTTTTTTATATCTTTCATTTTTTTGCTGACTAAATGTTAGAATTTGTATGTGGTTTTTTTTGTATGCAAGTTTTGTGATTTATATATATCAGTATCAGTATGGTTGAGATAATGTGGGTTTGAGTTAATTATAAGGTTATGAGTGTTTAACACCACTTTCAACAATATTGCAGTTTATAAAGGTAGAAGAAACCAGAGTACCCAGGATAGTATTATATAATATAATGTTGAATGAAAGTTGATTGGTTGAATGAGAATCATGATTTGTATGCCAGTATTTTGAATTTTAATATGACATGCTGTTTTGGCCTTGTAAACAAAAGGGTATAAAAATCCCCGGTTTATTATGACTTACACACGCTAATGATCATGACGTATTTGGCTGTTTTATTATACCCTTTTGTTTACAAAGCCAAAACAGCACGTCATAGAAATAATTTATGGAAGGGGCAAGTTTGTTGGAGATTTTAATATGGGTACACTATTAAGGAATATGGATTAAATATTTACCGTATATGTCCTATTAGAATAGAAATAATTTATGGAAGGGGTAAGTTTGTTGGAGATTTTAATATGGGTAACATTATCTGTGCAAATTTTACCCCTCACAACTCACAACATTAGTGGTGATGTGCACTGATTGCATAGGTAGTTATAAATCCAACTACCATACGATCATGACTGTCCCCATATTTAATAATATATATTTTTTCTTTAAGAAAGAAAGAAAAATTAGGGTTATATTTTTTCTCTGTAAGGGGATGTGATATATTGGTTTTGATATTTTTTTTTTTGAATTGCTTAGCTTAAAATATTATTGTTCTTTGTTATATTTTATATATACATTAACAAGAATATTTTGGGGTTACAGCTTTCTCAGGATTGGGATGTGTACACTGGTACATTTGTAGATCTTACTATGAAACTAACGAAGCTTACGCTTCAGGCCCCATATATCCCGGAAACAACTTTTTTAATGAACTAATTTTTCAACAAAATTAATGGAGTTTTTTTTTACTGTCTTTGTTATTAGAATAAGGCTATTTTAGTAATAGAATCATATGTCAATGGCTTAAAGTACTTAATATTGACCTTAGAATATGCTCCAATTCCCGTTTCATATGGCCTCAAAATGTCCCTGCAATTAGTAAAATTTTCAAATTTGCACCTGAATCCCAAGCTGTATGGGCTGCTTGACTTAGCCAGAATCTATTCATAGCCTACATTTTGGCAGTTGGATCCTCGAATCCTTTGTTGGTGCACAGCCTAATAGTTTGACAGCTCAGTCCTTATGTTAGAACCAATCGGAACCACAAACAGACATATGAATTCTTAGTTCAGGCTTGTGCATTCAAACACCAAAAATCAAGACTATCACCTGTTTATCCTAATGATCCCTCTCTAGTAATTTAAAGAATGAAAAAAATCTTTTTTCTGTGCATTGATCATCCTACAAATTTTTCTTCGTTTTTGGTAATTTTCGATTATATATTTTTTAGTGTTTAATTTTAAACTAAAGAATAGATTTATAGGTCAAGTTGTTCTTATAAGTTTGGTCCATTGTTAGCAGGGTGATATTTTTATATGTATACACGTATTTCTGCTGTTTCCTTAGCCAGCAACTAGTGCTTCAGTTCCCATATTTATTAAGATATTTCTGTTTTCTAGCATAAAATGCTTATAACCCAGTACAGCAATTTTAATAAAAATCTGAGATATAGTGGTTAAATTAAAAACAAACAATAATCAGAATCTCCCATGGAACAACACCATTGAAGAAGATACCATCCGTTACTCAGACCTCTTTGCTGTTGTGAAAGGGATCAATGTTTGGCCCATTGTCAAAGACTCTACCCCAATACCCTGTTCATGGCCCTTTTGACCTTGTTGGTTATTCTTGCTGGCTGCAAAAGGGCCCACATAATAGTTCAGGGACCTTAAAATGTAGGTCCTCCACTGGATGTATACCTATTCATTACTTCTATAGATGTTATCTATATACATTTGTACATCTTTAATTTAGTCAAATGCAACTTTCACAAGATAAAGATTTTTAGTACATTTATTTTACATGTTTTTTAATCTGATATATTTATTATTACATGTACCTGACATATTTGTATAATAATTACATCTAAACATTTTGGCATCTTTAAAATAGATTATGGTGGGATGAGTCTGAGAGTAGAAAGAGTGTTTCATCATCTGTAAAACTTGCAATAATTTGGATTAATAAATGTTTAGAATTTTATATTTTATTAGTTAACTCAAAAAAATTAAGAACATCACAAAAGGTCCTTAAATACACAAAAAATAATGTACATTTTTGTAGTTGGTACCGGTAGTTACATGGTGTAACGGTCTTAATGTGATTATAGTTGCCCTACTATCCAAATTACGTTGTCACAATGCTCTGACAACGTAATTTGGCTATACAAGTCCTTTTAGGGTTGTACATTTTTTGTAGTTGTATAACTATATAGAGATGGTTGTAGTTGCGTCGTCTAAAGGTCTTTAGGTGGTCGTAGTTACATTGTATAAAGGTCCCTAGGTGGTCGTAGTTACGTTGTGTAAAGGTCCCTAGGTGGTTGTAGTTACGTCATGTAAAGGTCCTTTGGTGGTTGTAATTACGTCGTATAAAGGTCCTATGATGGTTGGTAGTTACGTTGTGTAAACGTCCTTAATTAGTTGTATTTACCTCGTATTAAGGTCCTGTGATGGTTGGTGGTTACGTTGTGTAAACGTCCTTGCATGGTCATGGTTGTCGTTTGGTTGTAGAAAGGTCTTTTACTACGTAGTACCACAACGTAGTAGTTACGCTTAGGGGAGTCTACAAATCGGCGTAGTTAAAACGTAAAATTCTTACGTTGTAACAACGAAAAAGTTACGTTGTCACTACGTTTTGACAACGTAATTTGGCTAGTAGGGATCGGCCTTGGCAGTATTATATATTTATAGAGACCTTCAGCTTCCATTGGATGCAGTCGTAGCTAGACAAGTTTAATAATACCAGACCAGAGGCGTAGCTGCATATACGTTGTCACACCATGGCGTGCACATCGTCAGGTTATAAATTAATTGCGAAATAAAATTTAAAATAATAATATTTTTATTGCTACTTTTAATAGGGATGTTGCACAAAATGACATTACTCTACATTACTTGACATAACCTACATTACTCGACTTAAATTCACTGCGCATGACACACGGGATCACATATTGTTAATTATTGGGTTAATATAATTGATCATATGTCAATGCAAACTAAAGGACATTACAAGTTTTTATTTATAATATATTTTCTGCGAATATCAAGCAAGCTTAAAAAAATAATAGAAATTGGTCAGACAAAAGCTCGAACAATCAGTTGTTATTTATCTATCGTATCGAGCACACCTTTTACCTATATATAGATAATAAATAGATGAAGTGTGTGAATATTCACCATCTCAACAGCATTTTCGTATGTTTGGAAATACAGCTGTTTGAAAAATTAACTAGATGGAATGCATTTTTTTTAACGTCTTATCTGCGAATTCGCAAAATGAGAAAGTACAAGTGAAATAGGCCAGATAACAAAGGAATCGTTAGAGTATGTCCATTGCGAAATACATGTACAACAATTTGCTTTCACATAAAAATATATCATAATTTAAGTATATTTATTTGTTTGTTTGATGGTGTTTAACGCCACTTTCAACAATAGTTCAGCTATATCGTGGCGGTCCGTTTTATTGGTGGGGGAAACCGGAGGACCCGGAGAAAACCATCGACCTGTTCGAACTCACAACATCGGTGGTGATTGGCACTGATTGCATAGTTAGTTGTAAATTCAACTGTCATACGATCATGACCACGACGGCCCCCACACACAATTTAAGTAGCATGAGGTTCAAATAATGCATCATGATTTTGTAATCGTCTATATGCCGCTCCCAGAGAATCAAATGGTCAGTTTTTATCTAAGATGGTGACATATATATTTTTTTTATCGTTATCGTTTGCTTAAAATGATAATGTGATGAAATCTACGAGCTAAGGAAGCGTGTTAGGAAACACTCATAAAAATATTAAAAGTCAAAGTTGCGACTTTCTTTTAAGTCAAAAAAATTGCGACATCATAATCTTTTGGAGTGGACAGTAAGGGGGAAAAGCTTACAAAACTGACAAGCAAGGAAAAAAACCGCAAAGTAACAAACAAACAAAAAGAAGGCTTCAAACCTCTTGGTAGCTTAACATTTTTTGCTTTTATGCCGAAAATTCAGTTACTAATTAATGTTTGACATAAAAGTAAAATAGTTTTGTCCCCCTTTTTTAAACCCATTTGCCAAAGCGTTGAGGGTGTCCTCCTATGCTCATTGTTGAAATGCAGTGCATTAAAAATGTAACGAGGTGCGCAATGGGCTTCGGAGGTTTCAAGTGGGTCCAGACATGCATTGCTTGGGATGGCGTGTTTGGTGTGTAGTCCGTAGATTGAAGTTGATGATAATTGGAACATGAAAATTTGTAATTAAAAGCACTACATGTATTTTATTTCAACGTTTGAACAGTAACCACATTTTTTCAACTACAAAAGTCCAAATAAATGTCCATAAATCATGAATTTTGTGTATATATTGATGATTCTTTATTCTTGTCTCTCTTGAAAAAAAACCCCCAATAATTACTATTTTCTCAATTTTTGCTTAAGGAACGACCATTTTACTTTTAGGAGTTGGGGTATGGGGGGGTTTTTTTTGTAAAAAATGTCCCCAAATTTTATTTAAAAAAAACCATCTTCACCTGAAAGATTCAAACCTTGAATTATATGACCCTCCAGTTTCAAAATAAATTTTGATAAAATTTGAATAAAATTAACCGCTTTTTCATATAAAAATTGTTTTTTTGTTTGGTGTCATGAGAATTTCTGGTTCTGGAAAAAACATAGACACCTCTTAAATGTTAAATGGTCGTCCTCTAATCCTCATTATAATTTTTTTTTCACAAATTCTCATTAAAGCTTTAATGTAAATCATTTTTTTTTACTTATAACGGAAAGTCAATATTGTTTTTTCATCAAGCGTAAATACATGAACAAATGTTCAAAACATCTTTTCACTGAGATTTCTTTTGGTGACCGAGTATGTTTTTGTAAATATTGACATCATGATATCGACCTGAACAGATAAATTTTTTTCCATCCTGCTACAGTTATTAAATTGTGTTCGCACGTGTATTTAAACTTTTGTGTTAATTTTGCTGCAATCTGATATGTCCTTGTAGACATATATTTTGGAAACGATGATGCATCGATTTCCTTCCATTCGACAAACTGTCTCTTCTAATCTTCTTAACATATTTTTAACATATTCTTTAATTTACAATCCCTCCAAACTAAATAAATATATTAATTCGTTGGGAGTTTTGTATCTGTATCAAATGACTGATTTGGTGTTTTAAAATCTATAAATAGATATGTTGTTATGGTCAAGGTCACAACCTTAAGTCGAGATAAGTAAAAGAATTGGCGGGAAATCTTGACATAACTAGCTTCATCTTACCCAAAAGAGTGCACCTCAGTTATTTCTATCGATAAATCATGTTTTGTTAGACATGAGTAACGGAAATTGTATTTCATCAACAATATGTTCTAGTATATACTTCAGAATTGTATATTACAACGATAAAACCACGCATCTCGCCTTCATCAAAAACTATCAATAAACGATCCCCATAAGTACGTACGTCGATTAATGTAGGTATGTCAAATTGTGCAACATCCCTATTAAGCGACAGGACGAATCGGTTTGGGATGAGTTGTATCAGTCAACACTTACCTTAGCCAAATCATTTGATATATCTGATGTGGTAGACAGACTATTAAGAGTCCATCACACCGCGGAAGCGCCAAAACAGTATTGGCGAATTTCTTTGTACTATCCATTTTTGGACCATTTGATTACAGAACTTGAATCACGTCTCCGGGTCCCGTACCGATGTACTGGCTAAACCCCCCTCGCATAGACCATGTGTACCGCTTACTTCTCCAGCAGATGAGTTAAAATTGTAATCACTCAAAATAGATTGTTGCGGTCCGTCTTCCGTAATTAAAATCGTCAAAATGAAATACAACCTAATTGATATCAAAATGTGACTTGTTTCAACCTCATTTAAAATAAACATTGAAATTCTTTCCAACTCATACATCACGTACACGATATTTAATTACAACACTATTTCACTGAGGTGTTCATTTTTTTCTGTTCCAGTTAAAGGTCTTTATCAAACAGCATCATGCAGTTTATATGTAATGCAGTTAGCACGTATTTAAATCACATAAGGATATTTCTCTTTTTCACATGTTGGGGAGAGGGGGAGGGAATGATTTATCAAGTACATCAATCTGTCCTGTTTTTATGTTGGGCGGATGTCGCTATTGTACATTCGAAATATTAATTGCGAACCTCATTGATAGGCGTCCGGAATCTAATTATTTTGCTGTTAATTAAAATAATATGCAACTGACAACAACCAAATTTAGGATTTATCAAGTACGATGTACGTGCTACCTGTCTAGTATATTATCTTTTTTTCCTCGATCGACAGTTCAGAGGAGATGTGGCTATACTGGTATTTCTTAAGACAATGGCAAGTTATAATCCAACTAGTTTAACCCCGTCACTTTTTACTGAAGTACCTGTACTAAGTCCGGAAAGTGAGCGGTCATGTATATGTTTGTTAGGGATATCGAATTTGCCTATTTCTACGATTTTTCTATTGAATTTTTGGAGCTTTTCCGACAGTGTGATATTTTTTTTTCATTTTATTATAGGTTGTGAAAAAAGTATTATGATGATGTACCGGCAACAGGGCCTCCAAAAGAAATATCGCAAGGCGGAACAATACTGCTTTAGGGCCTGAGGACAGGCTGAAACTTCTCTCAAAATTGTGGATTTGAGTTGAAAATACCAAATAAATAATGAACAAATCAAAATAAAACGTCAATGGCTAAGTCCACGGGACACTTCAGAGATTCACGGGCCCTTTCTTGGCTCTCCGCGGCCCGTACCGATGCACCGCATGAACCCCCTCTCAAAGGCCCTACTTTGTACCACACTAGATTCTGTAAATACAGTTCTCTATCCTTCTATAGATACAATATTATGTGTTTTGCTAAAATGTCATTTAGTGTACCGAGATGTTTGGAAACTTGTGTTAGTTCGGCTATGAAGAATGACAGGCTATCTTCTCTGGGATTGATGCATATTCACCGAGATTTTGAAGTGGACTTGTACAAAGCAATGGAAGTGTTCGTATCTGCCAATTTTTGACACGAAGGGCAGATTTTTGACAATTTTAAGATATTCTTGTCTATCAGTCATTAAAATTGTGCTTGATTCTATATTATATGAAACCCTGAAATGACCCCAGATCGCACCATTTTGCATTTCGTCAAAAATAATTATGGCGTGCACACTATTAAGCCTCATCTACGCCCCTGCAGACAAAGAAAAATGCCTTTTGCTTGATTGTGTGTAAACATCCATTACATTATTAACATGATTAAAGAATATTAAAAGTAGTTTTAAATAGATTTTCCTGCTATCTATATATCAAACTTAGCAAATTTCTTTCGGTATCCCTATACCTTGAGGGGAAACTCCAAACCCCCAGTGCGTGCATTTTTAATAACTCCTTCCTACGCCACAGGCACTACTCCCTCCAAGAAAGACGTCTAAAAACTAGATTACATATATTCTACAAAATAATCAACAACAAAATTGCAGTTCCATATGATAACATCCTAATACCTAGCCAATCCAGAACAAGATCTGCCCATTCAAATATCATCAGACAAATACAGTGCAACAAAGACTCGTTCAAATTTTCATTCTTCTGCAGAACTATCAAAGATTGGAATAAATTACCTGAACATATTACAAACAGTACCTCTTACAGAAATTTTAGGGAGAGACTGACACATGATGTCCTCCTTAAAACATTTCCACACCTGATCTAATAGTCTACAACATGTTTTTATCTCACAATAAATAAAAAGAAAAAGGAAAATTGTAAAAATGAAAATTAATAAAAATTGTAAAAAATGAAAATTAATAAAAAAAATTGTCATGCCAGGCATGCGCCGAAAAGAAACCTTCATCAAGTTGAAGATTTTCCTTAGTGAAAGAAGAAGAAGAAGTATAATGCACTGCTTTCTGTTCTCTAAGGAGCGAATCCATCTGTTGGTTTTGGGGTTTACCCCATAGTACTTATTCTAACATGTGTAGAAGGCGGTGATGTAGAACTTTGTGTAACGCCTTCCTCTTTAGTAGAGATCCATATCAGCGAATTAAAATGTTAGGTGGTGTGGTTTTATCCTTAATTTGGCAAACAATACGCATATGCGAATAAAAGATATCGGGAGTTTTATAACTGCATAGTCAATGAAAGACATCTTTTACTTTTCTTCTTCTGTACATCCTTCATAACCATGCAGAGCATGTCGAGTTACCATAACCATACCATTTTCCACTTCGATTCCTATTAATATCAGATACCGTCACCATCACCATTTTTATATACATCATGTGTTGGTGCTCCCAAGTATGTACATATCCCTCTTTGTGAAACAACAGAATATTCTTTTCTATGTTACAATTTCTAATAAATCGCTGTTTCTGAATGAATTTTGTAATACACATGGCTTTTGCATGGGTATTTAATACACACCCCGCTGGATTTATTAGACCAGTCTACTCTATTACAAAACTACCTAAATTAATATGTTCAATAATTTGAGGTGAAAGTTAGCCATTCCTTATGTTGATATATTGATGGAATTGTTTACTTTTAATAAAAAGTATATCAATGGTTAACATATTTTAATAACAATTTATTTGTCAGATTGAGAGTACTTAGAAATAGAATCGAATTGATATTCCAAAGCTTGTGGTTCATATCATGATTTGCTTGATAGAGGGTTGCTGCTAACAAGGAAGCTATTGAACCAAGGGTTCCTATTAGCTAAGTTGAAGTCATCACTTCGAAAGTTTTACGGTCGCCACCATGGTTTGGTTGACCGTTAAGGAATATCTGTAGTTCACCCCTGATTTTCAGTGGGGTTTGTGTTACCATACTTGATCTTTAGTTTTATGTGTATGTTTTGTAGATAGTTGTTCGTCCTTTTTGCCATTGTGTTGTCTGTCCTTAGATTTACGGATTCTGGTTGCCCCTTTGGTATCTTCAAACTCTTCTTACTATTAATATTTGGTATGGTTTCATATATTTCTTCCATTAGATTTATTTGCCCTTCTCAGTCTAATTTGACTTGCCGATTGTTTGTTATGCCTTATGCCAAGTGTAACTAGAGGCTCACCTGTTCATTCATACAATTTATATTCAATCAAGTCCAGATTTTCAGAAAAAAAATATGTTTTTATGTTAATCTTTTATCCATTAAAATGTGACTTTTGGTCCTCTCACATCTCTGAAACAGTAAAAGCTACAATAAATATGTTGCCATATTCCAGATGGAAATTTTTATAAGATTTTCAATAGAAAAGAAACTGCACACAAATCTGATTGGTCCCTTTTGGCTCCCTTTACCCCTTATCTCGAAAACCACAAACTGGTTGAATTTTTTTTTAAAACTATATCCAATAATTATTCATGTACAGTTTGGGGTTTCAATCAAGTTTGTAGTTTCTGAGAACTTATTTGGTTCACCCTATTCCAGTGGTCTTGTAGGGAAAAAGTCTATAGAACACAAAATAACATACACTTTGAACCATGTTACAATTACATTCACATCCTAGATTTCAACTGAATCATAACCCAGACATTGAAGTCTACTATAACTTACAACCCTAATTGTACAGAGTCACTTCAACACCAACTACCATCTCCACATTGAACCCTTTCTTTATAACACTTACATCCCAGATTGTACACACAAAAATGATTTTTTTTTACTTCACCCACAACCAGAAAGCATTATCAACTCTGACAGGAATGCTGAATATCCTATCTAAACAACATTCTATGAACATTCTTAAATGACAATTGGTTCTTCAGTAACACTGAAATATTGTGAATGTTCACAGAAGTTGAATGGATTGACAGAAGACAGAAGGCAATACACCTAAATGTACAGTGATAATAATGACCTACACTGATATGGATGACAAAATTGGATAACATAAAGCTTTAGAGTGATAATAATGACCTACACTGATATGGATGACAAAATTAGATAATATAAAGCTTTAGCATCATTGGTAACACATGGCTGATCACATACTATTCAGTCATCATACACTAGTCAATTCATAAAAAAAACTCCACAGTTTCACATTGGTTCTGTGACTGACCTGTATTTAATAGTTTGAACAGATTATGCAGGATATAATATACCAGTCGATATAGCATTCATCATCGAAAACCCATGGGCAATTGCAACCAGCTCGTCTCATATTATCATTTTAATTTGCAAGAAAATCTTTTTCTTTAAAATAACCACTGTGATTTGATTGGCTGTTGAAAAGTGGGTAGGGACTAATCAAAATGTTTCAAATGACTAATGAACAATTCATGACTACGAGGATTTCTCTGTCAGTTGACTAACGTGAGATGAGTGGACAGAATCAGGATGTGATCAAATCTGGGTTACCGATGATGGGGGTAATAAAGTGTTTTATCTAGCTTTATGTACAGTATAATGTTTTCCTTTGAAAATTAAGAAAGTAACTGTGGTGATAAAAAAAATGGTGCAACATTACACAAGATGTTCTCTACTTTGTCATTGCATAATAGCATTGGAATAGGAGGGAAAATGCATCAATATAAGCAATGTAAACAAAGTGACTGTTTATTGTTCATCCATTCATATTATTTATCATGAATTCACAGTTATATTATCATTTCCAAGGATATAGTTTCACTATTTCCAGTAAACCAATGGTTCACTTTTCTCCACAAGAAGCGTTGTCGGATGATTACATAGTGACACTGAAAGTAATATTGAACTGTAACGCGTCATTTGTGAATGAACAGCACACAACAAAGTCTTGTAATAACACACTATGTATGTAATGTTTATGATTTGTTTTACTCTTTCTATCAAATTCAAAAGGACTTAAAGAAATAATTTTCAAAAATACTCATTTTATCCCTTATTACTAAAGCTGATGAGTTGATTGGTTGATTCTGTATGAGGGGTTTAAAAGTAAACTTCTCAGGTTTAACAACAGTTGGGACAGTTGTTTTGAGAGAGAGGCTAATAAATGATCCCATTTTCAACAGAAAATGAAAAGTTATTAATTAATAATTTCAATACGAAATAACAATATTTGTTTATTTGCAATAATTTGAGTATCATTTCTTCTTTTTTTTCTTTGGTCCTTTCTTAATATGTCTATGTTTATTTTTCATGTCTTTCTCCCAATTTTTTTTATTCATGGTATACAGTTTCATAGCTGCTTGTGCATCTTGTATCTGTAAAAGTAAATTAAGATATGAGCTATTAGTAAAGAAATTACATGTACATGAACACATACAGTCAATGTATGTAGATAATCTTGAAGATTGAATAAAGATTCTTATGTTGACCTATAGTTAAATTAATTTTTGTTGTTGTTATGATACACTAACCCCTAAAATTTGACCTCTAGTTTAAATACTTTTTTGAAACTAGAATGATGCTTCCCTTCCTGTAAATTTATTCCTGAATTCATACCTCAACATTAATGACATTATGGAGCTAACTTATAAAAATGTTTCTTTTTCTTCCTCTACCATTTACCTTTAAACTTTGACCTCCCGCTTAATATTTATTTTTTGATGACCTTTAGTCAAGCTACCCATCTTATACAGTAATTCCCTGATCTGTAGTTTAATGAGATTTTTGTTAATGACTTGTAGATTTATTACCCTTTTTCTGTTAAATATCTTGTGAACTTTGACATACAAACATGTATATATCATGACTTTGTTACCGATTTGCCATTTTTTTTTACATGAAATTCAATTCTATTTTTGTAGCTAACTTACAGAGTTATGTTCCCCTTCCTGCACCGTAACGCCAAGAACTTTAGCTGTTAACTTCTTCAATGAAGGATTCCTACCATTAAACAGCTGACGGAAAGGTTTATATGTTGATGTATCTCTAATCATCAGTTTAGGATGACTTATATACAACACCTGTAAATATATTGTCTGACCATTATATGAATCTTATGACAGTTTCAAGGAAGGATTATGGTGTTTAATGCCACTTTCAACAATATTCATAATATAGCTGAAAGTGGTGATAAATACCAATAACCCCTAACCCTTGTGTATTACACCTAAAATTATATGAAAACTGTCACAGTGTTAGATAGTTATATCTATGTTATACTGTCTCATTCAAAAGAGGTCATCCCTCTCATAAGAGGCCACTTTTTCATTGTAAAAGGGATGGATGGCCTTGTATTACAAGTTGTAAGAAGAGGAGTACTGTAAATATAAGTTAAACTAATTCTAAAACAATCATTTTTACTCGTCCAATCATCAACAAAATTCAAAATACACATATCATTGTCACGATTATTTACCTTTAAATCATTGTGTATTGCATGGCCTATCAATAATCGACCATTAAGTATTTCTGATACTTCTTTTTGTACAACTTCAAAGTCTTCACCTGTTATCAAATAAAAATAAATCTTTGATGAATTATGTTTTAACAGTGTATGGTGATGCATCACTACATATCTGTTTCCATTGTTAAATACAAAAAATACTAAAAAGATTGTAAACCTAGTATAATGTACATTTTGTATAATGAATTCCTTTACTTTAAGATTGTAAACCTAGTATAATGTAGATTTTGTATAATGAATTCCTTTACTTTAAGATTGTAAACCTAGTATAATGTACATTTTGTATAATGAATTCCTTTACTTTAAGATTGTAAACCTAGTATAATGTAGATTTTGTATAATGAATTCCTTTACTTTAAGATTGTAAACCTAGTATAATGTACATTTTGTATAATGAATTCCTTTACTTTAAGATTGTAAACCTAGTATAATGTAGATTTTGTATAATGAATTCCTTTACTTTAAGATTGTAAACCTAGTATAATGTAGATTTTGTATAATGAATTCCTTTACTTTAAGATTGTAAACCTAGTATAATGTAGATTTTGTATAATGAATTCCTTTACTTTAAGATTGTAAACCTAGTATAATGTAGATTTTGTATAATGAATTCCTTTACTTTAAGATTGTAAACCTAGTATAATGTAGATTTTGTATAATGAATTCCTTTACTTTAAGATTGTAAACCTAGTATAATGTACATTTTGTATAATGAATTCCTTTACTTTAAGATTGTAAACCTAGTATAATGTACATTTTGTATAATGAATTCCTTTACTTTAAGATTGTAAACCTAGTATAATGTACATTTTGTATAATGAATTCCTTTACTTTAAGATTGTAAACCTAGTATAATGTACATTTTGTATAATGAATTCCTTTACTTTAAGATTGTAAACCTAGTATAATGTAGATTTTGTATAATGAATTCCTTTACTTTAAGATTGTAAACCTAGTATAATGTAGATTTTGTATAATGAATTCCTTTACTTTAAGATTGTAAACCTAGTATAATGTAGATTTTGTATAATGAATTCCTTTACTTTAAGATTGTAAACCTAGTATAATGTAGATTTTGTATAATGAATTCCTTTACTTTAAGATTGTAAACCTAGTATAATGTAGATTTTGTATAATGAATTCCTTTACTTTAAGATTGTAAACCTAGTATAATGTAGATTTTGTATAATGAATTCCTTTACTTTAAGATTGTAAACCTAGTATAATGTAGATTTTGTATAATGAATTCCTTTACTTTAAGATTGTAAACCTAGTATAATGTAGATTTTGTATAATGAATTCCTTTACTTTAAGATTGTAAACCTAGTATAATGTACATTTTGTATAATGAATTCCTTTACTTTAAGATTGTAAACCTAGTATAATGTACATTTTGTATAATGAATTCCTTTACTTTAAGATTGTAAACCTAGTATAATGTACATTTTGTATAATGAATTCCTTTACTTTAAGATTGTAAACCTAGTATAATGTAGATTTTGTATAATGAATTCCTTTACTTTAAGATTGTAAACCTAGTATAATGTAGATTTTGTATAATGAATTCCTTTACTTTAAGATTGTAAACCTAGTATAATGTAGATTTTGTATAATGAATTCCTTTACTTTAAGATTGTAAACCTAGTATAATGTAGATTTTGTATAATGAATTCCTTTACTTTAAGATTGTAAACCTAGTATAATGTAGATTTTGTATAATGAATTCCTTTACTTTAAGATTGTAAACCTAGTATAATGTAGATTTTGTATAATGAATTCCTTTACTTTAAGATTGTAAACCTAGTATAATGTAGATTTTGTATAATGAATTCCTTTACTTTAAGATTGTAAACCTAGTATAATGTAGATTTTGTATAATGAATTCCTTTACTTTAAGATTGTAAACCTAGTATAATGTAGATTTTGTATAATGAATTCCTTTACTTTAAGATTGTAAACCTAGTATAATGTAGATTTTGTATAATGAATTCCTTTACTTTAAGATTGTAAACCTAGTATAATGTAGATTTTGTATAATGAATTCCTTTACTTTAAGATTGTAAACCTAGTATAATGTAGATTTTGTATAATGAATTCCTTTACTTTAAGATTGTAAACCTAGTATAATGTACATTTTGTATAATGAATTCCTTTACTTTAAGATTGTAAACCTAGTATAATGTACATTTTGCATAATGAATTCCTTTACTTTAAGATTGTAAACCTAGTATAATGTACATTTTGCATAATGAATTCCTTTACTTTAAGATTGTAAACCTAGTATAATGTAGATTTTGTATAATGAATTCCTTTACTTTAAGATTGTAAACCTAGTATAATGTACATTTTGCATAATGAATTCCTTTACTTTAAGATTGTAAACCTAGTATAATGTACATTTTGTATAATGAATTCCTTTACTTTAAGATTGTAAACCTAGTATAATGTAGATTTTGTATAATGAATTCCTTTACTTTAAGATTGTAAACCTAGTATAATGTAGATTTTGTATAATGAATTCCTTTACTTTAAGATTGTAAACCTAGTATAATGTAGATTTTGTATAATGAATTCCTTTACTTTAAGATTGTAAACCTAGTATAATGTAGATTTTGTATAATGAATTCCTTTACTTTAAGATTGTAAACCTAGTATAATGTACATTTTGTATAATGAATTCCTTTACTTTAAGATTGTAAACCTAGTATAATGTACATTTTGTATAATGAATTCCTTTACTTTAAGATTGTAAACCTAGTATAATGTACATTTTGTATAATGAATTCCTTTACTTTAAGATTGTAAACCTAGTATAATGTAGATTTTGTATAATGAATTCCTTTACTTTAAGATTGTAAACCTAGTATAATGTAGATTTTGCATAATGAATTCCTTTACTTTAAGATTGTAAACCTAGTATAATGTAGATTTTGCATAATGAATTCCTTTACTTTAAGATTGTAAACCTAGTATAATGTAGATTTTGTATAATGAATTCCTTTACTTTAAGATTGTAAACCTAGTATAATGTAGATTTTGTATAATGAATTCCTTTACTTTAAGATTGTAAACCTAGTATAATGTAGATTTTGTATAATGAATTCCTTTACTTTAAGATTGTAAACCTAGTATAATGTAGATTTTGTATAATGAATTCCTTTACTTTAAGATTGTAAACCTAGTATAATGTACATTTTGTATAATGAATTCCTTTACTTTAAGATTGTAAACCTAGTATAATGTACATTTTGTATAATGAATTCCTTTACTTTAAGATTGTAAACCTAGTATAATGTACATTTTGTATAATGAATTCCTTTACTTTAAGATTGTAAACCTAGTATAATGTACATTTTGTATAATGAATTCCTTTACTTTAAGATTGTAAACCTAGTATAATGTACATTTTGCATAATGAATTCCTTTACTTTAAGATTGTAAACCTAGTATAATGTACATTTTGCATAATGAATTCCTTTACTTTAAGATTGTAAACCTAGTATAATGTAGATTTTGTATAATGAATTCCTTTACTTTAAGATTGTAAACCTAGTATAATGTACATTTTGTATAATGAATTCCTTTACTTTAAGATTGTAAACCTAGTATAATGTAGATTTTGTATAATGAATTCCTTTACTTTAAGATTGTAAACCTAGTATAATGTAGATTTTGTATAATGAATTCCTTTACTTTAAGATTGTAAACCTAGTATAATGTACATTTTGTATAATGAATTCCTTTACTTTAAGATTGTAAACCTAGTATAATGTACATTTTGCATAATGAATTCCTTTACTTTAAGATTGTAAACCTAGTATAATGTACATTTTGCATAATGAATTCCTTTACTTTAAGATTGTAAACCTAGTATAATGTAGATTTTGTATAATGAATTCCTTTACTTTAAGATTGTAAACCTAGTATAATGTAGATTTTGTATAATGAATTCCTTTACTTTAAGATTGTAAACCGAGTATAATGTAGATTTTGTATAATGAATTCCTTTACTTTAAGATTGTAAACCTAGTATAATGTAGATTTTGTATAATGAATTCCTTTACTTTAAGATTGTAAACCTAGTATAATGTAGATTTTGTATAATGAATTCCTTTACTTTAAGATTGTAAACCTAGTATAATGTAGATTTTGTATAATGAATTCCTTTACTTTAAGATTGTAAACCTAGTATAATGTAGATTTTGTATAATGAATTCCTTTACTTTAAGATTGTAAACCTAGTATAATGTAGATTTTGTATAATGAATTCCTTTACTTTAAGATTGTAAACCTAGTATAATGTACATTTTGTATAATGAATTCCTTTACTTTAAGATTGTTGTGATATAATCTAAGGTTTTTCTATGCATACAAAAAAAACAACAGAAATCAATCAACCAATGTAGTACAATGTGCATCATGAAAGGCACTATGAATTCACCATGACTACTTTGTTAGCATTACTATTATATCCCAGAAGTACGTTTTTAAGTTGAATTTGGGAACATGACAAAAGCCCTCCAATATTGAAATAATTATACAAGCTTATTACATTTGTTTTATATTGATAGTGATACTAAAAGATATCTTAAAGAATTAATACAAAAAATAAAATACTTTAATAAAATATTTTTCCACATTTTATTCATTGTTCATTTCATTCATAAAGTGTAAATTAAAATTAATTCTTAAACAAATACTTCAATTGTTTATGATATCTTCATGTTCCAAAAGTAACTTATTATGAAAAATGGTATTCAAAATAATGTAAATACATAAATAGCAGTACAATAAGTCCAAAATGCGTGCAAAGATACAGATGTGGTTTGCGGTAAAATACAGAGGTACAACGTACAATGAATTAAAATACAGAGGTAAAAAAAAATCTTGAATCATGTTATAAAACACAATTTTTTTTTTCATATACAAACAATTAAACAAAGACACAAAAAAACATTAACATATACTTTTCATTATTGGGGGACTTTTGTCTTAGACCAGTTGAATTTATATATGTAAAATAAAATAATTATTTACTATAAATTTGTGTAATTAAATATTATAATGTTCAATTGTGTATTTTGAAACATATAACGGGTGAAAACTGTCTAGGTTGTTTAACTTGTATAACGGGAGAAGACTGTCTAAGTTGTTTAACTTGTATAACAGGAGAAGACTGTCTAAGTTGTTTAACTTGTATAACGGGAGAAGACTGTCTAAGTTGTTTAACTTGTATAATGGGAGAAGACTGTCTAAGTTGTTTAACTTGTATAACGGGTGAAGACTGTCTAGGTTGTTTAACTTGTATAACGGGAGAATACTGTCTAAGTTGTTTAACTTGTATAACGGGAGAAGACTGTCTAGGTTGTTTAACTTGTATAACGGAAGAAGACTGTCTAAGTTGTTTAACTTGTATAACAGGAGAAGACTGTCTAAGTTGTTTAACTTGTATAACGGGAGAAGACTGTCTAGTTTGTTTAACTTGTATAACGGGAGAAGACTGTCTAAGTTGTTTAACTTGTATAACGGGAGAAGACTGTCTAAGTTGTTTAACTTGTATAACGGGAGAAGACTGTCTAAGTTGTTTAACTTGTATAATGGGAGAAGACTGTCTAATTTGTTTAACTTGTATAACGGGAGAAGACTGTCTAAGTTGTTTAACTTGTATAATGGGAGAAGATTGTCTACGTTGTTTAACTTGTATAACGGAAGAAGACTGTCTAAGTTGTTTAACTTGTAAAACGGGAGAAGACTGTCTAAGTTGTTTAACTTGTATAACGGGAGAAGACTGTCTAAGTTGTTTAACTTGTATAACGGGAGAAGACTGTCTAAGTTGTTTAACTTGTATAACGGGAGAAGACTGTCTAAGTTGTTTAACTTGTATAACGGGAGAAGACTGTCTAAGTTGTTTAACTTGTATAACGGGAGAAGACTGTCTAAGTTGTTTAACTTGTATAACGGGAGAAGACTGTCTAAGTTGTTTAACGGGTGAAGACTGTCTAAGTTGTTTAACTTGTATAACGGGTGAAGACTGTCTAAGTTGTTTAACTTGTATAATGGGAGAAGACTGTCTAAGTTGTTTAACTTGTATAACGGGAGAAGACTGTCTAAGTTGTTTAACTTGTATAACGGGAGAAGACTGTCTAAGTTGTTTAACTTGTATAACGGGAGAAGACTGTCTAAGTTGTTTAACTTGTATAACGGGAGAAGACTGTCTATGTTGTTTAACTTGTATAACGGGAGAAGACTGTCTAAGTTGTTTAACTTGTATAACGGGAGAAGACTGTCTAAGTTGTTTAACTTGTATAACAGGAGAAGACTGTCTAAGTTGTTTAACTTGTAAAACGGGTGAAGACTGTCTAAGTTGTTTAACTTGTATAACGGGTGAAGACTGTTTAAGTTGTTTAACTTGTATAACAGGAGAAGACTGTCTAAGTTGTTTAACTTGTATAACGGGAGAAGACTGTCTAAGTTGTTTAACTTGTATAACGGGTGAAGACTGTCTAAGTTGTTTAACTTGTATAACGGGAGAAGACTGTCTAATTTGTTTAACTTGTATAACGGGTGAAGACTGTCTAAGTTGTTTAACTTGTATAACGGGTGAAGACTGTCTAAGTTGTTTAACTTGTATAACAGGAGAAGACTGTCTAAGTTGTTTAACTTGTATAACGGGAGAAGACTGTCTAAGTTGTTTAACTTGTATAACGGGTGAAGACTGTCTAAGTTGTTTAACTTGTATAATGGGAGAAGACTGTCTAATTTGCTTAACTTGTATAACGGGTGAAGACTGTCTAAGTTGTTTAACTTGTATAACGGGAGAAGACTGTCTAAGTTGTTTAACTTGTATAACGGGAGAAGACTGTCTAAGTTGTTTAACTTGTATAACGGGTGAAAACTGTCTAAGTTGTTTAACTTGTATAATGGGAGAAGACTGTCTAATTTGTTTAACTTGTATAACGGGTGAAGACTGTCTAAGTTGTTTAACTTGTATAACGGGTGAAGACTGTCTAAGGTGTTTAATTTGTATAATGGGAGAAGACTGTCTAAGTTGTTTAACTTGTATAACAGGAGAAGACTGTCTAAGTTGTTTAACTTGTATAATGGGAGAAGACCGTCTAAGTTGTTTAACTTGTATAATGGGAGAAGACTGTCTAAGTTGTTTAACTTGTATAACGGGAGAAGACTGTCTAAGTTGTTTAACTTGTATAACGGGTGAAGACTGTCTAAGTTGTTTAATTTGTATAATGGGAGAAGACTGTCTAAGTTGTTTAACTTGTATAACAGGAGAAGACTGTCTAAGTTGCTTAACTTGTATAATGGGAGAAGACTGTCTAAGTTGTTTAACTTGTATAATGGGAGAAGACTGTCTAAGTTGTTTAACTTGTATAACAGGAGAAGACTGTCTAAGTTGTTTAACTTGTATAACGGGCAAAGACTGTCTAAGTTGTTTAACTTGTATAACAGGAGAAGACTGTCTAAGTTGTTTAACTTGTATAATGGGCAAAGACTGTCTAAGTTGTTTAACTTGAGTCTTATCCTTTTGTCTTTTTGAACAATAAAATATGCTTAAAGTAAATAATTATTTGTTAGTGCAAAATTTTTTTACATGTTAGCTAAATATGTTCCTGGTGATATAAAATACATATTCACAAAGCTTTATCGACATATTTCCACAAATAACGAAGCAAATCGCAAATTTCTAATATTTTCATGGGTTGTGACGTTTTAGCCAGATAATTGCATTGTGGTATTGAAATTTAAAGTCTGGGTTGCTGATGTTAAATTCGCTTCATTTAAAGCACTCAGAGGACTGTAATTTAAATCTAATAATCGTTGGAAAATTAAATACTGAAGTGAACAGCTATGTACCTTTTTGACAAACAACTATTTTAAATGAACAAAATGTTTCATTTCCTTTATATTTACAACGGAAAGAGTGTTTTACAACAGTCACCTATATTCACTATATGTAGGATCCCTTTTACAATTATGTTCATTTTGTTTTACTGCTAATGTGCTGAAAAATATAATGGATAATTTTGACAACGCGTAACTTGTGTATTGATCGGATTAATAAAATGGGAATTTGAATACACACTATTTGCTTTCCAAGACGAGTTGGTAGATCGTTTATTATTTATTAAAGATAAAATATTTTTATAACATTACAATAAATATAATGTTGAAATAACAGGAACAATTATAATTGTAATTATGTTTCAGATGATAAAAAAGTATACACCATCCTTGAAATTATAAGTTTTCATTATTAGAGGCACCAAATTGGCCTAACTATATATAGCTGTCTCATCATAGTTAATATGTATTCACAATTTTAACGATCGATGTTCATAAAAGATGTTTTAATTTTAATTAAAGAACTAAAAATTAAAGGTTAGGAGATCGGGTGGCAACTGAGTTTACAAAGTTAGTATTTAAAGAAAAAAAATCTCTTTGCTCAGTGACCCCCAGAAGGCACAAAACCTAAATATATGATTTTTTCAGCTCGGAACCCTGTAAGCAAACTTGACCTATAATTTTTATATCCACTGATATTCATTCAGATAAAGTTCGGAAGAGATCATGATCATGAGCGGTATAAACAGATGAAGAGCAGTCAAAATATACAGAGATTAGGCCACACCAAATTTACTTCTTGTTCTTCGGATTTTGTGCTAAAAACAAGTGATTTCAAAATGTTAATTTCTTTTCCTTTTTTTGTTTGTTTGTCATTTTTGATGAGCGAAACGTAAAATATTATGCAGAAAATATATTACTTATATTTTTCATGTATTTTCAGAAGCGAGAGACCATATTTTAATTTTAAATATTTTATTCTTCAATAAATTAAGGCAAATAATTCCTGAAATAAGAAGTGAAAGGTGGGATTTACTTATTTTTATTTTCATTCTGAAAACGACAGGTACATTCACACCGGTTCACTCAGCAGGGTACCTAATAATGCGTAATGAGCTTAGGTCCACACAGGAAGTCGCCAGGCAGAATATACAAGTGTCATTTTACATCCGGTCGACGGGACTCTGACCGAATTCTTGAATACATGTGTCACAATCTTTGGCAATAATCAGAAACGCAATACACATTTTGTGACCCGTTAACGCTACCCGTGACTAGAATAGGAGATGCAATACACATTTTAAAGGTTCTAATAGGTGATCAAAATACACGACCCTGATCAAGTATACATTAGGAATGGGTGCATATTAATGCACACTGGCAGATCAAGGGGGTGTTCGACAATTTAGTAAAATTTGTGTATAAATTGGCAAACAAGAGCCTGGGACCCCGTTTTAAAAACTGCTGGATCTGCACCTGATGCAGCAATGATTCTGGGGCTATTTTCACAAAAAAAAAATTAAGATTAAACATTGATCGTAAGTTATATTGAATTGTTAATTTTTTCTTGATTTTTTTTGTGCCTCATCAGAATGATATAGCAACAACCAAAATAATGAAGTAATGCAGGGTGAACATGGCAGGGTAGAAAATTCTTCTTGCAAACCCCAAAAAGCAAAATAGACAAAAACCATTCGTATGCAATTTTTCCTTATAAAAACAACCATATTTTTTATGATTATTCTGAGATTATTCAGAAGGGCCCACCAGTTCGAAAGACGTGATTAAAATAAACAAAAAATGTTTTCTTTACGCAGAGACATATTATATGTTACGCTTTGTTCAAATCAGAAATAACCGTTATGAAAACGGATTAATCTTTTTACTGTTGGCGAATAAGAATATTGTATTTCCATAAAAAAATTATTATATTACGTAAGAGATGTACCCTGAAGTTTTGTATAATAAACTTTAAAAGTATTTATAATACTCCTCATCTGTAATTGTCAAATGAAAACTATTACAAATTATATGTTTACATAATCCTCTCAATTTTATGGCTTCCTACCCTGTAACTTTCTGTGCTTTTAGCTAAGAAGCAGAGCTTATGTGTAGCTTTATTGTAGTGCATGAACGATCGATTACAAAGTGTGATCTTATAAATAATATCATTAAAACAATTTTGCCCTGTAGTATAGGCCTATTTTTATTTTTTTTACGAATTCATGGTATTGTTCCAATGTCCATTCTTTTTTTTCACATAATTTCGTAGTTCTTCAATTTTCGAAAAAATCTTTTGTAAATGTGTCTCATTAAAGACGGACCGTTTTCTCCGATTCGTTTGTTTTGCCATAAGTATATAGAAACAAAACGTAAATCTGCAAAAAGTGATTGTGTAATAAATTCATATATTTAGAATAACAAGAAAAATAAAAAGAATTACGTCTGACAAGCCATATTGACACTGAATGAGGACCCTGGTTTGTCACGCTTGTTTTGGGGCATGGTGGTATTTAGACATCACGTGATAATTGGTATCGAGATGCTAACAAAATGGCGACATCCATCTATCGTTGACCGAATTTTAAAATCGATTTCATTCCCTTATCCAACATAATAAAACGCTAATATACATATAAACATCCATATTTATACATCAGGAAAAACATAAAAAAATATTTTTTTTGCAAAGTTTCCCTTTAATAATAGTATACTAACCATCTTCTAAATCTTCAGGTCTGATACCACTAACGTGAGTTCTGTAATCCACAACATTTTCTTTAGGTTTTACGAACTTATCACACACACAGTTACCATAATGGTTAACAATGGACACCCTAGCTAACTGGTTATCTCTACCATCCCAACCAACACCAACCATTTCACAATCCATCGAAACATCTTTGGTTAAACTAAAGAAAATAATAAGGCTTGGTTAGGAGTGAGTGAGTCAGTGTTGTTTAATGCTAAGTAAGCAATATTTCAGATATATCATGGCCATTAGCAATAGGCACATCATTTAACTGTTTTAATTTCTACAATCAAAACGATCAATAACCATTTTACAATGCACAGACAAAAAAAGAATATATACCTTTCCAAATTTAGTTTGACAGTTTGCTTACCCTTAGAAATAAAACAAAATATATTGTTACAGATTCGATTTCTTGCAAAAAATAAATCAATATTTACAACATAATACATAAAGGTAGTGATTAAAATTTTATTGGCAAAACCTAAACAGAATCTAGAACTACTGTAACAGGTATCAAGACAGTTCAGCACCAAGAAAGTTCAGTATCAAGACAAATCGGTACCAGGAAAAATCGGCACCGCATTTTCTTTCAAACAATCGTGATTAGCTTTTTTAAAATAAAATCAAAGAAATTTAAAAAAAACCCATCAATGATCGTTTAACTACAATCAAAACATAATTGATTTAAATATTCTTTAAAAGAAGCCATTATTAACTGTCTTAATTAAGATCAAAAGCAGTGATCAAATGTTTATAGCTTGTGTTTGCATTGGTGATTGTTTGATCTTTAAACATATAATGAAAAGAAAATTACTGTGTATGGATTTTTATTGTTTTTAAAATCCATACCACTTCCTAAAGCGTGTGCAAGCCATATAGAGAAAATTTTAGTAAAATCCCAGAAACATGATAAAATGGATGGGGCAGAAAAACTTCTTTCAATTTCACAATGTCAGACAACAGTTGTATACAGTGTAACAGTATTGTCTGCCCTCGACAGGAAGCACTCCAGTGTGATGGTTGTCAAAAGTGGTAGCACAGAATATGCAACACTGGTAAGTATTGTTTTATAATTATTATAAATTATTATTTTTTTTCATCAATAACTGAATGTGGATCAGGATTAGAATCGGCATGATTGGGATCTTTTCCAGAACAGACATGATTAAAATTTGGAATTGGTTCAAGGCTATTGGAAGTTTTGTAGGTAAAATCAAAGAAAAAAACACAAGTGCCGATTTGTCTTTTTGAGGTGCCGATTTGTCTAATTGAGGTGCTGAATTGTCCGGGAGTCGATTTGTCTTGGTACCGAAATGTCTCACACAGGTGCCGATTTGTCCCGGTGCCGAAGTGTCTAGAATTCACTGTAACATGACAAAACAAAACATCAAGATTTCACCATTATCCATGCAAATAAACATTTATACAGCTATTCCAGGGACAAGACAACGATTGTTTATTGACATTTTAAATCCAGTTTGCAATGACAAATGACTTCACATTTTCACATACAATTCTATTTAAATTAGACCTAATATATATAAAAGAATTTATGATACAGTTCAATAAGCAGGAAAAAATGAAACCCCCGACTTTTTTAAATTCGTCGGACCGAGCGGGCAGAAAATTACAAGGACCGACAATACTGCCAAGTATGCAGGTCCTGGTGTCCGACAAAATTTTTTGCTTGTGTATTTTGTTTTGCACCAGAAATCAGAAATATAACTGGTATGCCGGAACGATCACGGTCAACTCGGAATTAGATTCTGCTTCAAATGACATTTGCTTCATAAACATGCCACTGTTTCCATGGTAATTCTATTAATCATTGTATTTTTATAGCTTAAGCTGGCTGTGATGCATCAACACGACCATTTCGTGTGTTTATATTTGAAAACATGGCGGGTCGGGTTTTTATTGTTCCCATCACCGATTCCGTTTAAATTTTAGAATTTTGTAAATTCCGGTTCTAAAAAATAACCTCAAAATAATGAAAAATGTGGTTGTTCTTAAAACATTAAATTCAGGTCCTGCAGAATTTCAGTAGGTCCTGCAGAAAATTATTGGGTGCAGGACCTATGTCCTGCATATTGAATTTTTTTTCTCAAAAAGTCTGAAACCCATAAATTTATAGCCTCCCTTTGTGTTGTTAATGTTATTATACATGTGTAAAAGGTTTATGAATCAAGAGTGAGTGTCAGCGAGTTATTGTTTGGTGATGATGTCCGTTTTGTACTAGACCAATATGCTAACTCACTGACACAACAATCTGCGGGTAGAAAAATATCTCCACTTATTATCCTGAGCCTATCTTACTCCTTAATAAAGAAGCAGCAAATATCCATTTTTTAGTCTTTGTATTGACAAGACTAGGGCTGGAATCCATGATCTACCACAATCAAGGCAAGCACCGCTAACCATTACATTATCTATGTGGTTTTCTGGATCATGATGGGTGCCAATATACTATAACTTAAGATTTGAAAAAATAAATTACCCAGTAAAAGACTCAAGTTTGATCAGTTTATCTGGTTGGTCCAGTGTTGATACTGGTTGTTTATCTAACAAAACATCATCTACATCATCAAACCAAATTTCTGGAACCCTAAATAAAGAATACAGAAAACAAATTATTCATAGTAAAGGTTAATATTTATTTCATTTACTTTACTATAATGCAGAAACCATTAAAAAATAAAAGGCTTATTTCATAATTGCTGGCATTTCAAGGTATAAGGTATTTAAACCCTAAGGGGTTATTTACAGCAAGATTATTCTTATAATAATACAATGATTTAAAACTCACAATTCAATTCTATTGTGGTTTCATGACAAACATGATTTCCTAATTCCCCAGATCCAAGTAATTCACAATTTTACATTGCAAAACAAATATTAATAAAGACTAAGTTTAAGATATTGAAAAATATAACAATAAATATACTTAGTCTCTCCTTCCTTCTTGGGTGAAGGACTAGAGTCATTTACTCCATTCTTTATTTTCTTCTTTTTCTTGGTTGCTGGGATGTGAAGTACCTATAAAAGAAATAATGATTATTGCAGTATGAGGCTTTTAATCAGATCAGGTTAATATTTTAATTTTGAAATATTTATAAAAGAAATGAATAATGTATATTGCAGTTTGTGAGGCTTTTAATCAGATCATGTTAATATTTTAATTTTGAAGTATTTGTAAAAGAAATGAATAATGTATATTGCAGTTTGTGAGGCTTTTAATCAGACTCGTGATTATCTTTAAATCATGTTTATGTTTGACATTTAAAATCAGTTATAATATTTACTCAGATTATGCAAAAACACTTTAGGTAAACTTATATATCACTGTAATAAACATATCACTAATTCTAATCCTTTATTCTGTTTAATATATCTTCAAATTTCTTTGTATTTAGAGTTTTACTTGTTATCACCCTAAAATGCAGAAGAAAGTAAGTGAATAGATTAAACAGATTAAAAGATTTATCAGTATTACTAAGAAAAGTAATACATGTGTACATCTCTCACAGTGATTTATCATGTTATGTACATGTATCTGACTGTACTGTATCAGTATCACTAAGAAGAGTAATACATGTGTCTGTCTATCACAGTCAGTGATTTATGTCCATGTCTCTGACTGTACTGGTTCCTTGTTTGGTAATTACTACATATAGAATTAATCCATCTTCATTTCTTTGAAATCCTTGTTTCTTCATTGAATTTTGACCTCATATTTTCAACTTGATATTTTGCAGATTTGGAAACAATTTTATTGACAATAAAAGTTTATAATAGGAACAAACTTTGTAATGGGTTTTGGGGTGTATTTAAAGCACACAGAAATTGTCCACACAAAGACAAGTGGAGATAATGCAGTTGATCATACGACATGATTTTCAGGGCAGTCCTGTCCAGAGTAAATACAAGTTTCGAATGAGTAACATTGAAATGATGATTTTTATTAATAAAAATGTCAAGAGTTGTTTAGTTTTACATCATTTGTTGTGTACAATATACTTGTATTACAATGAATCCGTAAGTTAGAAATCATGTGATGAAAGTTTAATTTTTTCCACTGAAAAGTGTTGTGCTTATTGGCTGATTTAATGTTTGTTACTATGATAATGTTAAGAACTATGGTCAGCTATAAAACAATAACATACGGTCATACCTGCATGAGATTTTTCCAGTTAGATGAATATTCACTAGAATCTTGAGGAAGTTTCACAATGGTCTTATCTATGCTGGTTACATTTTGACTGAACTGTATATCCTTCTCACAGACTGGTGACGTACTACTCTGGTTTGTCTTTAAGGGGAGATATTTCTTTTTATTTCTTTTCCTTTTATCTTTTACTGACTGCCACTGTCTTTTCTTTGTTTTATAATCTGTATTCTTTTTGCCAGTCTGCTTTTCAAAATTGGGTTTACTCTTCATAATGTTTTGTCTGCTTGTATTTACATTCACTACAACTGACTCTGAAGATGATTCTAGTATTTTTATCTTCTTTTTCTTATGTTGAAAACTGTTTGTTTTGTTTACATCAAATTTAGCTTTTTTCCTTTGAGAGGTATCACAGATTGTACTTGAAAACTTTCTTTTCTTCTGCTGATTCATGATCTACAATATGAAAAAAAATCACAAAATAATTTTTCCAATTATTAACATCTAGAAACAGACTAGAACAAAATATAATATGTAACGATTTTGATCACATGGTGTAGTTATTGAGTCCAATAACATGGTGGACAGTTCAAAGTGGATGTTGGAATACTTTAACTGATAGACGCTGTACAAGGTAAAAAAATATCAATATTTTCACAGATTTGAACTAGAATATGTGTCTATAGTATATATCACAGCTTATCTGCACTTGGTGTGACAAAATCCGTCCATACCAAATATGCATCGGAATGCAGCGAGCGTCAGATTTTAAATTTCCAGAATACCTTTGATAGGGCTTGTGACGAAATTAGAATGAAGATAGAGACAGAACATTTCTTTGGAAGCCTAATCTCAACGAGATTACCATGAGTATGTTAGATGAGAAAAATACATTTATACAATAGTAAGCAACAATTAAAATACTTGTGTATTTAACCTGTCCTTTCAGTGATACGCCAAACTAGATTTATCCAAATCACAACAGTGCATTACTTGTGCAAATACATTTTTATTTTGTATTGAAATAACTTTTCAAGTTTTTGTTTTTTCAAGACTCGAACCTAAAATGTGCTAAATTTTGGGAATATATGCGGATAAAAGTAAATTGTCGCCAAATTGTCAATATATAACATCACAAAAATATAATTTTAAAATACCATTTGAATACAAACTTGTTTTTTTCACTAAACAAATAAAAAATCTAGGTACGACAACTTTTCATGGGCGCAGACATTTTGTTTCTGTTCGCAACTTCTCGGACCTCATTAAAACCATCCGTCGTATTTGCGTCTACGTTCTCAATCTTGACCTGCTTGCAGAAAATGCCTGAAACAACTCAGAAAACTGAAGACCCTGCCGTCACAAGATTCAGGCAATACCTGCGCATAAAATCAGCGCATCCGACTCCAGATTATGGTACTAAATATTATGAATTTTCTGACACTAACACGAATACATAGTTCAACCCCCCCCCATACTGGCCATAGCCAAAACGGCCCTACCAAAGCGCCCCAACTTTTTAGCAAAACGCCCCCACTTTTCACCAAAATGCCCCCACTTATTACCAAAACGCCCCACTTTTTTCCAAAATAAATCATTATTAAAAAATATTTTATGTGATTCAAATGTTTATTAATGAAATTTAATGTCTTCCCGCAATTCGTTTTTGTTTTATTATATTTTTATTAATCTATTTATTAAAGTTATAAATTTAATTAATGATGATTGCATTTGATTAAATTTATATGTTTCATTACTTATTACAATAATTATATGCCTTTATCTGTGCAGACGGTCTTTTATGAGCTTAATTACCGGTAATAAAGTAAAAACACACACAAGCCAAGGTATTGTGAAAAACAAATGTACAAAGCCAACAAAAGAATGGCTTGATGTGGCCATATGACTTCAAGTAATATTTAGTGAATACAGCAAAGTATTCCGAATAATAGGTACAAAGTCTGTTACACAGAACAGATGTAAAAAGTATCCCCAAGCAACTTAATATCGTAATGGGTCTAAAAATTTTAGGTTCGCTTGAGTCGCCCTTGTTCTTGTAAATAGGTTTAATTTGGCCAATCACCCAACTCTCAGGGATAATTCCACAATCAAATATCAGATTAAATATCTTTTCGTATATATTTATGAATTGATGAGCTGTGGATTTAATGTACTCATTGATTATATCATCTTCTCCAGATGCTTTATTGTTTTTCAGCTTTTTGATACAATCAAAAAAATTTTCTCTGGATATATAGAGATTGATATTCTCATTGAGATTATCCATAAAATTTGAGTCAATATTAAAATCTAGATCATCTTCTCCCGCATCCAGAGCGGCATTTTTTTTTTTTAAATACAAATAATTTTGACTTATTGACCTGAGAGCTGAGGTTGACTCTTTCTCTTCTGACGTACATTTCTACATTCTAAATCAAACCATGGCTTATTATTTCTTTTAGTCCCACTTGAATTACTCCCTTTACATTATAGACTCCTAAACTTTGCCTAGAATATAAGTTAGTTTTATATACTTATGAACACTATTACCAGAGCGTATACATGTATATACAAGTTCGTTGTCGTCCGATGTAAGATAAGCATGTATACATATACAATATATAAATTTACTGGACAAATCTTGAATTGCAAGACATCACACATGATACATGTATCTCCGCTTGAGTAGAAAAAATTTATTAAATGTGCCGTTTTGGCAATAAAAAGGTGGAGGCGTTTTGGTAAAAAAACGGGCATTTTGGTAAAAAGTGGGGGCATTTTGACATGTATTCAAATGCATTCACACCGAAATAAAACAATTAAAAAATTAACCTTGTTGAGATTAGGATTCCGAAGAAATTTTCTGTCTGTATCTTCATCCTGATTCCGAAGAAATTTTCTGTCTGTATAAGGATGAAGATACAGACAGAAAATTTCTTCGGAATTCTAATCTCAACGAGATTATTAAAAAAATACATCACATTCTTAAGACAGTGACTAAAACAAAATAAAAAATGATCTTCATGCCATCAGAGATTTCTAGAGCATTTTCCCTACTTTAAACAACAACCATCTAAAATTTTCTATCACCACCAAAGCATAAACTTGGTAGATTAGGGGTTAGGGTTATGGTGTTTTACCTGGAGAAAGCACCAACCTGCCGCTAATCTCGTTGAGATTAGGATAGGATGAAGATACACACAGAAAATTTCTTCGGAATCCTAATCTCAACGAGATTAACCTGCTGCTGCCACAAGTCACTGACAAACTTTATCACATAATGTTGAGTACACCTTGTCTCAGAGGGATTTGAACTCACATTAGTGGTGATAGGCAGTGATTGCATAAGTAGTTGTAAATCCAAATACCATATGATCACGACTGCAACAGCCCCTTTTTTGTAGTTGGATGTATCAAGTTTATTGACTGATCGTTTTAGCACTCTTCTTTCATTTTGTAGATGGATGTATCAAGTTTACTGACTGATAGCTTTAACATTCTACTTTCATTTTGTAGATGGATGTAGCAAGTTTACTGACTGATAGCTTTAACAATCTACTTTCATTTTGTAGATGGATGTATCAAGTTTACTGACTGATAGCTTTAACAATCTACTTTCATTTTGTAGATGGATGTATCAAGTTTACTGACTGATAGTTTTAACAATCTACTTTCATTTTGTAGATGGATGTATCAAGTTTACTGACTGATAGCTTTAACAAATTACTTTCATTTTGTAGATGGATGTATCAAGTTTACTGACTGATAGTTTTAACACTCTACTTTCATTTTGTAGATGGATGTATCAAGTTTACTGACTGATTGCTTTAACAATCTAATTTCATTTTGTAGATGGGTGTATCAAGTTTACTAACTGATAGCTTTAACAATCTACTTTCATTTTGTAGATGGATGTATCAAGTTTACTGACTGATAGCTTTAAATTTAACATTCTACTTTCATTTTGTAGATGGATGTATCAAGTTTACTGACTGATAGCTATGACACTTTACTTTCATTTTGTAGATGGATGTATCAAGTTTACTGACTGATAGCTTTAAATTTAACATTCTACTTTCATTTTGTAGAGGGATGTATCAAGTTTACTGACTGATAGCTTTAACATTCTACTTTCATTTTGTAGATGGATGTATCAAGTTTACTGACTGATAGTTTTAACAATCTACTTTCATTTTGTAGATGGGTGTATCAAGTTTACTGACTGATAGCTTTAACAATCTACTTTCATTTTGTAGATGGATGTATCAAGTTTACTGACTGATAGTTTTAACAATCTACTTTCATTTTGTAGATGGATGTATCAAGTTTACTGACTGATAGCTTTAACAAATTACTTTCATTTTGTAGATGGATGTATCAAGTTTACTGACTGATAGTTTTAACACTCTACTTTCATTTTGTAGATGGATGTATCAAGTTTACTGACTGATAGCTTTAATAATCTAATTTCATTTTGTAGATGGGTGTATCAAGTTTACTAACTGATAGCTTTAACAATCTACTTTCATTTTGTAGATGGATGTATCAAGTTTACTGACTGATAGCTTTAAATTTAACATTCTACTTTCATTTTGTAGATGGATGTATCAAGTTTACTGACTGATAGCTATGACACTTTACTTTCATTTTGTAGATGGATGTATCAAGTTTACTGACTGATAGCTTTAAATTTAACATTCTACTTTCATTTTGTAGAGGGATGTATCAAGTTTACTGACTGATAGCTTTAACATTCTACTTTCATTTTGTAGATGGATGTATCAAGTTTACTGACTGATAGTTTTAACAATCTACTTTCATTTTGTAGATGGGTGTATCAAGTTTACTGACTGATAGCTTCAGCACTCAACTTTCATTTTGTAGATGGATGTAATAAGTTTACTGACTGATAGCTTCAACATTCTACTTTCATTTTGTAGATGGATGTAGCAAGTTTACTGGCTGATAGCTTCAACATTCTACTTTCATTTTGTAGATGGATGTATCAAGTTTACTGACTGATAGTTTTAGCAATCTACTTTCATTTTGTAGATGGATGTATCAAGTTTACTGACTGATAGCTTCAACATTCTACTTTCATTTTGTAGATGGATGTATCAAGTTTACTGACTGATAGTTTTAGCAATCTACTTTCATTTTGTAGATGGATGTATCAAGTTTACTGACTGATAGCTTCAACATTCTACTTTCATTTTGTAGATGGATGTAACAAGTTTACTGACTGATAGCTTCAACATTCTACTTTAATTTTGTAGATGGATGTATCAAGTTTACTGACTGATTATTAGTGATAGCTTCAACATTCTACTTTCATTTTGTAGATGGATGTAACAAGTTTACTGACTGATAGTTTTAGCAATCTACTTTCATTTTGTAGATGGATGTATCAAGTTCCTTAAAGGTCAAGCAGAAGAGATTGGACTTCCATTTAGAACTATAGAGGTAATAAAATATCATGACTATACAGAAGAGTTATTTCTGAATATTTATTCTTTTTACCAGTACCCATTTCTGTATTAGTCAGCATTTTTTCAAAATACTTTTTGATGAGATAATGATACTCATTGAAATACCAGTCCACAAGTAGACATGTCACACTACTTGGACACATTATCCTGACTGAGGCAACCATCCTTTGCTCTTTCTCCTTGGTGCTGGAGAAACAGCACATACCAATTTTATAGTTTTTGGTTTGACCTGATTGGTGATCGAAATCACGATCTACTGTACTTGAGTCGAGCAAACTAACTATTACATCTCTGAGGTGATTTATTACAGGAGAAATGTTAGAGGAAGGAATGTTGGTGAGTAGTTACTTGATTGAAATGTATCACAGGAATTGCAGCACAATGATATGTCTGTGAAATTTACCTTAAACCAACATGGGATGAAAATGTAGATATCAGATGTAGTGTGCATAACACACTCCTGGACATGAGATAAACTTATTATCCAAAGAAAAAATAACATTTTATTCTCTTTAAGACTAATTTGAAAGTAGTTTGATTTTTTATAGAGGTCAGTCATGGTCGTGATTATATGATATTTGAATTTACAACTACCTGTGCAATCAGTGACTATCACCACCAAAGTTGTGAGTTTGAATCCTGCTCATGGTGAAGTGTACTCGATGCAACATTATGTGATAAAGTTCGTCCGTAACTTGCTGCAGTTTGGTGGTCTCCTCCGGGTTCTCTGGTTTCCTCCACCAATACAACTGACTGCCAGGATATAACTGCCTTGGTGATCTAAATAAAAATTTCATGGGTCATTTACCAAATAATGTAAATGATATTTTTTCAATTAATGGCTTAACAAACATTATTAATAAGCCCACACATTTTGATTCACGAACAGGAAATTCTTCTCTCCTGGATCCAATTTTAATCACAGATAATGTACCTTTAATTGATTCTGATACAATTCATATTGATAGAAAAATTAGCGACCACGATGGGACTTGTGTAACAATAAGGTGTGGATATAGCAACTTGAAGTCATATCAGCGCACAGTCTGGGATTACAAGCGGGTGAATTTCCAATTAATGAAGCAAAAAATCACTGCCGAGAATTGGGAAATACTTATACAAAATGAGCGTGATATGAACATTGCATGTACAAAATTTACGAAAGCTTTTCTTGATATTTTAGAATTATGTATTTCAAAAAGGAAGGTAACTATTAGGAATAATGACAAAATATGGTTCGATTCAATTTTATGGAAAGAAATTAGAAAACGCGATAGATTACGAGAAAATATCTTTTAATTAAGAATGATTCTTCTAAAGAAATGTATAAAAGACAGAGAAATTTAGTTAATAATAAAAAAAAACAGGCGAAAGAAAAGTTTTATGCAAATGTTAATGACAACTTAAGTGATCTAAAAACTGTAAATAGTAAGCTGTATTATAAAACTATTAATATGTTACTCAAAAGTGAATGCCCAACTAATGACGTACCCCCTCTACGAAATCCTAATGCTATAGCTACCAGTAATTTGTCCTATGAAGGCGTCGAGAAATGTGAGATATTAAATAAATATTTTTGTTCTATAACATTTTTAGAAGATGATGGGATAGATCTCCCTTATTTTGATGATAGGGGTTGTAATACTTTAACTACAATAGTAGTGAGTGAACAAGATGTAATTGACGTTCTGAATATCTTGGATCCCAACAAAGCTGTTGGACCTGATATTATTAGTAATAAAATGTTAATTGTTGTTAAGAACGAAGTTGCAAAGCCATTGTCTTTACTATTTAATAAATCTTTTCAATGTAAAATATTTCCTAACAACTGGAAAATTGCATTTATTATTCCGTTATTTAAAAGGGGCGACAAGTCTTTGCCGTCAAATTATAGACCAGTATCTCTCCTTTCATGCGTGAGCAAATGTATTGAAAAAAATAGCTTTCATATACATCTTCAACCACTTAGTATTTAACAGCTTTCTCTATAAGTTTCAATCTGGCTTCATTCCAACCAGCATGGCCGTAGCGCAATGGAGGCAAATGAGGCAAATGCCTCACTTTTGAAACGGCAAGTGTAACCTTTGAAAGCAAATAAAATCTTTTTTTTCTTCAAAATTTGTCTAAATTCACCCCCTTTGCCTCACTTTATTCATACCCGGCCTACAGCCGTGCCAGGATATTCTACAACTCAACAACTATTTGAATTATATCATAATATTTTTCTTGCATTAGATAACAAAGAAATGACTAGTATTACTTTTGCTGACGTGAGCAAAGCTTTTGATCGAGTTTGGATTAGAGGTCTCATTTTAAAGCTGGAAAGATATGGTGTAAAGGGAGAATTATTGTGTTGGTTGAAAAGTTACTTAAGTAATAGATGTCAAAGGGTTATTATTAAAGATGCAATTTCTAGTGTTGGAGAGCTCAAGGCTGGTGTGCCCCAGGGGTCAGTATTGGGCCCCTTGTTATTTCTTATATTTATAAATGATATAGTGGATGACATGCTAGGTCTTGGTAGACTGTTTGCTGTTGACACGTCAATTGGAATTGGACATACCGTGCATGATGAAACTACACTGAAAAATATGATAAATATTGATCTCAAATATATTCAAGAATGGTCAAAAAGATGGCTTGTATAGTTTAACCTAAATAAGACTGATACATGTATTATGGTTTTCAGTGCTAATAATCAGCAGAACGACTTGACTTTTGATTTTAATAGTACACTTATTCAAACAGTAAACACTCACAAACATCTAGGAGTAATTTTTAGTTGTGATTGTAAGTGGACTAAGCATATTAATACCATAATTGAAAGACCTTCAAAACAATTAAATGTTTTGAGAAAATTTAAAATTTAAACTTAATAGGCAATATCTGGAAAATATCTATATTACATTTATTAGACTTATATTAGAATATGGATATGAAGTGTGGGATAATTGTGGAGCTGTTAACTCTGATAGATTGGAAAAGGTACAAACTGAAGCTGCTCGAATAGTAACAGGGCTTACTTCATATGCTAGCTTAGATTCTATTTATTGTGAAACTGGGTGGAGAAAGTTAACTGTAAGACAGGAAGTTAAAAAACTTAACTTATTTTATAAAATCATAAATAATGAAGCCCCAGAATATTTATCAGAGTTGATACTCCCAACAGTTGCCGAATCAAATAACTATAATCTACGAAATCGTCACAATATAAGTCAACCAGCAAACAGGCTATCATCATACCAAAACTCATTCTTTCCGTCGACTATTAAGGCCTGGAATACCCTTGATTTAAATATTCGAGAAGTTCCAACCTTTTTCACATTCAAAAAAAGACTCCAATTTAAATATTTTAGAAATAAGAAAATACCATGTTACTTTTCGTCAGGTGACAGATACTTGAATGTTTTGCAAAGTAGGTTAAGAAATAGATGTAGTGCATTAAATAGTGATTTATATTGTGCTAATTTGATTCCGAAAGCATTATGTTCATGTTGAAAATCGGATGAAACTGCAAAACATTTTTTATTACATTGTAAACATTATATTGTACAAAGATATATTTTTCTTATAGGAATTCGTGAAATTAGTAATGATATACCAATAGATGAGCTTACGTTATTATTTGGCAATGAAATTCTCAACAACGAAAAAAATACAAAAATGTTCCTACAAGTTCAAAAATTCATTCAAGATACAGGTCGTTTCACAATAAATTGACTACTGTATGACAATGTGTTCTGATGTTTATATTGTTTACCGTTTGCGACTGACCTCGAAAGTTTATTTCTATTTTTTTCTTTTTTTCTTTTCTTTTTTTTCTTTTTGTTTAGGGACAGCCTATTTAACTTGAAGAGGGGGGGGTTATGGTTTATTGTTTCGTTCAGAATTTTTTTTTCGGACAACATGAGAGGTAGAATATTTATTTTTTTGTCGTGCAAAGCGCAAAATATTTTTTCAGAATTTAACATTAGATTATATGACAAAAACTCTGAATCAGATAATATTTTTTTTCCTCCACCAAAATCAGAATATTTTTTTCAGAAACATTGGAAATCAGAATATTTTTTTAGAAAAAAACCATAACCCCCCCCCCCCCCTTCAAGTTAAATGGTCGTTCCCCTTACAACAGTATGCGACAATGGATAATTCATCTTTAATACCATATTATATTATATTATAATACACATAGAAAGTGAACTAAAAGTACTTACATTTGGCGAAATAATGTATTATTAATCCAATAACTAACAACACGTGCTACTCTCTATGTCCCAGTTTTCTTCTTTTTTTTTATACTCGGGTCTGTTTGATTGGTTACCTTTAATGGTATTCCATTGTTGCTTTTTGCTTTATTGCTACATTTTTTGTTTCATGACTTCATGTGAAAATTTTAGAGAAATAATGTAATAATAATGCTTATCATATTGTATATTGTATATTGTATGTATATGGAGAAGGCAATACTAAGTTGGAAAACTTGTGTCTGATCCTTTTGTCATTATTTTGAACATTATACAGGTACATCCTGGGAGGATAGTATGTATTATGACATGGGAAGGAACAGACCCTTCATTACCTAGTGTAATTCTGAATTCACATACAGATGTTGTTCCTGTGTTTGAGGTATGATAACATTAGAAAGACATTACTGTCCTGTGCCTATTCTCCAATGGCTTGTTAAAGATTTTAGAGTGTTTTTAAGAATATTTGTCATGGTTTTTTTTCTTAACAGAATTTCACTAGAATTACATTCTCTATAGCTGATTGACTGATTTATACAAAGTTAGGTCTCAGCTAATATTTGTATGTAGTTGAATCTTTATAGTACAGTGAAGCTTAAGCTTGTCTAAACCAAACCATGAATAAACCAGAATCATGTATAAACTGATCATTAATTAAAGCCACGTTGTAGGAAGTCTTTGTTAATTTAACCTTTATAAACCAAAACATGTCTATTTTGAGCACAAAAGCTGGTCACACAGAGGTTCGGTTAAGATAGGTTTCAGTGTATCTGTATTTTGAATAATGTTAGAAAAAAATATGTGATGGGATCCACTTGTTGGTCACCTGTTCTACTTGAACCAAATTTTATTAATTAATGTAACCTATTAGCATACAAATCCTTTTTAAAATACATTTTCAAGTTCAAAAACTAATATTTGAAGCACATTTTGTTTTCAGGAACATTGGAAATGTGATCCTTGGGATGGTGTAAAGATGGAGAATGGAGATATCTATGGCAGGGGAACACAGGTATATTTTTATTTACTGTACCAGACTTGTCAACAACAACAAAAAGTAGAATATTAGTTTTGATATGAAAAAAACCCAGCAACTTTTAATTATTGAATTAGATGATAATGTTTATTGGTCATACTTTATTTTCATGTGTGATTTCCTTTTTATATCATCATTTTGCTAGATATAAAAACACTAGTCATTTCAATAGTTTTTATCTCAAAACATCATTAATTTACCTAATTAAGTCTCCCAAACAAAGTTTGGGGGACTTATTGTTTTTGCTCCGTTTCTTCTTCTTATTATTATTATTATTATTCTTCTTATTCTTCTTCTTTCTTTCCGTGCACCATGAACCATGAATGGCAGATCTCAGGAACTACAGGACAGAATTTCATGAAACTTGGTGGAGTTATAGATATATGTTTCTAGTTGATCCTAAAGTTTTCAGATTTGTGGTAAAGGGGGTCAAAGCCATATTTTTGGGGATTCAAAGAGGGTGGGGGTTACTATAGAATCCTATGGAAAACTTGAAATTTTGTACATTAATGTTGATAACTTCTAACTGGATAATGATAGAGACATAAAATTTGACATAGTGATAGGTCACCATTAGAGGAGCAATTCTGCATTTTCAAAATTTTCAAGATGTCTGCCATTTTCAAAATGGCTGCCAAAACACGGCATAAAAATGGGGGGTAAAAATTCAACATTGTCCGATATCATCAAAATTTGATATGTGGGTAGATAGTGTCAGTGGCCGGTTTGGGAGACTTCATAATCGTTAGATTATAATCATATCTTGTTATATTTTTAATAGTTTTTTTTCTGTAGGACATGAAGTCAAATGGATGTCTGTAAGTTTATCAGTAGAAGATTGTTACAATACCATTCTTTACAAATACAGTCAAACTATGTTATATCAAAACCAACAGGAACAATACTTTTAACTGGGTGAATTATTACTGAAAAGGGACTTGAATGTACATTGATGGTTTGGTTTGGTTAATGATGTTTAGCACCACTTTCAACAATATTTCAGTTATATCGTGGCGGTCAGTTTTATTGGAGGAAACCGGAGTACCTGGAGAAAACCACCAACCTTTCGAAAGTCACTTACAAACTTTATCACATAATGTTGTATCGAACTGACAACTTTAGTGGTGATAGGCACTGATTGCACAGGTAGTTGTAAATCCAACTACCAAACAATCACGACCACGACGATCCCGAATGTACATTGAATTAACCAACAAAATTACCAATACAAATTTGAAACTACAAATATTTTTTTATTAAGCTGTATATCTAAATAAACACAAAGAAATGATGTGATACTCTGTATTAATCTATAAAGATTTAATAATTAAAATAAATGCTTAATTTAATACTGCAAATAATAATTTAATGTGTGCTCCGGATGTGTAAGCATGTAAGTATGACAAGCGGAACATTTCCATGGTCGTCTGTGACACAGATATTCATATACATGTATGTGATAAACAAAAAGCAGGTTAACTCCTTATTTTTGTGTTTCTTTGTATATTTGACTATTTGTCTATTCTGAAAAGAAATTGTTGATTCCACTAGTATTAATGCTAGACTGCTTTTATTTTGTATTTTAAGTTGACTCCACTGATGCTAGATTGATTTAACTGTATATTTTGTATATTACGTATTGTAGATATTTGGAAGCTATAAGACGACTGAAGGCTCAAGGAGTGAAAATAAACAGAACAGTTTATCTTACATTTATTCCTGGTTTGTACACAAAGTTAAATACTTTTATAGCATGATGTTAATCATTACATAGTATTGTTGTTCAAACACAATGTATCATGATTTAAAATATTGCTCTTTAAAAAAGAAAGATCCTGTCTTTTTCAAAATGTAATTCTATTCTGGGCACATTTCCATCATTGGGTTGAAACAAGATGAACCAGAATCTGGTATATATGGTATCATCAATTCATCATTAACAGGGAACCAGACACAAAACCAGTTTTATGACATGAACCGATTAATTTAAAGAGTTCTGATGTACCTGTATTGCATTACTTAGCATCATTAAAACATGTCAAAATTTGTTTGAAATACCGCAGTACAATTGAAACCATGATATAACAAGAACTGGGTATACAGGGATTGGGAAAAATTTCCTTGGCAATTGCGAATATATATATATATATTTTTTTTTCTGGATCTATAATCAAAGTCAGAAACACCAACCCTGTACCTGAAAGAAGATGATACAAGAATACCCCTCTATACCAATGTCAAAATAAAGTAAATATCATTAACCTATGATGGAATTTGAAAATGTTCTTTAGAGAGAGGAATTTGTTATGTAGGGGTGCTCTCTTTAGGGAATGTTCAGTTGTATTTATACTCGTATCTTTGTAGATGAAGAGATTGGTGGAACACTTGGTATGGCAAAGTTTGTACAGAGGGATGAATTCAAAGAGATGAATGTGGCTTGTGCTATTGATGAGGGTAAACCTACTTTACAAGGAAGAAAAATATTTGCTTAATTGTATATTACATCCTTAGACATCTAAAACACTAAGAATATTAGAATGATTTATGAAGGAATTGTAATACATCAGATGACTAAGAATATTAGAATGATTTATGAAGGAATTGTAATACATCAGATGACTTCATAGATATTTCGCAAACATTCATCAACTTCTTTCTTAATTGGTACAGACATGACAGAAATATTTCCTTTCTTCCCACTTACTATAAATGTAAAAGAAAAAAAATCCCTTCTTTTTCACCTCCTGTGTATGTGATATCAAGTTGCAGCCTTTACCACATCCTATGAATATGGTAAAAAAGATCCCTTCCTTTCAGTTTACCTATGAATGGGACAGAAAATATCCTGTGAATATGACAGAATAATCTCCCCTTTCCTTCCTCCTGTAAATGCAACAAGATACACACCCTTCCCTTCTCATATGAATTTAAAATAAAAATAAAAACATCCCTGCTCTTCCCTTCTCCTTTTAATGTGATATGAAAAATTTCTCTTCTGTGAATATGACAGAGTGACTCTTCTTTCCCACTACTGATAAATGTGACAAAAAAACTTATGAAGTAGATACTGTCCATTGCAGTCAACCTGAATAGATGTGATGACCCAGTTGTTGATTTGATTGATCAGATTTCAATAATTATGAAAACAAAAAGTTTAAACAGTGATGGTCAACAATTTCACCAACATCAACAAAACAAACAATCACCTCTCACCTCAAATCATTGAACCAAAAAAATCATGCCATGTGGCATTGGAAATCCAGTTTCTAGTTTGAGATAGAGACACAAATGTGGCAGGGTTAAACCTGTTAATAGGATTCCAACATCTCCCCTCTTGATAATTGAATCTCCAATGACAATAGGTTCCCAACATCTCCCCTCTTGATAATTGAATCTCCAATGACAATAGGTTCCCAACATCTCCCCTCTTGATAATTGAATCTCCAATGACAATAGGTTCCCAACATCTCCCCTCTTGATAATTGAATCTCCAATGACAATAGGTTCCCAACATCTCCCCTCTTGATAATTGAATCTCCAATGACAATAGGTTCCCAACATCTCCCCTCTTGATAATTGAATCTAAAATGACAATAGGTTCCCAACATCTCCCCTCTTGATAATTGAATCTCCAATGACAATAGGTTCCCAACATCTCCCCTCTTGATAATTGAATCTCCAATGACAATAGGTTCCCAACATCTCCCCTCTTGATAATTGAATCTCCAATGACAATAGGTTCCCAACATCTCCCCTCTTGATAATTGAATCTCCAATGACAATAGGTTCCCAACATCTCCCCTCTTGATAATTGAATCTCCAATGACAATAGGTTCCCAACATCTCCCCTCTTGATAATTGAATCTCCAATGACAATAGGTTCCCAACATCTCCCCTCTTGATAATTGAATCTAAAATGACAATAGGTTCCCAACATCTCCCCTCTTGATAATTGAATCTCCAATGACAATAGGTTCCCAACATCTCCCCTCTTGATAATTGAATCTCCAATGACAATAGGTTCCCAACATCTCCCCTCTTGATAATTGAATCTAAAATGACAATAGGTTCCCAACATCTCCCCTCTTGATAATTGAATCTCCAATGACAATAGGTTCCCAACATCTCCCCTCTTGATAATTGAATCTCCAATGACAATAGGTTCCCAACATCTCCCCTCTTGATAATTGAATCCCCAATGACAATAGGATCCCAATTTTCCCCTCTTGATAATTGAATCTCCAATTACAATAGGATCCCAACTCTCCCCTCTTGATAATTGAATCTCCAATGACAATAGGTTCCCAACATCTCCCCTCTTGATAATTAAATCTCCAATGACAATAGGTTCCCAACATCTCCCCTCTTGATAATTGAATCTCCAATGACAATAGGTTCCCAACATCTCCCCTCTTGATAATTGAATCTCCAATGACAATAGGATGCCAACATCTCCCCTCTTGATAATTGAATCTCCAATGACAATAGGTTCCCAACATCTCCCCTCTTGATAATTGAATCTCCAATGACAATAGGATGCCAACATCTCCCCTCTTGATAATTGATTCTCCAATGACAATAGGTTCCCAACATCTCCCCTCTTGATAATTGAATCTCCAATGACAATAGGTTTCCAACTCTCCCCTCTTGATAATTGAATCTCCAATGACAATAGGTTCCCAACATCTCCCCTCTTGATAATTGAATCTCCAATGACAATAGGTTCCCAACATCTCCCCTCTTGATAATTGAATCTCCAATGACAATATGTTCCCAACATCTCCCCTCTTGATAATTGAATCTCCAATGACAATAGGTTCCCAACATCTCCTCTCTTGATAATTGAATCCCCAATGACAATAGGTTCCCAACTCTCCCCTCTTGATAATTGAATCTCCAATGACAATAGGATGCCAACATCTCCCCTCTTGATAATTGAATCTCCAATGACAATACAGATATAAACAAACAATAAAAAACCCTGCACAGATTCTCTCCCACTCTAAAAGAACACACATTATCACAAAAATGAATAACAACATTAACAAGTCCCTAACAAAGACAGTACAATAGCAGGGTCAATTACTGCCAGTAAGGGGCCATCGTCGTCGTGATCGTATGGTAGTTGGATTTAAAACTACCTATGCAATCGGTGCCTATCACCACTGATGTTGGGGTTCGATTCCCACCCAGGGCGAGGTGTACAACATTATGTGATAAAGTTTGTCAGTGACTTGCAGCAGGTCAGTGGTTTTTTCCGTGTTCTCTGATTTCCTCCACCAATAAAACTGACTGCCACAATATAATTGAAATATTGTTGAAAGTGGCGTTAAACACAATAAAACCAAACTAAAAAACTACTGCCGGTAGTAATTATTTGATATCTTAGCAAATCCAACTGATGACTCTATGAGTTCTGTTTTTTAAGCTTAGCAAATCCTACTAATGACTATGAGTTCTGTATTTTAAGCTTAGCAAATCCAACTGATGACTCTATGAGTTCTGTTTTTTAAGCTTAGCAAATCCTACTAATGACTATGAGTTCTGTATTTTAAGCTTAGCAAATCCAACTGATGTCTCTATGATTTCTGTTTTTTAGGCTTAGCAAATCCAATGATGTCTCTGATTTCTGTTTTTTAGGCTTAGCAAATCCAACTAATGACTATGAGTTCTGTATTTTAGGCTTAGCAAATCCAACTGATGACTCTATGATTTCTGTTTTTTAGGCTTAGCAAATCCAATAATGTCTCTGATTTCTGTTTTTTAGGCTTAGCAAATCCAACTAATGACTATGAGTTCTGTATTTTAGGCTTAGCAAATCCAGCTGATGACTCTATGATTTCTGTTTTTTAGGCTTAGCAAATCCAATGATGTCTCTGATTTCTGTTTTTTAGGCTTAGCAAATCCAACTGATGTCTCTATGATTTCTGTTTTTTAGGCTTAGCAAATCCAATGATGTCTATGATTTCTGTTTTTTAGGCTCTAGCAAATCCAACTGATGTCTCTATGATTTCTGTTTTTTAGGCTTAGCAAATCCAATGATGTCTCTATGATTTCTATTTTTTTAGGCTTAGCAAATCCAATGATGTCTCTATGATTTTTGTTTTTTAGGCTTAGCAAATCCAATGATGTCTCTGATTTCTGTTTTTTAGGCTTAGCAAATCCAATGATGTCTCTGATTTCTGTTTTTTAGGCTTAGCAAATCCAACTGATGTCTCTATGATTTCTGTTTTTTAGGCTCTAGCAAATCCAACTGATGTCTCTATGATTTCTGTTTTTTAGGCTTAGCAAATCCAATGATGTCTATGATTTCTGTTTTTTAGGCTCTAGCAAATCCAACTGATGTCTCTATGATTTCTGTTTTTTAGGCTTAGCAAATCCAATGATGTCTCTGATTTCTGTTTTTTAGGCTTAGCAAATCCAATGATGTCTCTGATTTCTGTTTTTTAGGCTTAGCAAATCCAATGATGTCTCTGATTTCTGTTTTTTAGGCTTAGCAAATCCAACTGATGTCTCTATGATTTCTGTTTTTTAGGCTTAGCAAATCCAATGATGTCTATGATTTCTGTTTTTTAGGCTCTAGCAAATCCAACTGATGTCTCTATGATTTCTGTTTTTTAGGCTTAGCAAATCCAATGATGTCTCTATGATTTCTGTTTTTTAGGCTTAGCAAATCCAATGATGTCTCTATGATTTCTGTTTTTTAGGCTTAGCAAATCCAATGATGTCTCTATGATTTCTGTTTTTTAGGCTTAGCAAATCCAATGATGTCTCTATGATTTCTGTTTTTTAGGCTTAGCAAATCCAATGATGTCTCTATGATTTCTGTTTTTTAGGCTCTAGCAAATCCAACTGATGTCTCTATGATTTCTGTTTTTTAGGCTTAGCAAATCCAATGATGTCTCTATGATTTCTGTTTTTTAGGCTTAGCAAATCCAATGATGTCTCTATGATTTCTGTTTTTTAGGCTTAGCAAATCCAATGATGTCTCTATGATTTCTGTTTTTTAGGCTTAGCAAATCCAATGATGTCTCTATGATTTCTGTTTTTTAGGCTTAGCAAATCCAACTGATGCATTTACAGTGTTTTATGGAGAAAGAGCACCATGGTGTAAGTATTGCATCAATCTTGTTTTATATTACCGGTATTGTAGATTTGTATTGTAGATTTTGATACGTTAAATTTATATACAATTTCCTTGTAGATTATACGCTAAAAATGGTTGATAGCACGTTGTTTGATATTCCAACCTTAATTTTTAGCTCACCTTGCCAAAGGCAATGTGAGCTTTTGCCATCACTTGGCATCCGTTGTCTGTTGATTTTTCACATTTTAATCTTCTCCTCTGAAACCTCTCAGCCAAATGAACTAAAACTTGGTAGGAAGCATCTATGGAAGGTCCTCTCTAAAAATTGCTCATTTTGTCCCGATCTATTAACAAACATGGTCGCCACAGGCAATTCTTGTTTCTGATTGGCCGATTTTAAAAAATCTTCTCCTCCAAGACCGCTTGGCCAAATGAACTGAAACTTGGTAGGAAGCATCTATGGAAGGTCCTCTCTAAAGATTGCTCATTTTGTCCCGATCTATTAACAAACATGGTCGCCACAGGCAATTCTTGTTTCTGATTGGCCGATTTAAAAAAATCTTCTCCTCCAAGACCGCTTGGCCAAATGAACTGAAACTTGGTAGGAAGCATCTATGGAAGGTCCTCTATAAAGATTGCTCATTTCCTCCCGATCCGTTAACAAACATGGCCACTACATGCAATTCTTGTTTCTGATTGGTTCATTTCTAAAAAAAACATCTCCATTGTAGTAAACTGTTAAAAGAGAGATAACTCTTGCCATTAAACTGTTAAAAGAAAGATAACTCTTGCCAATATCTCCCTTAGAAATTAACTAATGCTGATATAGTGTAACATGTTTATACTATATATTACATGTAGGTATTCACATTTTAATATTCTTTTTTTAGCTCACCTTGACAAAGGCAGTGTGGGCTTTTGGCATCACTTGGCATCCGTCTTTTGTTGTCTGTCATCTGTTAACTTTTCACATTTTAATCTTCTCCTCTGAAACCCATCAACCAAATGAACTGAAACTTAGTTGGAAGCATCTATGGAAGGTCCTCTCTATAGAGTGCATATTATGTTATGATCCATTACCAAACATGGCCACCACAGGCAATTCTTGTTTCTGATTGGCCAATTAAAAAAAATCTCCTCCTCTGAAACCGCTTGGCCAAATTAACTGAAACTTGTTAGGAAGCATCTATGGAATGTCCTCTATGAAGATTGCTCATTTCGTCCCAATCGGTTAACAAACATGGCCACCACAGACAATTCTTGTTTCTGATTGGTCGATATCTAAAAAATCTTCTCTGAAACTGCCTAGCCAAATGAACCGAAACTTGGTAGGAAGCATCTACATGTATGGAAGGTTCTGTATTAAGTTTCCTCAAAGCAGAATGAAAGGTGGGCAACACAGGCTCAGCCCACTGAGCCTTTAGTTAATATGAAAATACCAAGAAAAATCCTACTACTTGTCGGCGTATTTCTTACATATTATTTTTTGTAAGAACAAAGTCCATCAATATTCTCATTACTTATTCCTGTCGAGTTCGGACTCAGACAGTGCATTGTCGGAATAACTGACTTAAGCTGACTTTGTAGGATGTGTTTGCACCATTTTTCAACCGTACTTGAATGTACAAAATGTTAAATAATATTGAATTTACAAGTGCCGTTTTCCACTCCAACAGACTGTTCCTAATCCAAAATCACAAGACATAACACTAAAATGGTTCACTATAGATATAATTAGACTTCAAGGTTTGTAAGTTTTAGGTTCTACCTTTATTTTAGAACATTTCTTATTTCTGCTAGATACATGTATGATCTCTTTAAAGTCCGGCATTGTTAAAATTGAAATTTAAATATATCTAACAATGAATTGTATTTGTCATTGCAGGGGTCAGAGTTCATTGTCCAGGAAAACCAGGTCATGGCTCCAGATTTATTGAAGATAATGCTGCTGAAAAATTTGTAATTTTTTTTTTATCAAAAATATTTATGCAAATTCTAAATTATTTATTTCCAGTTTACAATTTGATACAATAAATGTTCTTATGTTATACTTTATTCAACTTTGATTATTTTATCAATCTTTTTCTCTAGGGACCGTCGTGATCGTGATCGTATGGTAATTTGATTTATAACTACCTATGCAATCAGTGCCTATCACCACTAACGTTGTGAGTTTGAACCCCGCTCATGGTGAGGTGTACTTGATACAACATTATGTGATAAAGTTTGCCAGTTACTTGGAACAGGTCGGTTGTTTTCTCCATGTTTTTTGGTTTTGTCCACCAATAAAACTGACCACTTTGATAAAACTGAAATATTGTTGAAAGTGGAGTTAAGCACCATAAACCATCAATCTTATTCTGTATTTGAATTAAAAACCAGTAGCAATTAAAATACAAAAAATGTAATGAACTAAACTTAAATATATATTAACGAAAAAATGAATAAACACAAAACATGTCAGAAAATTCAAAACAAGATAAGTTAAAACAATCATAAGATTGGTTTATTTTATGATTTAATTAAGAAATAAATCATGGAAGCCAGAATGTGTTGAGAGTTTTAACACGGATTGGCGGATATTAGTATTTTATCCCGAGCCAGAAGCGAGAGATAAAATTTACTAATACTCGCCAATCCATGTTAAAACTCAAAACACATTCTGGCTTCCATGATTTATTTCGATTCTGATATGTCTAAGAGTACAAATACGGTAGTATACTTTGATTGGAAGACGGTAATTTATATTTACATTTGCGGAAAATGTCTCACACAATTTATGCTGCCAATGGAAAAGTCAGTCACATTCACTGGCGCATGTGCTAATGAGATTATACCGAATAGATAACTCGCTCGTTTGTTAACAAAGCGAAAGAAGGAGATCATGTTAGAATACAAAATAACCGGAAAATGTCTGTAAAACATTCATATTCACTAATACATAAACAGTAAATCACCTGTATTTTTATTTCTACATGCCATGGCAATGTGAGCTTTTGCCCATATTTGATACCTGTAATCTGTTGTCTGTCCATCCATATGTCATAAGATTTAAAATGTAAGCTTCTGATACCATTGGGAAAACAAATGTTATTCAGGTTAGCAATTTTATCAGACTCTCGAGAGCAACTGATTCTACCACTGCACACATAGATTTAAATCAATGTTTGACCATTGACAGATTATATTATTGTTGTACACAGAAGTTGTAGAAAACACTAAAATATTAAGTGTAATAAGAAAAAAACAGCATATTCCAATTTTTTTTTCTGTTTTAGAGGAAAGTGATCAACAATTTTCTGGAATTCAGCGCGCAAGAGGAAAAGAAGTAAGACTTTATTCAGATTTTTTATATTTTTTCTTGCCCAACTCAAATATGTAAATGTTTAAACATGAGGCATTTCTTTCTAACAATAAAAAATAATGGTTGCAACAAATATCATAAACATTAATGTACATCATTGATGGATGAGATTTAAGAAAATGTCTTGTGCATTTTGAATGATGTTGAATTTTTTTTTAATGGAAATGCAATCTGATTGAAATTAGATGTTTGTAGTATTTTTTGTTTTGCAAATATTTAACAACATCCTGTATAAGGTCATGTCAGTTAACCTTTCATCCATTTTTGACCTGCCAATCATATGCAAAACAGTTAAATATATGGACTAATTGGACAGCAGTTCTTACTCTTAGCATGTGGTTTGTTTTTATACCTCAATATTTGGTTGGCTTATTGGTGACTGGTCTGTTAGAAATAACCCTGATTTGACCTCACACAGGATGTAGTAAGACATCAGTGTATCTCCAAACATAACAAACAAAAGATACAACTGACCTCTAATTTAGAAATACAACAAATATATGATTGTTGTTATTATATCCCTTCTCTGAAAGATGTGGGTTAGGATTAAGGTTATGATGTTTAATGCCACTTTCAACAATATTTCAGTTATATCATGGCAGTCAGTTTTATTGGTGGAGTAAAACAGAGTACCCGTAGAAAACAACAGACCTATCGCAAGACACTGACAATCTTTTACACATAATGTTGTATTGATTACACCTTGCCATAAGCGGTATTTGAATGACAATTAATGTTAGTGGTGATAGGCACCGATTGCACAGGTAGTTGTAAATTCAACTATCATACGATCACAACCACGACGGCCCCTGCAAAATTTAGAGTTTACTGGTTTCACGTTGTTTGATGTAAACTGGTTTAAATTAAACAACATCACTAATAGGTACACCATCATATTTTTATCTGTGTCAACATATTTGACAATTTTGGAGTGATGTTTTCAGGACAATAATTTATAGTTATGTAATAACTTAAGTAAAGAATTACAGTAAAAAAATTAATATCGTCATAGTAACAATAACATGAGATTAAAATAAATAATAAAATTAGTTAATAGTTGATGTCTATAATTTGAAATATGAATGTAGAATGAAATCAATATATTCTTGATATCTCTAATTCAAAGTTTTGGTGAATGGTATATCTCTTTCATTTATGTAAATGGTTTCCATGGTGAAAGTTTGTTGTGGTTTATCTGTACAGACCAAAACATATGTATTGCTGTTGGAGATCCAGTTATCAAGAGGGGAGGGTTGGGATCCCATTAACCAGTTTAACCCCGCCACATTTTTATGCCTGTCCCAAGCCAGGACCTGAATTTCCGATGTCACATGTCATTGTTTTTTTGTGTTCAGTGAGTTCAGTTAAGATGAGAGGTAATTGCTCATTTTATTGATATTGGTGGATTTGTTTCCCATCAGTAATATTATTGTTTTATTTATTGTATGCTTTTTTCAATATAACTGATATTCTAATATGACGTCCTTCTTTCGCTATGCAAACAAAGGAGTAATCAATCAGATGACAAAATCTCATTAGCACATGAACGGTACACATTTAAGTCAGGTGATAAAATCACAAAATAAAATGATTTACATGGTTGTTAACGTTTTAAACATCTATATTCACTGAAAATAATCTCCGGCTCGGGATAAAATACTAATATCCGCCAACACATGTTACAACTCAAAATACGTTCTGGCTTCCATGATTTATTTCTTAAATAACTGATATTCAATTATAACAGATTAAAAGGAAATGCTTGTATAAAGCTGGGTGAAGTCACAACTGTAAACTTAACTAATGTACAGGTATTTATTACTTATATACAACTTACTTCTCTATATTTTAAATATTTTGCTAATTAACACTATAACTTTATTTGATAAAGTTTGGCAGTAACATGTAGGAGGTTGGTGGTTTTTTTCAGCCACTCCGGTTTCCCTCCACCAATGAAACTGACCGCCACGATATAACTGAAATATTGTTGAATGTGACGTTGAACACCACAACTCTAACCCTTATGAACAAATAATACTACTCTCTTTCATAGAAAAACAAATAACCATGACAACCTGTTTTACATGGAAATTGTACTTGACATTATGATACCTAATATAATACATTTAACATGCACAACACGACATGAACTTCCCACCGAGAACACAGGACAAGTGAGATACACACCAAATTACTACATTTATTACTAAATCTTTATAATTTTATATTGTAACCTCATATAAGATATTTTAAGCATTTTTTCCTCTTTTAGCCATTGATAGATGGCATTGCTAGTAAGCACTTTAACAGTTGTGATTAGACAAGATAACATCATTCTTCATTTTGGCTTGATCGCAGCATCATCAACACGAAATCGTAGACATATACAATTTAGCAAAAATTTATTTTGTCGAAAATTATTTCTTCCAATTTCCTATCTTCTGTGGTTTTACTGTTTTTAAGTAGTTCTTAATCACTAATTTATGATATAGTAAATGTTTTGTTTATTTATAGGGAGGATCAACACAACAGTTTAACCAGGTACCTACAGAATTGTGTGCTGGTATGTAATACTATTTACTGTAAATTAAATCACACAAGAGATTAGCCCCTTGAAAAAAATTTAAGTTTTTCACTTCAGAGATTTTGTTCTATGTTGAAAAAAAGGGGGTCTAATTAAATATAAATCTTATTAACAATATTTAATAAGTAAGAAAGGATATGGATGTAAATAAATGTGCGAGACTGTCTATTTTACACTTTAGTGACTAATTAAACTATAGGAACGGTACTTTTATTGCTGTTCTACATTTCAGTCACTGTAGGGTCTTCAATAATGACCGAAACTCATTCCCTAAAATGAGTGTAATATGGACCCTAGTCTGATTTATGTTATTTCTTTGATAAATAAATATTGATATTACCAAAGAAATAACTTAAATCAGGCTTGGATCCATTTTTCACTGGTTGTGTTGGCTCGTGAGTGAATTATCATTGTTTGTTTGGTTACAAATAATTTATTATTTATATTTGGAATGCTAGAGTAGTAATGCTCATTATTTATATTTGGAATGCTAGAGTAGTAATGCTCATTATTTTCATAGATTTTATATTTTTGTGTGTGTTGATTAGACATTTAAAAAAGTAGCTTGTTTTTCATTGTGGAATGCTCAGTGTTATTTTTAGTAGTGGTGATGATGTTGGTACTGTGACATTTAATAGTAAACTATATCACTGGGTGAAATACATGTAACAGTATTTCTTTCCCTTGGAAAAATTGATATTTCACTGGCATCTATGTAATAATTCCTTTTTTTCATGACACCAAATAGGCTATAGATGTGGACAATTTTAATACATAACAACCTGTGTTGGATTGTTTTCAGGATTTGACATTCGAATAACACCAACCGTTGATTTTAAGGAATTTGAAGAAAAGATAAAGAAATGGTGCTCAGATGCTGGTGATGATGTTTTCTATGAATTTAAACAGGTTTCTATATGTTTACAGTTTGCTTTAACACAAGAATACCAGGAATTGTGTAATGATTTATAAGAATAATGTATTCATGTCCATTTGTCTAAAAACATTACCTTCACACTAGTGGTGGAGATATTTATATAGCACACTTTATTCTTAATTTAGATATTAATGTGAAATAGGTGGAATCCAGAGGATTTCTAACTGGAGCTGTAAAGTCTCTTGTTTTCTTTGTCAAAGTGCAGAGCAAAGAAACCTGTTTTTGACTTGCTTAAGACAGTTGCAGATTAGGCAAGTAAAAAGGGATTTTCCACCGATAGGATGTTCTTGGTACAAAATAACAGACATCAAGTGAAGTCAAGAACAAAAACTTTGACAGCTAAAACTCCTACAAAAACGTGGAGGAGTGGAGGGAGGAAGAAGGGTTAGCTTCTACTATCACAGAAATGGTACCTGTAGTGAAGTCCTATTTCCCAATGTCAGCTCAAATTCCTCATTCTTTTTGTGCAGAAAAAAATTCTATCGAAATCTCTTTACCATATGAGTGAGTGAGTGATTGTTGTTTAACACCAACTCAGCAATTTTTTCAGCTATATCATGGCGAAAGCAAGTTAATTTTCAATGAGATGATGAGAAGGTCCACTTTGTACTAAACCAACACGCTTAGTTGGATGTTTATTGTGCTAGCTCACTGAAACAACAGTTCACGGTTAGACATGTTGCCCCACTCAGACACATTATCCTGATTCCGAGCCAACCAATCTTTGTTCTTTCTTGTTAATGCTGCGTGCTTAGCGGAGAAACAAAAAAAAACAATTTTATAGTCTTTGGTTTGACCCGATCGCAGCTTGAACCCACAATCTACTGCACTCGAGGCGAGCACACTACCCATTACACCACCAAGGCGTTTTTTTACTATATGAAAAATTGATATAAAGAAATATCTATGGGTGGTCTTACATACAACAAAAATTTCAAGAAAAAAATAATGTTTTATGTCTTTGTTTTTTAAGACTGTGTGGTTGCATTTACACGAATGCATGATCCTGTCCCACTTTTCATGCAATTTTTTGTTCTAATAATCGATTGAGGTATATTAATAGAAATGAAGAAAATAAATAATTTCATTTGTCATATACAATAAAATGAGTATTTACCAAATGTAAACATTTTGTTATAGAAATGTGAAATCCAGTCATTAACATCAACAGCTCCATCTGATCCTTGGTGGAATATTTTTGAATCTACATGTAAAGGAATGTAAGTACTATTTATTTAAATCTAATCCAGTCAAATGTTTTTAATTTTTATCTTAGCTGATCAGAAATGTGCATTCACATGGAACTCATTGTCCAGTGCATATTTGATTCCCCACATATGATAGTATGGGAGCATACAGTTTTTCGGTTTGTCAGTTTTTCCATTCATTTGTTCTTCTGTTTGTCCGCCCCACTTGACATTGTAAATGAAACTCCTCTGTGGACGTTGGTCTGATAGCTTTCATATTGGTAGGATGGTTGGTCATGATGTGTAGTTGATTATTCAGCCATTTCAGCCACAATCAGTGCCTATCAAGACTAACGTTGCAATTTTGAATCCCACTCAGGTGAGGTGTGCTCGATACAACGTTATATGATACAGGTTGTCGGTGATTTGTGACAGGTCAGTGGTTTTCTCAGGGTACTCCGGTGTCCTCCACCAATAAAACTGACCTCCACGATATAACTGAAATATTGTTGAAAGTGGCATTAAGCACCATAAAGCCCTAATTCCTCCATTTTGATTCAAAGGTTTTTGTAGGAGTTATAGGACTTTAGCATTTTCATGCATTTTCAATATACTGTACATAGTTATAATTTGTGAATGTAACTCTACTGAGGTCATTGGTTCGATAGCTTTCATATTTGGTAGGATGATTGGTCATGATGTGTAGTTGACCTTATTATTTGGCAGGGCATAGTGTTTTTTGGAAACAGTAAATTTTTGTAAAAAAAAATAAGGGTAATTTTGGGGCTGGATAATCGTTTCTTACAGTGTTATAGTGTAAATAAATTATTAAGTAAAAGACAGCTGCATTACTGCTCAGTTTAAAATATGTGGCTTTTGTTACTACGCTGCCTTGATTCATAAATATTTTCATCTCTGAAACCAATTTAAAACTATTGTCATTGTCTCCTCTTAAAGCTAGCAGGGTACGTATAGAAAATACATGTATAACCAAACCAAAAATGTCTGATGATAATACATTAGAGCCTTATAAGGCAATTCTATGTTGTGTTTATTTATTCTACAAGGATAGAATATGAATTTCTAATTTGGTCAAATAATTTGATTATTCTGTTACCATGGTGTATATCATATATATATATATATTGTATTTACAGGGGATTGACATTAGAGACAGAGATCTTCCCAGCAGCAACTGACAGTAGATTTCTCAGAGAGGTTGATAAAATTTAAATACTACATACTTAAGTCAAACCTTCCTATCTTGAACTCTAATGAACCATTTTATTGGATAATTCTGAAGTGAAATTACAGTTTCTTTACAATAGTTTTAAGCTTTTTTTTAAATTACAGTCCAACCTGCCTGAAAGGGCAATTGTATATAACAAATCACTGTCTAAAAAGGGCAGTATTATTTTCCCCATTAATGAATAGTGCATATAAATTTAACCTGTATATAAAGTGCAACTGCTCATAATTGCAACATTTTCAGGTTCTCTTGATTGGCCTTTATATCCAGGTTTATCTGTACTTTGAATTAACCAAGCATTGAATTATATAATAACTCAAATACTTGGTTAATTCAAAGCAAAATCAGTGATCCCCTTCTACTTTGACATAATGAGGTCAACAATATACATTTATTTCCCTTGCATAAGGGAGATATGAACAAATTTTCATATCCCCCTTATGCAAGGGAAATGAATGTTTTATTCCACCAGACCAACGTTTTGGTGAATTCTACCAAATGAAATCTTTTGGCCATCTTTGTTTACAAAATTATTATTCCGGAACATCTCTGGAGTTATATGACCAAAGCATTAAATCTTGAGAATTTTGAATAAGGGAAATATGATATTGTTGAGAGGGAAATACGATGTTGTTGAGAGGGAAATATGATGTTTTGATAAATGTCATGTGGAATTGTTTCGACCAATCAAATTTTTATATAAGTAGAATAAATATTATAGAGTGGAATAATATTTATTGTCCGAAAGGAAAGTTTTTCTTAGTTGATCTGGACGAAGGCTAAGGTTTTGACATTACCGGTACTTGGCAGCTGTCTTCTGTTAACTTTGTATACGTACATGTATGTATGCATGTGTTAAATTACAATGTATCTAAGAAGCTATCCATGGTTGGTTTAAGTAAAGCTTCAGTACAACACTTTTCAAAGGCCTGAATTATGCAACACATACTTAATGGTAACTTTATAGTATGAAAAAAACATACACAGTGCAAACATTTTTAGCTCACCTTGCCAAAGGCAATCTGAGCTTTTGCCATCACTTGGTGTCCGTCGTCCGTTAACTTTTCACATTTTAATCTTCTCCTCTGAAACCCCTCAGCCAAATGAGCTGAAACTTGGTAGGAAGCATCTATGGAAGGTCCTCTATGAAGAATGCTCATTTTGTCCCAATCCATTAACAAACAGGGCTGCCGCAGGCAATTCTTGTTTCTGATTGGTTGATTTCTAAAAAATCTTCTCCTCTGAAACCACCTGGCCAAATGAATCAAAACTTGGTAGGAAGCATCCTTGGAAAGTTCTCTAAAAAAATTGCTCATTTAGTTCCGATCCGTTAACAAAAATGGCTGCCACAGGCCATTCTTGTTTTTGATTGGTTGATTTCTAAAAAATCTTCTCCTCTGAAACCGCTTTCCCAAATGAACTGAAATTTGGTAGAAAGCATGCATGGAAGGTCCTCTATAAAATTGCTCATTTCATCTCGATTCGTTAACAAACTTGGCCGCCACAGGCAATTCTTGTTTCTGATTGGTCGGTTTCTCAAAATCTTCTCCTCTGAAACCACTTTACCAAATGAATCGAAACTTGATAGGAAGCATCTATGGAAGATCCTCTATAAAGACTGCTCATTTCATCCCGATTCGTTAGCAAACATGGCTGCCACAGGCCATTCTTGTTTCAGATTGGTCGATTTCTAAAGCTCTTCTTCCCTGAAACTGCTTAGCCAATTGAACCGAAACTTGGTAGGAAGCATCTATGGAAGGTCCTCTATAAAGATTGCTAATTTCATCCCGATCTGTTAACAAACATGGCTGCCATAGGCAATTCTTGTTTCTGGTTGGTTGATTTCTAAAAATCTTCTTCTCTGAAACTGCTTAGCCAAATGAACCGAAACTTGGTGGGAAGCACCTATGGAAGGTTCTGTATTAAGTTTCCTCAAAGCAGAATGAAAGGTGAGCGACACAGGTTCAGCCCACTGAGCCTCTAGTTTCTGTTCTAACAATAATGTTGTTTTAAAAATTAGATAGTTCATATCAATGTTTGTGGTTAGACTGTTTCAGTGATTATTCTGAAATTAGATCTTCTAACTATCATGAAGTTGATTTCTTATTATAAAATGAACATATCAAGAAATCATCCAAATTGATAATAACTCAGGATTGTTTTTATCAGTGAAACTATGAAATTTTCTTCTTTCAGCTTGGCATACCTGCATTTGGATTTTCACCTATGAACAGAACGCCAATCTTGCTGCATGATCACAATGAATTTCTCAACGAGAATGTTTTTTTGAAAGGAATTGACATATTTTGTAAAATAATTCCAGCACTGGCAAATTTGCAGCTGAAAAAAATAAGATGATCGTGCAATTTTTAAGCATACAAAATATCTTGAACATTTCTCTTTCTCAACCAAATACCCTGCCAATATATCTTGCCGTCAGATTAATTGGTGTTTGTACTACTTATCACTTGTAATATAAATTTAAAAACCAGAACTTTAATAGATTCTTCTACCTTTGTTGGTATTACATAATTGTTCCAAGGAAATCACATATGAAATATATAAATTTGATATCTTTGTATATTTCACCTAAATTAATGTTAAATGGTGGTTAATTTGTGATTGGGTTTATGTACAATGATTTGAAAATACCTTTAATTGTCAATGACTATATTACATTAGCTATGCAGAATTTTGGGGTGTTTTCATAATAATATAATCATGTTTAGAAATGTTACAATAATAATATGTCCAAAAAAGATATCTCATATTAACTTTAATTTGCTGCTTGAGAAATTACAACAAAAAATACAGGTACATTAAACAGAAAATACAGGTACATTAAACAGAAAATACAGGTACATTAAACAGAAAATACAGGTACATTAAACAGAAAATACAAGTACATTAAACAGAAAATGCAGGTACATTAAACAGAAAATACAGGTACATTAAACAGAAAATGGTATAAATGGTAAGATATAATCAGTGAAGTACATTCTGTATGTTTAATCCAATCTAGGAATGACCCTTGTAGATTGGTTAAAGTTTAAAAAGATATCTATAATGGTATTATACCTTACTAACATTTAAAATCAGTTATTCTTTCTTTGAACAGTCTTTTATTGTGAAGTGAAATCATTGTCCCATCTTTTTATATACAATATATATCAATCAGTTTTTAGGATTGTCTTTATTTTTGCTTTTAATTTAATGAAGACATTTATTTAACTAAACAGTAATTAAGCATTTACTGTAAATTCACAAATTGATTTAATTTTAAGGCAACTGACAAAAAATTGAGGTTAAATCAAACTAAGAGTTGACCTATCTGAACTGTGAGGTTTACATAATGTTATCTTGGTCCATGCAGTAAAAAAAAATATTTCACTAATTTGTGAATTTACAGTACAAAGTGTACCAGTATATATTAACTGAAGTACTATATTACAATAAGGTTTGTTAAGGGACATTAGAGTTTTCATTATTTATACTGAAGTACTATATTACAATAAGGTTTGTTAAGGGACATTAGAGTTTTCATTATTTATACTGTGATTGTTCAAGTCATAATAGGGATGACATACTACCATAAAATGTCTTTAGGAGTGAGTAGGCAAAGAAGTTAAACAATTTACCCTTCATCACTATACTTTCTTAACAAAAATCAATCAACCACATCTAAAAAATGAAGAAAACAAAATTGGTACCTACACAATAATAAATGATTTAGTAGAACAGTCCTAAAATTAAGCATATCTACCAGTGTTTAGATTAAATATTTTGATTATGTTTAATCAGTTTTGGACATTATCATACACAGATCATAAATGATTTAATACATGATCATCCTACCTGTCTGCCCTCGACTTAAAATATGGTTTTTGTTAATTTTTTAAAATGCACAGAGTTATCATAAAACTTGGATGTTAAATTTTCGTGTGAAATTCTGCAGTAAATTGAATACATATATCAATAATGCAAACACCCATTCATTATGTAACAATATAGAAATGTGGATATACAATACTAGATTTATTTTGTCATGCTTATGTTGAGTTGTACACTACAAATTACATAGTTTTTCTACTCATTCTCAATCTAATTAAAATCAAATCCTCGATATTAAATCAGATACTTGTTATATAATTATATTGGTAATCTACCATTTAATTAATGAAGCTTTTTTTTTTAAATTATTATTCATAAACAGATTCAAATATAATATATCAAGAATTGTGTGGTAACACAGAATTACTGTTGATATTTGGAATATCTAGCATTTGCAAATTAACATTATTTTGTATTTAGCAAAATAAAGATAAACAGTAACAGAATATGTTATTATTTTTTTTTAATGGTGTTATGATTATCTTTCCTTCCTATAGAAGTGGCCGCTGTGACCAAGATTGTGTGGTACATGTGCAGCTGCAGTTAGATATATACAATGTACAGGAGCTGTTGTGATTGTATGGTAGGTCAATTTATGACTACCTATGCAATCAGTGCCTATCACCACTAATGTTGTGAATTCGAATTCTTGCTCAAGCGTTGTGTACTCGATACAACATTATGTGATAAAGTTTGTCAGTAACTCACGACAGGTCGGTGGTTTTCTCCGTTTACTCTGGTTTCCTGCACCAATAAAACTGACTGCCACGATATATCCGAAATATTGTTGAAAGTGGCGTTAAACACTATAAGCTTATAAGCCTCATGTTTAGACGTTACGCGCGATGTTCGTTCGAGGACTATAAACGTAACAGACGTAAAACAAAATGAACGACGTTTTTTAACGTTTTTTTTATGTTTTGTGTTTGTATATTGCGTAGCGTGTATAAAATAATGGATGTGTTTTTACATTAAACTGCGTAGTAAATGGTTCTCAAAAATAAATTTCCTTCGAATTAAAAAAATGTTGACTATTTTACATGACTAATCAAATAATTCTCAAAGAACAATTAAAAATAATTAATCAAACATTAAATTTTGTTGTAAAAATTAAATTATAAGGAATATTTGAAATTGTTGAACAGGTTATACTTGCATAACCTGGTTTGGGTCAGTTAACGCTTTTCATGTTGTGAGTTCGAATTCTGCTCAAGCGTTGTGTACTCGATACAACATTATGTGATAAAGTTTGTCAGTAACTCACGACAGGTCGATGGTTTTCTCCGTTTACTCCGGTTTCCTGCACCAATAAAACTGACTGCCACGATATAACCGAAATATTGTTGAAAGAGGCATTAAACACCATAAACCAACCTACAATATACAATCAGCCTATAACCAGTAAAATTGTGAGTTTGATTCTCACCCATGGCAAGGTGTACTCAAGCAACTCTATGTGATAAGAGTTTATAAGTGACTTGTGGCAGATGAATGGTTTTGTCCACCAATAAAACTGACAGCAGGATATAACTGAAATACCAATTCTTACGACAAAAGAGATGATTTCAGTTCATTCCCACATGTCTATATTTCCATCTGTCCAAACCAACTCCAGTGTACTTTGTGCAATTTTCGTATAAATTTGTACAATTAGCAGATTATGATGTTCAAACGTTACTTTAATATGTCAATCCAGTCCACTGAGTTTTCCAGAATTATGGTCCTTTGAACGTGAAAATTTTTAACATATGCAGTAGGTACCTAGTCGTGGCAACTCCTGCAGTGTTTATTAGAATTAAATTAAAATTGGTCTGTTGTTAGAGCTTGTGTTGTATATACTAGGGTTCTAAATAAAACTGAATTGAATTAAAATCTCTTGTGTATATGTGGGTAGGATGATCTGGTTCATTGGTTTTTCCCAGAGATATGACTGCTGGAACTTAGAAAAAGCAGTGTTTGTTATATTTAAATGAAGTTAATCTATTGTTAGATTCTAGTTTGCAGATATGCATCTAAATGTAGGTATGAAGTTATGTCCATTGAGTTTTTGCAGAGTTGTGACACTTTGAACTTGAAATCTTGACTTTTATTGTTTCTAGAATTAGATGAGAGTTGGTTTTTTGTTAGATCCTGATGTGCAGATGTTCCAGTCCATTGAGATGGTTTTCAAGAACTATAACCTTTGAACTATAAATTTGAAGAGGGTGGGAGGTCTCGCTCAGTAACACTGGCCTTGAACTTTTGACCTATGTAATACAGACCTTATCATTGGAACTCCTACTACAGTGTTTTCTAACATTAAATGAAAGCTGATTTGTTATTAAATCCTCATCTACAGACGTGCATATGAGTTGAATGTTCGGGTCTATTTAATTTTTCAGGAATTATGGCGTTTTTTTAATCTTAGAAATTCCCCCTCCTACATGATTTCTTAAAGTTGGTCTTTTGTTAGATCCTGATATGCAGATGTGTATGTATATATATATATATATATATGGCTACATTTTTCCTATGTTCGTGGAGTCCTATTTATTTTTAAACATTGACAATTAACAAAACAATTTATGCAAATAAAAATTAGTAACAGTAAACTTATGATTGAATTGGGAAGACATAATAAAACTGATATTAATAACAGGATTTGTCCCTTGTGTAAAAATGGAGTTGAGGATGAATATCATTTATTATTTTATGCTCCAGCCTCGACACTATCAGGAATAAAATGTTTGCCAATATTCTTAGTATTTTTCCATCTTTTCATGTGTTGACTGATGAAAAAAAGTTCCTTTATTTATTTCAATGTGAAGAATATGATATTGTAGAAGTTATTAAGTTATTGTAGAAGTTATTGTAGAAGTTATTAAGTTATTGTAGAAGTTATTAAGTTATTGTAGAAGTTATTGTGAGGGGATCCCGGAGTAAACAAAATATATAATAGGAGAAATGAATTGATTGATTAATAATTTTATGATATTTTTTGTGTATTGTTAAACAAAATGATGGCAATTTGTTGCACAAGGTGATAGTCTCATGAAAATATAGATCACTTTTGATTGATATTTAAATCATATTTAAACTGTACCACCTCCTCATACTAAATGTCGTTAGGGAGGCATGCGTTTCAAACATGTATATGTAGTTTGATTGTATTTAACAGTTTCTTTGTTTTGTATTTAATGTGTTGTTTTGGTAACAATCCTTTGTACCGGTATATGGATTTTACACCAATAAAAATTCTGTTCTGTTCTTTTCTGTTCTACAATAGTGTCCCGTAAGCTTTGAACTTATAACATCCAGCAAAGATTTCAACTGTTTAAATCCTTGCATCCAGATACAATTTATTTAGCTGCTCAAATGGATCTACATGTCTACTCGTGGACTAATGTGTTAAAAAGCTAAAAAAAAATATTTTTTTTAAAAATCTAAAGGTGTTGGTCTACAGTACAAAGTGGGCATCGTCACCTGTAATTTGTTCACAAACTGCAATATCAACAATATTCCAGTTATTTCCTGACGGTCTGTTTTATTGAAAACCACATTAATATTGCAAGTCACTGACAAACTATATTAGCTATATCACATGTAATGTTGTTTTACAGATTGTTGTGCTGGATCACTTGTACTTGGCGACAACAATACTTGTATAAAATTATATACGAGTATTGTTGATTTTTTTCAAAAAAACATTCAAAAAAAATAGAAATAAAGAATTTTTGGATTATATTTGATAATAAATGATATTTTGAGTGATTTTTAGTTCACCTGGACCAAAGGTCCAGGTGAACTATTGCCATCACTTGGCGTCCGTCGTCCTCCGTCGTCGGTCGTCTGTTGTCTGTCGTCTGTAAACTTTTAACATTTCAAGCTTCTTCTCCGAAACCACTGGGCCGATTGGAACCAAACTTAGCAGGAATGTTCCTTGGATGGTCCTCTACAAAGTTACTGTTTTTCGTTCCAGTCGGATATTCAATATGGCTGCCAGGGCCAATAATATGCTCTGATTGGCTGAAATTTCAAAGATCTTCTTCTCTGAAACTAATGAACTGACTGAACCCAAACTGTAAATGAATGATCATTGGAATGTCCTTTACCAAGTTTCTGTTTTTTATGCCGATCGGAAATCCAAGATGGCTGCCATCGCAGGACATAGATTAACATTGGACCCTATGGGAAAATGTTCAAATGCCTTCTTCTCAGAAACTACAAATATGATTAAAGCCAAACTGTACATGAATGTTCATTGGATGGTTCTCTACAATCTTAAGGTTTTTTGTTCCGATATGAAATTCAAAATGGTGGCTACGGCAGGACTTAGTTTAACATTGGACCCTATGGGAAAAATGTTTCAAAATGCTTCTTCTCTGAAACCACTTGGACAGTTGAAACCAAACTGCCCAGGAATGATCATTGGAAGGTCCTCTACAAAGTTTCTGTTTTTTATGCCGATTGGAAATCCAAGATGGCCGCCACCGCAGGACATAGATTAACATTGGACCCTATGGGAAAATATTCAAATGCCTTCTTCTCAGAAACTACAAATATAATTAAAGCCAAACTGTACATGAATGTTCATTAGATGGTCCTCTACAAACTTCACGTTTTTTGTTCCGGTATGAAATTCAAAATGGCGGCTACGGCAGGACTTAGTTTAACATTGGACCCTATGGGAAAAATGTTTCAAAACGCTTCTTCTCTGAAACCACTTGGACAATTGAAACCAAACTGCCCAGGAATGATCATTGGAAGGTCCTCTACAAAATTTATGTTTTTTATGTCGATCGGAAATCCAAGATGGCCACCACCGCAATACATAGATTAACATTGGACCCTATGGGAATATGTTCAAATGCTTTCTTCTCAGAAACTACAAATATTATTAAAGCCAAACTGTACATGAATGTTCATTGGATGGTCCTCTACAAACTGTACGTTTTTTGTTCCGATATGAAATTCAAAATGGCGGCTATGGCAGGACTTAGTTTAACATTGGACCCTATGGGGAAAATGTTTCAAAACGCTTCTTCTCTGAAACCACTAGGACAGTTGAAACCAAACTGCCCAGGAATGATCATTGGAAGGTCCTCTACAAATTTTATGTTTTTTATGTCGATCGGAAATCCAAGATGGCCGCCACCGCAATACATAGATTAACATTGGACCCTATGGGAAAATGTTCAAATGCCTTCTTCTCAGAAACTACAAATATTATTAAAGCCAAACTGTACATGAATGTTCATTGGATGGTCCTCTACAAACTGTACGTTTTTTGTTCCGATATGAAATTCAAAATGGCGGCTACGGCAGCACTTAGTTTAACATTGGACCCTATGGGGGAAATGTTTCAAAACGCTTCTTCTCTGAAACCACTAGGACAGTTGAAACCAAACTGCCCAGGAATGATCATTGGAAGGTTCTCTACAAATTTTATGTTTTTTATGCCGATCGAAAATCCAAGATGGCCGCCACCGTAATACATAGATTAACATTGGACCCTACGGGAAAATGTTCAAATGCCTTCTTCTCAGAAACTACAAATATGATTAAAGCCAAACTGTACATGAATGTTCATTAGATGGTCCTCTACAAACTGTACGTTTTTTGTTCCGGTATGAAATTCAAAATGGCGGCTACGGCAGGACTTAGTTTAACATTGGACCCTATGGGAAAAATGTTTCAAAACACTTCTCTGAAACCACTTGGACAATTGAAACCAAGCTGCCCAGGAATGATCATTGGAAGGTCCTCTACAAAATTTATGTTTTCTAAGTCGATCGGAAATCCAAGATGGCCGCCACCGCAATACATAGATTAACATTGGACCCTATGGGAAAATGTTCAAATGCCTTCTTCTCAGAAACTACAAATATGATTAAAGCCAAACTGTACATGAATGTTCATTGGATGGTCCTCTACAAACTGTACGTTTTTTGTTCCGATATGAAATTCAAAATGGCGGCTACGGCAGGACTTAGTTTAACATTGGACCCTATGGGAAAAATGTTTCAAAACGCTTCTTCTCTGAAACCACTAGGACAATTCAAACCAAACTGCCCAGGAATAGTCATTGGAAGGTCCTCTACAAAGTTTATGGGTTTTTTTTATGCCGATCGAAAATTCAAGATGGCCGCCACCGCAATACATAGATTAACATTGGACCCTATGGGAAAATATTCGAATGCCTTCTTCTCAGAAACTACAAATATTATTAAAGCCAAACTGTACATGAATGTTCATTGGATGGTCCTCTACAAACTTAAGGTTTTTTGTTCCGATATGAAATTCAAAATGGCGGCTACGGCAGGACTTAGTTTAACATTGGACCCTATGGGAAAAATGTTTCAAAACGCTTCTTCTCTGCAACCACTAGGATAATTGAAACCAAACTGCCCAGGAATGATCATTGGAAGGTCCTCTACAAGGTGTGTGTTTTTTATGCCGATCGGATATCCAAGATGGCCACCACCGCAGGACATAGATTAGCATTGGACCCTATCGGAAAATGTTCAAATGCCTTCTTCTCAGAAACTACAAATATGATTAAAGCCAAACTGTACATGAATGTTCATTGGATGGTCCTCTACAAACTTTACGTTTTTTGTTCTGATATGAAATTCAAAATGGCGGCTACGGCAGGACTTGTTTAACATTGGACCCTATGGGAAAAATATTTCAAAACGCTTCTTCTCTGAAACCAAACTGCCCAGGAATGATCATTGGAAGGTCCTCTGTTTTTAATGCCGATCGGATATCCAAGATGGCTGCCACCACAGGTCATAGTATTAACACAGGACCATATCGGGAAAATACAGAAATATCTTCTTCTCTGAAGCTATTGCACTGATTGAACCTAAACTATGCATCAATCATTGGAAGGTCCTTTACAAACTTTGTGTTTTTTATGTTGATCGTAATTCCAAGATGACTACCACTGCAGGACATAGTTTTTACATAGGACCAATTGGTTTTTTTTATAACCAGGTGAACGATACAGGCTCTTGAGAGCCTCTGGTTTTAATTTTACCTGTATATATGACTTTATTGACGACAGCTTGGTGTAAGTCTAAATTTACAATGTTATGTAAGCATGTAATTGTTTATTGTGGTTGACAGGCTGACTACAATCAACAATGACAGCTTGGGGCCACAAATTAAAAGTAAGTATATCATGTATATTTTTTATTTATTTTATTTTACATGCATATTTAGTTTGCATCATGACAATTTGCATAATTATTTTAGCACTACATTTTATATTGCTTAATAAAATTAACAATGACAGTCTCATATTTTCGATGGTCCTTGTATCCATTTGTTGATGTTTCGATAGTTCATTCAGTGATGTTTTTTTTGTCGTTCAGTTCACTTTTTAAGTCCTCTTTGGTCAGTTTCATTATCTTCTTCATAACCGACTTAACGCACAATGTTTTTTCCACTCTGACGTCCGGCTGTTGGGTCTCTTCTGGTGTTTGTAATCTTTCCTGCTCTGCTTTCCGTTTCCTGTATTGGTACTGGGTTTCATCATCTTGTCTGCTGCGTTTCACTCGATGTCCGGTGCCAGGGTTTTCTGTTGGTTGTTGCTGTCATACTGAGTATAGTAATTGTGCCAATGTACTGTAGCGATGTCTTTTGCCTTTGTTAGTGAAGGTATTTCACCAGATACGAGTTTGTCTTTGAAGTCAGTAGCCCATCTGAAGAATAAAAAAATCCATAAAATATACATGTATGCATATGAAATAAAGGTAACAGAAATACAAACCACAAGATCTACAAGATTGGTTATAATAGCCCACCTGAGCCCGGTTGTTCAACTTGTTGTTAAGTTAACTATATGGTTATATTTAACCATTGGTTAAAGATTTAACCATGGGTTAGTAAACCAAGGGTTAAAAATTAGTTTTTCAACTTCATTTAACCACTTGGTTAAATAACCATTTGGTTAAAATTTAACCAACCAATAACTGCAGGTTTAATATTTAACCAAGACCAATGTATCCCACAATTCCTTGTTTTATCCTAGCAGCAGATAAATAAAATAAAAAATATGGCTAACTCAATCCCCCCTTCACAGAACAAATGCAATTTTAGTAGAGAGGAGATTGTCTTAATACAGAGGGAAGTGGGGAAAAAATATACCATCATAAATTCAAAGCACTCAAATATAATCACAAATGAAAAGAAAAAAAAGTATGGACTGAGATAACTGAGAAGACCAGTTAAGGCTAGGAGTTGCCATTAGGAACCCAAATGAAATCGAAGAAAATTGGAACAAAAGAAAATGTGGGTAAATGGTTTTATTTTTGAATGAAAATAAAATTAAAAAAAAAAGACATTATAACACAGAGAATGTTTTTTGTTATTTCTTGTTTGCTTTGTTTCGTTATTATTTTCTTAATAAAGCAATAAAGTTATTAAAAATTTAAAAAAAAATGTGAAATCTTACTTGAGGAATATAACTTATATGTCATTGTCTAAAGGTTATTTGTCCTTTATTAAGAGTATGTTGTACAAGTTAGTATGGAAGCGTCTGCGTCTTAATTGCTTAATAACATTAAAAGCAATGTTAATAAGACGTGTTTAGCGCATCATAATACACTAAAAGTGGGTTATTTAGGTGACGATAACTTCTTATAACTCATTAAACTACATGTACTTTTAATTAAATCTTCTTATTGTCTTACAATTTCAAGGACTGTTAATTTTCATTATGTAAGTTAGCCTAAGAATATTTTCTTTGATTTCCAACATCTCATTAAAATTGGGTCCATGCATACATACACATGTATGTCAAAAGTCTGTTTCTCTCTCTGATTTTAATGTGTGAATTTCTTTTTATTTCAATTAACATGCAACAAGTTTTTCATGAATAACAATTAAGAAAAAATATAACCTTTTCAGTATGAAATGAATGGTTGGTGTCTCATATGTAAATTATCCAATTTTTCCAATTGATGAGGAATGTCCATGATGTCACAGAGGTACCTCATGCTATTTTTGAAGTTTTTTAATTTTGTTTTTCCAACGTATTTTCTGATTGGCTTAGACTTTTCGTCGATATTGATTTTTGATAGCCAATGGTTAAATATTTTAACAGAGCCCCTATACCGTGGTTAAATATTAATCAGCTTAACCATGCTTTAACCAGTAGTTAAATTTAACTATAAGTTGAACAACGCATTGCATGCTTTGGTTAAATTTTAGCCATAGGTTATCATTTTTAACCATTGGTTAAAATTTAACTACAAGTTGAACAACCGGGCCCTGAAGTTTTACAAAAATCTGATACAGTGAAAATAAATATTTGTATTGTTTGTTGCATAGTGATTTTGTGATGTGCTCATACCATTACCCCGTATCCGTTCTTATATACATGTATATAAGTATTAATAAAATTCTAAAAAGGAAATCATTTAAATTGTCCATTTACACAATCATTTCATTATAATTATTATATTTAACAAAAATCAATCAAAGTTAAATTTTGATTAAAATCAATTTAATTTTTACACTTTATTTTCCAATATTTTACCTGAGATCAATAGCCAGGCCAATATGGAAATGCCCATGTATTAAACTATTTATTACATACTTCCGACATCTAGAAAAGAGACACCCATATTGGCCTGAGACGAAGTCGAGCTCGATATGGGAATGATCTTGTAGTAATCCAATAACCGGTTATTTTCCCGGGGTGTGAAAATATGGACAGTTTACTTCCGGTCATATTGGTCATACGAAAATGCCTTTATTTGAACTAAGTATGTAATAATTGACAATACTTAAATACAATTTGATTATATGTATTGACAATACGTATACGAGTATTGTGGACAATACTCGAGTATTGTTGTCGCCAAGTACAAGTTGTGCTTGTATATTTTCTCTTTTGTAGGTGTTGTATGTTATACCACAACACATTATGGATTTGTTTATCTTTATCTTATGGAACGAGACTGACTGTACATTAACAAAAATGGAAGCACGAAAACACTGCACAAACATAGGAATAGAGTATACGAATTTGAAACTCCTAGTTTGAAAACAAAAGAGACAAGAAAATCATTTTGGAATTATGTTCCTAGTATCATATGGTGCCAGACGAGAAACCCAACGCAAAAAAATGCTCGTTTCTGGAGTCCACGAGGAAACAATTGGCTTACCTCTATTGCGACACAAAGCATGACATCTGAGGATACAACGGATAAAGCAAACGCAATGAATAACCGTTTTTAATCAGTTTTTACTGAAGACTTCGAACCGAAATGCAATGACGGATATGGAAAACGAAAGCTACAACAAAACGAAGGACATACATGATACGAATATTAACAAAATGAAAAAAACTATTACTTACCTCAAGATGACAAGAATATCCAAAGAACTACATCGAGAACATGCTCCAGCACACACCCGTCTATTCCAAAAAATCCTTTGATTTCTAGAACAAACCAATGGATTGGACGTGTCACGTATACATTCGTATGTCCAATGGATTCCCCGTGTATACATTCGTATGTCCAATGGATTGGACGTGTCACGTATACATTCGTATGTCCAATTTCTAAGAAGGTGGTATCAGCAACCAGAAAACTATAAAACAAGCCTTACATACTTGCATCAACATATTTTCCAACCTAATTGCACATTTGGAAAACATTAAAATATTATCCAAATTCCTACGAAGCAAACGATCATGCGAAACACAATTGATTGGACTTTTCCATGACTTATCATCAACAATGGACAGTTAAATGCTGGTAGATATGTCCTTTTCCTGGTATTTATGAGCAACATCACTGAAAATAATCCACAATTCGTCTTTTAGCAAATTACTGTACCATCTATCAACCCATAAACAGCAAACATGACCATCAAATTCTTTAAGCCACTCGGATCAACTTATTTTTTTCAATTGCATTTTTTCGAAGATATTTTATCTAGATAAAATATGCTACACTGTTACATTGGAGCACAACTAAATTATACACGATGGTCAGAATTGAAAATCTGGTTGGGTTGAATGTTAGTATAGTTGAGCCGGATATCGTCATCGAGGTATGATGATTCTTGACGGATGGTTGTGTGTAACGGGTAAGTTCCTCTACGTATTCCCCTAAAGTTATCGGAACCGTAGTAGGTTCATAAACACACCAGCCAACTCTGTTAGTGAATATTTCCTTTTGCTCAGTTGGTAGAGCGGTGGCTTACAACGCGAGAGGTCACACTGAGGATCGAATCCCATATATACCAGAACAATTGAAAGTTAACGATTTATAATTGACAGTACATTTTGAATACGATTGTGACAATGTGGTGCATTATGATGTCTCTACCCTGCAATTGACCAGACATAAATTAGAATTAGTATTTTTCTGGCAATCACAATAGTTCAAAATAGGTACAGTCTGATACAATAAAGATATGGGAAACGGGCGTAATTTAGGTATATATATATACATATATGTTACAGTAAATAGACGTAATTAGGAATTTCGGGTAATTAATAAACATTTCGGTAAATTAAATACTCTAGCAATTATTGAGGGATTTAGGAAACAAAACATCAACTACATGCATTTACATGCAATACAATAGATATCAGTTGGTTGCAATTTGTTTTGATCTAATAAGAAGTTCACACGTGTATTTGTCTTCTTCATTTGTTTGAAATAAAACATTGCATATAGTGCATTCATGTTCAAAATCCATAGGTACTGGAATATCATTTGAATTGTTATCCTCTACGGAGTTATAAGGATAACTCTTCCTGTTTACACAATTGTAATGCAAACTATCAATCATGATCGAAATGATCTCTGAACATAGGACGGGAATGGGGGTCTAGAATAGTATTTATAATTATTTTTTTTTATTTTCAACTTTCATACTTCAATACTATACGATTTGATCTGGGGACGATTTGACCTGGGACCGATTTTACTTGGGGCCGATATTGTTTGGGGCCGATTTGACCTGTTACCGAATCCGGGGCCATCGGGAACATCGCATTTTTCAGAGATAAAAATACTATTTCCATAGTTTCATTCAATTTGTTTGAAAAGTACTATTCACCGGTGAATAGCACACATGACTAGTCACCGGCCGGTGAATAGCACTTTAATCACATGTTTTTTTGTTGTTTAAAAAAAAAAAAAATTTCTTCTTCAAATGCACACATGAAAATGTATTAGTTTTAAAAAACATTAATAAAGTAGACTAGAAATCCATCAGAAAATGACCTAATTTAGAATTGCACAGTTGTTCAGTATAATAAAACACTTATAGACTTGATATTCGGGTAATGGCACTTTAATTGTCCCCTCTGTACCAACTATTTTCCTCGGCGTTGCTCGGAAAATAGTTGGTACCTTGGGGACAATAAAAGTGCTAAATTACCCTCATACCCAGTCAATAAGTGTATACTGTTACAATATAATGTACCGACATCTTCAAATAGACACCGTTCAAATATTAGAATCTATATGACTTGACTGTTCGTTGACTGATAATATTGAATTTTGAGTACTCACTATCATTGGAGTAATCAAGGATTTGTATAGTAACCACTATTTAAATCCTTGGAGTAATAAAACAGTCACTATTGAGCTAATTACTAATAACATGGGAGGATATCATCACAGACAAAAGATATGGCTAACGAGACCTGGATTTGTATTAAATGCTCTAAAAAATTTACTGATCCAGATTCCAAACTGTTAGAGTGTCAAAGATGTAAGGACCACTACTGTACAAAATGCCTGGGTAAAACCAAGACTGAATCTGATATACTTAGTAAGTCAGACACTATGTGGTGTTGTATCACATGCAGGAACAAAATTGAAGAACATATAGTATTGGATCTAAAAATTGAGGATAGATGCAACCAGATAATGAAGGAATATGAAGATAGGATAACACAGCTAAAAACTACAGTGATAGAGAAATGTGATGAAAAAAGAGTAAGGGAAATAATCAAAGATGAACTGGGAAAAGTTGAGAACAACGAGGATACAGTAGATGGAGACACACAAGACATCAGAGCCAAGACGGTCAAAAAGGAAGCAGTGACAATTGTCATAGATGAAATGAATGAAAGGAAGTCAAGAGAAAACAACTTAATAATTTTTGGATTTGATGAAAACTAATCTGAGGTGAGACAAGAAAGAATTGACCATGACATACAACAAGTAAAAGAACTATACAAAGCATGCAAAATTCAACTAGATACAACATCAATAAAGAAAACTGGAAGATTGGGGAAGTTTAACAACGAAAACGAGATAGAGATAGACCATTACTGGTAACCCTAAGTAGTGTGGAATCGAAACTGGTGTTGTTCGAAAACATTCATCGCATAAGAGAACTAACAGAATATGAGAAAGTCAATGTAAGCAATGATTTGACCAAAGCTGAAAGAGAAAAAGAAAAAGAACTATGGCAAGAGGTAAAAAAACAACAATTAAATGATAAGTCGGAGGACTTCATATACAAGGTCCGGGGACCACCTTGGGCAAGAAGAGTAACGAAGTTAAAAAAGCCAGACATATAGACCGACCAAGACAGAAATATAAATAATGTACATAAAAGAGGGAGAAGGTTTTTAATGACACAGATGTAAATAAAACTACAATATTACCAAAACTAAAGTGTTTTTATACAAATGCAGATCAACTTTTTAACAAGCTACCAGAATTAATGGTGAGAACCAGAGACAACAAACCAGATATCATAGGTATTACAGAGGTTAAAAACAATGAGAATCAGAGACAACAAACCAGATATCATCGGTATTACAGAGGTTAAAAACAAGAATAATCGACAAAACTCAAGTATCGCAGAGTATTCGATTGGAGAAGTTGGTAAATACCAAATGTTTGCTAAAAACATTGATAGGGTGAAGGTAGAGGTATTCTACTATATATAAATAACATATTTGGAGCCAGCGAGGTTGACATGATACAACGTTTGAAGAAAACTTATTTGTAAAAATTAAACTGAACAACAACGATAAATTACTAATTGGAATCATCTACCGATCACCCTCCAATAAAAATATGGAACACCACAACCAGTTAAGGAAATTAATACAGGAGGCTAGTAACAAACATTTTTCACATATTTTTATAATGGGAGACTTCAACTACCCAAACATAGACTGAGAAAACTGTAACTCAAATGGAGACAGCACTGAGAGTATAGAATATAAATTTATTGAAAACTTACAAGACAGCTTTCTGTTCCAACACATTAAAAAAAAACACTAGATGGAGAGGAACTAATACACCTCACATACTGGACCTAATAATTACTAATGAAGAACCTATGATATCAGATCTGGAATGCACCAGTCCACTAGGAATAAGTGATCAGTGTGTTTTATCTTTTAACTATAATTGATATATAAATATTATGGCAAACCCAAGAAAACAGAGATCGTATGACAAAGGGAACTATCCAGATTTTATGAATGAGCTGGAACAAAAGGTTTGGAGCTCAATTCTGAGCGAAAGCGAGGTTATAGATGCAAATTGGAAGCAATTTGTAGATATTTTGAGACCCTTAATTACAGGATAAATACATACCCAAAAAAATCGGAAGACAATTAGGAAAAAGTAAAAGTAATTTTCCAATGGATAAGAAGACGAGGGAAAAAAAAGAAAAACAAATATCCTGTCAAAAAAGATTATGAATAACAATGATCCAAAAATACGAGAGGAATATAATAGAACAAGAAATCAGGTTAAGTCAATGGTAAAATAAGCTAAAGAAACAATATGAGAAGAACCTGTCACAAAATGCCAAAGATAACCCTAAGGCAATCTGGAAGTATATAAAATCCAAGTCAAAAACAAGAGATCTACATCTGGACCCAAATGATCCTAAATCTGAAAAAACGGATGACGATAAAACCAAGGCTGAAATCCTAGCAAAATACTTTTCTGGCGTCTTCACTGATGAACCAGAAGGAGAAATACCAAATCCAAAATCAAAATAAATATTAAAGAAAAGATGCCGGAACTGATCATAAACGAGGAGATGGTTTTAAAACAATTAAACTCCCTAAAAATAGATAAATCACCGAGACCAGACGAATTACATCCTAGATTGCTAAAAGAACTAGCAAAATCACTAACACAACCCTTATGTATAATCTTTAAACAGTCCCTAAGACTAAAGATGATACTAAAGGAATGGAAGAAGGCAACAATAAGCGCAATATTTAAAAAGGGAAATAGATCGATGGCTGGAAAATACAGACCCGTGAGCTTAACCTCCGTAGTCGGCAAACTATTAGAACAAATTATCCGAGAGCAAATTATAAAACATATGAAAGTCAATGAATTATTTTCAAACAAACAGTTCGGATTCATACCAGGAAGGTCTACATCACTGCAGCTACTTGAAGTCTTAGACAAATGGACGGAGGCAACAGACAAGGTACCACACAAAAGACTTATAAGAAAAACAAAAAATTACATGTTAGATAATCCATTATTAGAATGGAGTGAGGACTTCTTAACTGGCAGAACGCAAAAGGTATCAATTAATGGATCAACATCTGACTGGAAAGAAGTAACATCAGGAATACCACAAGACTCAGTATTGGGACCCTTATTGTTCATACTGTTCATTAACGACTTACCTGATGGAATAAAATCAGACGTATACCTATTTGCAGACGATACCAAAATCTGTAGAAACATAACAGATGGAGAAGACAAAGAAATCTTACAGGATGACTTGGAAAATCTAGAAAATTGGAGCAACACTTGGTTACTAAAATTCCACCCTGAAAAATGTAAGCATATGAACATATAGCTAGAGTTGAAAAGACGGACGAGTTTAAATACAAGCTATCTGGAAAAAATATCGAGAGGGTTCAGAAAGAAAAAGACATCGGAGTAACAATAGACTCAGAGCTAACATTTGAAAGCCTTATATGTGAAAAAGTAAATAAAGCTACATCAATCTTTGGAGTATTAAGAAGAGCATTTAGATACTTAGACAAGAAGTTATTCATACCTCTTTACAAAACAATGGTGAGAACACAACTAGACTAGGCCAGCTCAGTCTGGGCATCATATAAAAAGAAACATATAGATATGATCGAAAATGTACAGAAAAGGGCAACCAAACAAATTCCAGGGATGACAAATTTATCATATGAAAAACGATTGAGGAAGCTTGAGTTACCCATATTATCATATAGACGGCTACGAGGAGATATGATAGAGGTAATAATACAGGGACATTATGATCCAGAAGCAAGTACAATAATAAAACTAATGCATGACACAGAGCACAGATTTAGTACAAGAACCAATAGCAAGAAAGTGGTATATAATAGAGCAAACACTAACATCTTTGTCTTTGTACGGGTAAAAAACCTAACTTAACGGGCACATACTTAAAAAGATACGTATTTACAGTTATGATAAGATATACGTAGTAGTTAAAAGTTCATCATTTCCATCTTGTATAAATATGGTTAGTGGCATAAAAACGTATTTACATCCATTACTAAAAAGTATAAAACGTGTATTGTAAAATAGTCGTTTCAGTAGTATTACAATTAATAGCGTTGTTAAAAGTCCATTCTGTTGTTTAATTATTCATATTAGTAAAAACGTATATACACACAGCACTAAAAGATAAAAGCGCAGTCGTAATTTATACAATGTTCTTTCCACGCACTCTCCGAATACAGCAATTCTTCCGTTGTTAAAACAAATTGACTCATAAAAGGTAAAATCATCATTTAAGTATGCGTATAAACTTTAAAAAGTAAAACGATCTCTTTAATGAACGGATCGGGTGCTGGACACAGTAAGAAACATATTCTATTAGCTTACTTATATATTTTTGTTAAATTCCAGAAAAAAAGGAAACAGTTCTATAAAAGTACTATCAGCTATTGACTATCTGCCTTTCTACATAATGTTCTTCAATATTTCAGTTCTCTTTTGGTGTAACACAAAGCAGTTGTGTTACGTGGCTCTTTCGATTTGCACTAAATCCTGGTTTGAATATGGAATCAGTTGGTTTATTTTATATGAGGTGCAGTCCAAGATGATTTGCATAAGATAAGATAAGAATAAGATAAGAAAACTTTATTTTGATTCGGCACATAATAAAACAGTACAACATAAGCTCTAAGAAGCTTTTTACCGAATATACATTAACAATAAAACAACACAAGTCACATGCAAAGTTACAAACTAAAATAAGCTAAGACATACAGGCATAAAAAGGAGGACTGTGTATAGATCTGAACAAGAACCCACGTGGCAAGTGCCTCTTTGGACTCTTGTTCAAGATCCACACACAGATGCTCCAACATAAAGCAGCATTTAGAAAGAAGCAGCAGGTAAAAAAAAATAATGAAATAATAATACTGAATACTTAAAACTGGTACCAACATAATCAGTAAAAGCAGCACTGTCTAACTAAAAAATCAAAGAATATAAAATTTTCAAGCCAAACTAAAAAAAATTAATAATTAAACAAATTAAAAATTAAAAAATTAAGCAAACCAGAAGCAAAATTTTAATCATCTACATGCAGAACAGCAACATTTGAACCCATTCCAGGACTGCAAAAGACTCTGCATAAGCAGCCCATTTTGTTCTATAGTCCGTGTAACCCCCCCCCCCTTTGCATCATCTAGAGCTTCACATAGTTTCACCATCAGAAAAAACTCCTTCAGCATTAGAATAGCAAAATATTGGAATAAATTGCCAGAAAATATTGTGAATGCACCATCTATTAACTCTTTTTTAACAGACTGGATTAACATTGGAAAGACGAAGATTTACAAAAGTCTGGTGAAGAGGAGCATTAGGGATCCTGTACCGGAAAACCACCATAAATATCCATAAGTAAGTATAAAGTAATAAACTATTTTATTACTCCCAGTATATAACAAATAAAATCTGCGATCTTGAACTGTATCCGATCCCAACGATAGGGTTGGTCTTTCCATTGGTTATAACCCACCCTTGTTCATATTATTTGTGTGCATGCTTTTTTCAATTTTGTAAAACAGCGGGAAAAATTGACGTCAAAGTAACATAGGTGACAAAAAGGGGAGCTTCTCTACCAATCAAAACTCTTGTTACATCACGTGAACATCGATGTGAAAAGGAAGTGTTCAGAACCGAGGTCAAAGTTTTTAAGGTAGCTGCAATTGCTAGTGTTTGGTTGTTCTCGACAAAAAGTAAACAGGCTATGCAAATTGCAAATCAAATTTTGCACATAGTACATTTTCCTGACATATTGCATCTATTTAACCTACATAAATACACTTAAACGACAAGCACTTCAACAACCTCCGCACCGGTAATAATGGCCGAAATGAAAATATGTAAACACATGAGTCATACATTTATTGTCATATATCTGTATAGTCCACAACAAACTTCCACACGTCGACATTTGAATGCAAAGGAAAACCTTCAATGTCTCTACTATCCTTGTTTTAATCTTTGCAAATTTGAGAAAATCTCCAACCGACACTCGATCAAGCCATTCGAGGACAATCTGAATAAATACGATGCAGAACTATCACTGGTATAAACGCATCGGTGAGAGAGCTGCTAAATTAGTAGCAGGTCGGGAGTGCTTCTTTGAAGCACTCAACTGTCTTTGCACATGCTGTGTCCTCCGGTAGTTTGTTCCAGCTCACAATAGTGTCAACAAAGAATAAATGCCTATATTGGTTGGTTTTCGAAACTGGGACCGTGAATGATCTAGTATTGTCCATATATCTATATAGTCCACAACAAACTTCCACACGTCGACATTTGAATGCAAAGGAAAACCTTCAATGTCGGCACGGTGGTTGCTGAAGTGCTTGTCGTTTAACTATTCCATGTATTGTTCCAGTTCCTATCGTCACGGTATGTGTTTTCGTGGTATCCATTTTATTTTGATTTCCACAGCGCACGCATTATTTTTGACGTGTCTTCCGGTTTCTATTTATAGAATATAAACAAGACTACAGCGTGACATCTGTAAAAAATGATAAAGTTTACTTTTAAAGACGCAAGTACCAAAAACAGTGAACCTACCTACTGAACCATACTTTTTGTAATGCCAAAAATGTACTTCATTTATAAAGTAGCTGGAAAAAAATCCAGAAGGGCTATATAAAATTTAACTATGTCGTCTGCCTCTCAGACACCTGCTCTTCCTGTCATGTAACTATCATGGGGTCACTTATCGTTTTTGTAAACAAAAGAGCCGACTGAAATGTGCCTGTTTCTTATATAAAATACATGTCACTTTGCAGTGCATTGTGGTTTCAGCACTGAAAAAAACATCGAAAGTAAACACAATTTTGAAAGTGGTCATTTTCAAACATTCTGTTATTTTATTTAGATGTAATATGATTTGGTAGATGGCCAGAACCATGAAATTTTAAAACCAGCCATTTCCGGATTTTATATTCGTTTCCATCCCGTATATCGGCCTTGTTTTTATTTGCCACGGAAACAGATGACGCCATTTTACTGACAACAAAAGTTGCCAGGTAATCGAGAGTATATTAAAATACAAGAATGGCTTTAAAAACAATCTTATGCACAAAGAAATATTTAACTAGCCATTCTTTGAAAATTCCAATCGTCATATGGATGGAGGGTTAACACTGTTAATCGCTATATCTGAAAATCGATAATAGCACGAAAACCGATAACACGATGGTATCTCTTGTCTATCTGCAAGGTAGTCAACTACCGTTTTTAAACCTGCTACTTCAAATAATTTTTCAATAATAATATTGCTCCTATTATTTTAGTTTACGGCATTGATCGTTTCTTCAGGGATTTTTCTTTACCTTAGTCGGATCCTATGGTTACAAGGGGATTCTGTGTATTCACATGCTATTTGAATCAGTTTTTGCAACCATAAATTTAATTGAGCTACCACAGTACCATAGGTACACAATAAACTCTTGTGTCGCCCTGTTTAAAGTCAGTTGAAACTGTCTGAAATCAAAACAACTTGACATGTTGCGTCAAACTAAAGTGCTTTTGAAATTTTAGCCAAGCTAAATTCTGCAATGACATGACCTTCATTTCAATGTACTTGTTTATTCACATGTCATACATGATTTATCATAGACTTTTTGGCCATTGTTTATACTAAAATGAAAACCCAAAAATACCACACTGTTGCCAGTGTTGGGAACGATTAAAAAATAAAATATATCAAAATCATAGAAAGAGGTAATATTGATACCCCAACACACAAATACATGACCACTCACTTTCCTGGCTTGTTACTGGAAGTGTAACCTGGGGGCATTTGGTCAGATGACCTCAGAATTCTTTGTTTGATAAACGGAATACGAAACAATGGCAGATGACATAAGACAACATTGTCATATTTAATTTGCATGTTTATAAAAGATTGAAAACTTATATACAGTGAATTGTTTATTTTAAAAAGGACTTGAAAAGCATGGAGAATTGGGGGGGAAAGTTGACATAAACTGTACAGCATGCATTTGCCGGTAAAACGCACGTAATTTTTTTGTCTTGCACTAGTGCAAGATAAGAAAATCTCGCATCACCAAAAATAGGAACTGGTCTTTCTCAAAAGTGAGAAAATGATGTCCTGAATTGAATCCCGACATTGAAAAATTTCTACCGGTCGCCATTTTTTAAAATGGCCACCACAATACTGCACAAATTCAACATTGTCCGATTTCAACGCCATTTCATATGTGGGTAGATTATGATGTCCCAAATTGATTCCTGAGATCGAAAAATTTCTACCGGTCGCCATTTTCAAAATGGCCACCACAATACTGCACAAATTCAACATTGTCCGATTTCAACGACATTTCATATGTGGATAGATTATAATGTCCCGAATTGATTCCTGACATCGAAAAATTTCTACCGGTCGCCATTTTCAAAATGGCCACCACAATACTGCACAAATTCAACATTGTCCGATTTCAACGACATTTCATATGTGGATAGATTATGATGTCCCGAATTGATTCCTGACATTGAAAAATTTCTACCGGTCGCCATTTTTAAAATGGCCGTCACAATCCCGCACAAATTCAACATCGTTCGATTTCAATGTCCTGAATTGATACCCGACATCGAAAAATTTCTACCGGTCTCCATTTTCAAAATGGCCACCACAATGCTGCAAAAATTCAACATTGTAAGATTTCAAAGGTAGCTTTTAATTTATTTTTTAAACGGTTGTCAGTGGCTGGTTTGGGAGACTTCATAATCGTTAGATTATAATCATATCTTGTTTTCTTTTTGTTTTAAAACAATGTTTGTTTAATAAAAGGAACAAACATTTTGTTAATGTCCCTATGATGAAATATTTTCTGATTAATATACACAAATGTAAGTATTACAGGGGTTTCAAAGTGGGCCGGTACTTTTACCCGTCTGAGATCGTGTATAGTACCGGCAGAAATTACTGAACCCCCCCAAAATTAGCGGTGGTCAAAACCACAAGTGCGATTGGCTTGTGGAATATTTTTCATAAAAAATTAATGATCACGTCAATTGCTGAATTCTCGCATTCAAATCGAAAAACTGCGTTCAGCCACGACCAAGTTGACGGGATATTCCCTGTTTTAAAAATAACTTTACCTTAGAATCGTAAATAGCAGTTTGCGCATGCGGTAAATAGATATGTTTTCGCCCCAATATTTTTTCATCCTTGTGTAAAACTCGGACCGGAACAAAGCTGACATCATTTCAATGACCGATTACAAATTATGTTCAAACACAAACTAGTGTAATCTTCAGTAATATAAGTATGATCATTTATGTATTATGAATATATGATTACACAATATTTTGTGCGATTTTTTTTTATCCATTTAAAACCCAGGGTCGAATCATTTTGGGGTGTACTGTCTTGTTGCTTAACTCCATCCATATTGTTTAACTTCCAGTATAAAAAAATAAAAACCTACATGGCTAATTTATTTACATATTTTTCTTGACGGGGCCCTACTGCGGTTGTTCACAGAAATGAAAGTGTGCTGAAAAGCATTTTTTAAAGAGGGTACGAGGAGATAAGGGATAGAAAATTACTAGAAATCTTGAAAAAGGACCGGACATGGCTCAAATACAAATTACATTGTAATGTCAAAACGCCGGCCCCCCTTTTTTCCAAAATAATTTAACTTTTGTGATTCAAATGTTAATAAATGTCTTCCTGCATGGTCTTGGTGAAATCTGAATTCTAAAGAGAATATTAATGGGATTTTTCTTTCAAAAACACTTAATGTTTTGCAGTCTCTGAAGTACATTTTTTGGTCCACAAAATGCTAGATTTCAGGAGCTTCAGGGGGGCAAAGCCCCCTGGACCCCTTACGGCCCTCAGGTGGGCCCCAGACCTTCGGCCTAATTTTTTAGGTACCTCCTAAAATTTAAGAAGTACCTCCTGTTATAAAAAACTTTGAAACCCCTGAGTATTAGCACAAGAGTTCATTAAATTTGTTAACATAAATTAATATTTTAAAATGGTATGTAGTTTAATTTCTGCATATATTAGTACACAGACATTAGTTTTTTATTTTATTTTTTTGTCAGTTCTAACCTATTGGATGAAAAAAGACGACTTGAGGAATTTACAGTGACATATTCCTGAACAGATCACAGTGACATAACTGCTGAAAGCCTGTTCTCAATAGAGGTAAGTTTATATTACTCCTTTTATATGACTGACAAATATCCTTGTACATTACAGTGTTCAAAATCAGGGATACTTGTAGCAATTTAATTTTAGTCCAGAAGACACTTCTGAAGATTTTGATGAGTCTCACTATTGTAAGGATCTAAATTTTGAAAACTTTGGTGTGTCTTAACAGAAAATGGTGAGCCTAGGACTCGTCTAGGTGAGTTGTAAGTATCTCTGCAAAATCATGCTCGACCACAGACTGTTCACTGGAAGACTGATGTGTTCACTGAAGTCCAAATTTAATTCTGTGTTTATTAAATGTTTGCTTATGGTTCCTTGTCAGCTGCTTATGGTCTTTCTCAATAGTTCCGTTTAGCTTAGTCAGCTGAGCACTTGTGTCTCATGTGCTTTGAATAATATTACTGAAGCTGAGCGATAACATTGATTAAAATGCAAATTTAGGGAATATTATAGATTGGAACGTAAGTCAAGCTGGGTTAAAAAAAATGGTGGTTATTTTGTCTCTTCTGATGTGGTCATCTATCTGTCCGAGGTTTTGCCTCCATCGTAGAAAAAAAAGAAACATGTAGATAGAAAGAAAAGAGGAATTTTAAAAAAAATATGATCTCTTGTAAATTAGTTTTCAAATTACCATGTGGAGGTTCAAATTTTGATGCATGACATAGATTTTTATATCCCATTTGTGTTGCTTATATTATTTAATTGAAATGTTATTTAAAGAAATGTAAATTTTATTTCTAATGTTATCAAGAGAAATATTGAAAATCACCTTTTTTGCTGAAATATTAATATCTTGTTGAAATGAAGCTGCCTTTTTAGTTCACCTGGACCAAAGGTCCATGTGAACTATTGCCATCACTTGGCGTCTGTCGTCTGTAAACTTTTCACATTTCAAGCTTCTTCTCCGAAACCACTTGTCCGATTGAAACCGAACTTAGCAGGAATGCTCCTTGGATGATCCTCTACAAAGTTACTGTTTTTCGTTCCAGTCGAATATTCAATATGGCTGCCAGGGCCAATAATATGCTCTGATTGGCTGAAATTTCAAAGATCTTCTTCTCTGAAACTAATGAACTGACTGAACCCAAACTGTAAAGGAATGATCATTGGAATGTCCTTTACTAAGTTACTGTTTTTTATGCCGATCGGAAATCCAAGATGGCTGCCATCGCAGGACATAGATTAACATTGGACCCTATGGGAAAATGGCGGCTACGGCAGGACTTAGTTTAACATTGGACCCTATGGGAAAAATGTTTCAAAACGCTTCTTCTCTGAAACCACTTGGATAATTGAAACCAAACTGCCCAGGAATGATCATTGGAAGGTCCTCTACAAAGTTTCTTTTTTTTTATGCCGATCGAAAATTTAAGATGGCTGCCACCGCAGGACATAGATTAACATGGACCCTATGGGAAAATGTTCAAATGCCTTCTTCTCAGAAACTACAAATATGATTAAAGCCAAACTGTACATGAATGTTTATTGGATGGTCCTCTACAACCTTAAGGTTTTTTGTTCCGATATGAAATTCAAAATGGCGGCTACGGCAGGACTTAGTTTAACATTGGACCCTATGGGAAAAGTGTTTCAAAATGCTTCTTCTCTGAAACCACTTGGACAGTTGAAACCAAACTGCCCAGGAATGATCATTGGAAGGTCCTCTACAAATTTTCTGTTTTTTATGCCGATCGGAAATCCAAGATGGCCGCCACCGCAGGACATAGATTAACATTGGACCCTATGAGAAAATATTCAAATGCCTTCTTCTCAGAAACTACAAATATGATTAAAGCCAAACTGTACAAGAATGTTCATTAGATGGTCCTCTACAAACTGTGCGTTTTTTGTTCCGGTATGAAATTCAAAATGGCGGCTACGGCAGGACTTAGTTTAACATTGGACCCTATGGGAAAAATGTTTCAAAACGCTTCTTCTCTGAAACCACTTGGATAATTGAAACCAAACTGCCCAGGAATGATCATTGGAAGGTCTTCTACAAGGTGTGTGTTTTTTATGCCGATCGGAAATCCAAGATGGCCACCACCGCAGGACATAGATTAACATTGAACCCTATGGGAAAATGTTCAAATGCTTTCTTCTCAGAAACTACAAATATGATTAAAGCCAAACTGTACATGAATGTTCATTGGATGGTCCTCTACAAACTGTACGTTTTTTGTTCTGATATGAAATTCAAAATGGCGACTATGGCAGGACTTAGTTTAACATTGGACCCTATGGGAAAAATGTTTCAAAATGCTTCTTCTCTGAAACCACTTGGACAGTTGAAACCAAACTGCCCAGGAATGATCATTGGAAGGTCCTCTGTTTTTTATGACGATCGGAAATCCAAGATGGCTGCCACCACAGGTCATAGTATTAACACAGAACCATATGGGGAAAATACAGAAATATATTCTTCTCTGAAGCTATTGCACTGATTGAACCTAAACTGTGCATCAATCATTGGAAGGTCCTTTACAAACTTTGTGTTTTTTATGTTGATCGTAATTCCAAGATGACTACCACTGCAGGACATAGTTTTTACATAGGACCAATTGGTTTTTTTTATTACCAGGTGAACGATACAGGCTCTTGAGAGCCTCTGGTTATGAGTTTTTTGTCAGAGGGAAGTAACCTTTACCGAATTTGACAATAAATCATAAACAAACAAAATGGAGGTATCACAATGATTGGTATCGATAGCAGTAATAATTATTTGTTGGAAAAAGTTATATGAAAGTAAGGATATCGTTGCTACACTGTTGTCGTTAACTTGTCATAAATCAAATAGATTAATCTGAATTAATAAAGAAATGTAAAAATCATTTCAGATTTAAAATTAAAATTTGTAAAAATCTTCTCCTCTGAAACCGTTTTAACAAATGAACCAAAACTTGCTAGGAAGCATCTATGGCAGGTCCTCTATAAAGATTGCTCATTTCGTCCCGATCCGTTTACAAACATGACCGCCACAGGCAATTCTTGTTTCTGATTGGTTGATTTCTAAAGAATCTTCTCCTCTGTAACCGCTTTGCCAAATGAATCGAAATTTGGTAGGAAGCATCCTTGGTAGGCCCTCTATGAAGAATGCTCATTTATTTCCGATCCGTTAACAAACATGGAGGCCACAAGCAATTCTTGTTTCTGATTGGTTGATTTCTAAAAAATCTTCTCCTCTGAAACCGCATTGCCAAATGAATCAAAACTTGGTAGGAAGCATCCTTCGAATGTCCTCTATAAAGATTGCTAATTTAGTTCCGATCCGTTAACAAACATGGCTGCCACAGGCAATTCTTGTTTCTGATTGGTTGATTTCTAGAAATCTTCTTCTCTGAAACCGCTTTGCCAAATGAATCAAAACTTGGTAGGAAGCATCCTTGGAAGGTCATCTATAAAGAATGCACATTTAGTTCCCATCCATTAATAAACATGGCCGCCACAGGCCATTCTTGTTTCTGATTGGTCGATTTCTAAAAATCTTCTTCTCTGTAACTGCTTAGCCAAATGAACTGAAACTTGGTGGGAAGCAGCTACATGTATGGAAGGTTCTGTATTAAGTTTCCTCAAAGCAGAATGAAAGGTGAGCGACACAGGCCCAGCAGCCCACTAAGCCTCTAGTTAGATCTCCATACAAATTTCTATGTTTCTCGTCAAAACTCTTTCACATTTTAGATGTATCTAAAATCCCGAGTCAAATTAAATCAAACTTGGCATGAATGCTCCCTTGTTTATGGATCAAACCTATTAGATGACTGTCTGTTTTCCTGATATTTATAACCTTGTAATCACTGACAGGCACCACATGTTTGAATTGCAACATTGCTAGAATATTCTTAATCTACTAAGGTTATGTTTTTGGTGGTGATGCCTATCACCACTAAAGTTGTGAGTTTGAATCCCGCTCATGGTAAGGTGTACTCGATACAACATTATGGAATAAAATTTGTCAGTGACTTGCAGTAGGTCAGTGGTTTTCTCTGGGTACAGGGCTTTCAATATCTTTCAAGTGTACCAGTACTTCACTATTTACAGGAGGTACTTTTTATTAAAACTTGAACAATTTTCTTGAATATCTTATACAACACTCTTTAAAATCAGGAGGTATCAAAGACCATTTTAGGTGGGTAAAATTACCTGGTACCACCTCTTATTGAAAGGCCTGTGGGTACTCCGGTTTCCTCCATTAATAAAACTGACTGCCACGATATAACTGAAATATTGTTGAAAGTGGCATTAAACACCCTAACCCCTAATCTACCAAGTTTATGTTTTTGGTGGTGATAGAATATTTAAGATGGTTGTTTAGCATAAGGATAATGCTCTAGAAATCTCTGTAACCATGAAGATCATTAGATAATGATCCTATCTCAATTAAGGGTATATTATTTTTCAGATCTGATATGTGCAATGTCATTAGATTTGATTTCATTATTTATAATTTTGTTTTCTTTGTCAATATATGACTTAGTGAATAATTTGAAATTCATTATATATTAATTATTTTTAGTGATTTTTATATTTGATTTTCTGGTAAAGGTCAAATATATTTAGGTCAAGATAAAAATATAACAACAATCCACACAAGTTAAATTGAGGAAGATTATTATGTACAAATTGCATCCCATTAAGGTTTTTATAAGAAACAATGATGTGTCCTCAGAATGAGATCAATGTGTAGTTTGTAACATGTCTGGTTAAGAAAATGGTTTGTTATTGGATACCATTAAGAGAATTGAAGATAACAATGACAGTTTAGTAATAAATGGCTGATGAAAATGAGAACATATGAAGTACATGTCCATTATTACCAATCTTTTCCTTGAATTAAGCAATAATTTTGCTTTATTGGTACCATGACAAACAAGACAATTCATAATTCCTATCTGATGGGCAATAGCCAGTAAATCAATAGAAAAGTCTTTTACTTAATCGATCACAAGCTTGCATATCTTTTCTATGGCTTGATTGGTTTATTCAATAGTGAAATGTTACTTAAATAAGAGTATCCTTTCGGCTTTTATAGGGAAACAGATGCACTGACTGAAAAAAAAATATCAGGGGAGCTAGTGCCATGACTTGCCGTCTGTTAACTTTTATATTTGAATCTTTTATTCTGAAACCACTGGTAGGAATGTTACAATGTGATGTGATTCTCAACATTCTATATAAGATTTTTGTTTCATTTGGAAATCCAACATGGCTTCTAGGAGCAATGATGCTTGCTAATTTGCTGAAATTTCAAAAATATTCTTCTCTGAAACCACATTTCAGTCATTTGGGATTGAAATGTTACTCAGTAGGAATGTTCCTTATATTATCCTCTAAAAAAAATATTGGATGTTGATAGTAAATCCAAGATGGCCACCACTGTAGGACAAATATAAATTTAACATGGGACCCTTTGGAAAAAGGGGGAAAAAAATCCTCAGAAACTAGAAATTTGAATGAACCCAAACTAAACATGACTTATCATTGGATGGTCCATTACAGAATAATTTTTTTTGTGTCAATCAGATATCCATGATGGCTGCTTTTGAAAGAAAAATTTAACATACATCATAGGATCCAATGAGAAAAATGGTTCAGAATTATTATTATGTATGAACCAATTTCCCCTGCTAGTACTCGGGTCTAACTTTCAAGACGGCAACCATGTCTGATTGAATGCAAATAAAAATATAGTAGTCTACGTGAAATGAAATCCTTATATCAGTCAGTATGACTGACATGAGACTGTTGCCAAGCCCTTTTTTTAAGATGCACATTAATGGTGCCACCAGATCTGTTGTTTACCAGAATATGCTCTAATTCAGATTCAGATTTTTCTCCCGCAAATTATGATTTTTTGTATACTGTATTAGGTTTGTGATTGGTGCATGCATGCATGTGACACATCTCTTTCAAATAAGGGCCTATTTTGTTTCAATTAATCGTTGACATTTAGAACTTAAGGTCCGTCCTATACTTGCATTGTAAGCTAAGTTAACATTCAAGGTTTCGATATAAATGAGAGTCTAATTGAAGTGTTTATAGCCAATAATTTATTCCTGATGTAATGCGGTTTTCATGACAGGACAACATATTTACATACCAAGTTAATAAAAAGTTTTGTCACATAATGGTGAGTAGGACAGACACTTATTGATTTGGCAGTATGGCAAGTTAGAACAGAAGCTGATGAAGGAAGAATTGCTAAGTGAAGCTTCAACAAATCAATTTACTTTAGACTTTCCACTTTATACAATTTGATGATTTTCAATTCCAATAAATGTTTTTGATAAGTAGATAAAATTGCTTGAAGTCAACTATACTAGTGAGCCAAAGAAAGGATACATATTTATTTAAAAAGAATTAAATTTAAAAAAAAATCTTTCTTTCCCTATGCACAATATTGAATTGAGAATGTACTTTAAGTACTGGGATATGGTCCGTGCAGACATGGGTGTCACAGCTTTCGCTAAGGCTATTGGCTATAGATGTTTGATGTTGTACTGCCTCCAATGTTGGCTTCAGCAGATTGATTTCACAAAAGGAGACTGACCTCTCCAGCTGATGACAAGTTTATTCTTCTACATCTCTTACAGGAAAGGTTCCCTACAGCCTCGGCCTTAGCTAACAAAAAAGTAACATTGTTCAAGGCATGCAGGATCAATCCTCGGGATGCTTTGCATAATGCAAATCTTGAGGCAAGGCATGCATATCAATGCACAACTTTCATTTAACATCTGTCACTTGATTAATCCTGGTTCGTTCTCTTGATTCAGATGAATTTACTAGCCAAAAGATTTATGAACTTGCATCCAACAGTATGAATGATTTAGCAGTGGAAGTATGATGGTTTGTTGTGGAATTTGTGCTACCAAGGAATAGGATGACAAATCTTGTTGTTGAAGGCACATTAAATACTTTCATATACCAGACTGAATTTTAGTCACAGACGTTGTCAGTTTCATGCGTCAGAGTGTACCTGGCTTTACGTTTCAGCAAGACAATACAAGACCACATACTGTTCTGTATCAATGACTTTTTGACTGCTGCTCGGAGAACATTAATTTCATACCTTTGCCATCAAAATCACTGGTTTTGAATCCCATCGAACACATCCTTGATAAATTGAACTACTGTGCCCAACAAAGACATAGAATACACAAAAACCAACCTCTCTGGCAGATCTCCAACAAGTCTTGCAGGAGGAGGTGAACAACAGTGTACAGTCTGTAATCTCGTGCATTATCATGTAAATGAGAAGTCATTTATTATCTGTCATCAATACCAATGGTTGACAAGATAGACATTGACTTTTTGTTGATAGTTATGTACCTGGACTTAGAAACTATGATATTGTTAATCTGGATTGTGTACCATTGTTCTCTCTAGTGTCACAATGACAAAACATGTTTTGATCAGAATTCAAAAGTTTATAGTAATTTGTTAAGAACAGATTTCTCATTATGTGTATGCTGCTGTATTTAAGATTTATTGTTGATATATAAATATTCTTATTTACAAAAGTGTGTATTCTTTCTTTTGTCCCTTAGTATATATATGGGGGCAGCAAAATATGACTTTACACTACAATGATTTTCAGTAATCTCTACATCATTTGTCCATTTGGAAAGTGTAAAGCGTTTAAAAAATTATCAACTTTGATTAATAATTTGTAGTACAGTGTCAGTGTTCAGGTATGCTGTATATATAATTTGTATTAAGCTATCTATATTCATATATCTGTATATGATGGGATTTTTAAGACCAGGCATTGAATAGTCCATATTATCATGACTGGAAAGTAATTTATTGGTTTATGGACTTAAATATCCCAATTAAAATTTCAGTTTCATATCCCCCTTCTCAAAGACCAGATACCAGTACATTATTTTGAGTTGTACATGTATGTAAAAAGAAATAGGTGTCACTGTCACTCACTGAGTTGATTTATTAAACAGGAATAAGATAGTCCTTGGTTGGATCCCTTTGCAAAATTATGTTTCTGCCATGCTTCGATTTTTATAAAGGTAAATTTATTCAAATAATAAAAATTTATACAATATTATTTGTATATATATATATATATATACATTTTGTATTTTAATAATGTCTGTTTCTTAGTAACATGAAATTTATAATTGTATGTCAACCTCATTTTGTCTACAGATGTACCATACATTCACATGAATGACAAGCATGTGAATTAAAATATCAACATTAAGGAGAAAATAACAAAAATCAGTTTTTAGAGACAAAATAATTGAATAGGACTTCATTGTCGTTCTTCATCTAGTTGTCACAGTTAGTTATTTAATGATAAACTTATGAGTGAATGTAAAACACCCCTACCTTGCAGTGTCCTTTTCTTACCAACATAACAACTCTTACCCAACTGCCAAAAGACAACACTTGGTAATCTATCCACCTCACTTCATGAGCAGGTTTGGAGGGACATTTTTAAATTCAGTCTTTGATCATTCAAGCTCAAGAAACAATCTAGTTGAAAATTCTTACAGTGAAACCTGTCTTAACCGAACCTTCTTGGTATTCTATTATATGATATTTGAATAAGTGGAGTTGATTTTTGCATTCGGAATTGACAGGCGTTCGGTTTTCTCCTTGGCTTGTTTTTTATGGTACATTTAGTTTAAACATTTTATTAATTAATAAATATAGTACAATATGATAAATTTCAATATGATACAATACAAATAATTAAAGGGATTCGAAAACAAGTTTAGAAAAACTTATATTAATTCGTTTCCCTGGTACATTTAATGCATTGATTTAACACCTAAGTGGTGTATTTTATTACAACAAATACTGTAATATGTATGGCCTTGTTGGTTTCTCTGGTTAACCTGGATTAGTATATAATTACTAGCATGTACTGACTGACATTATATTTATATACATACAAGTACTTTCTTAAAATAAACAGATAGTAACTTGGCAAATACTTGTATGACGTAAAATTGTTAGGACAGATGACTTGATTTATCATTTAAATTTTATTTGATATAAAGTTATTATTAGTTTAGAACATCTATTAGTATAGAGTAAGGTAAAGAAATATTTCATTTTTCTCTTATCTTTTTATTAACACCTGAATCTATGACAGTAGGAAGTCATGAGTACAGGTATGAATGTACATACATGTAAATTGATTTTTTTTTTTAATAATTGCAGTATATATATTTTATATATATACATGTATACATATATGAGCATCACTTCTTCAATTGACACTAAAGTATTTTAATCAGGGGTGGTCATAAATTTTCTACTTTATAATGATAATAATCAAGATTTTTCATGGATTTTCTTTTAAAATGTATTTTTTCATATTTTGTTCTCAATTTTGTCCATTATGCATTTTCGTGTGTGCATATTTTGATGAAACAATTTTATTCATTTATGCACCACTAATAATAACAAATAAGCCTTTTTAAATCAAATTTGACACCCAAGTTTGATGAAAATCTATGTTACAATACACATTTATATATGGTAGTAAGTAGTGAGAAGACATTCATAACTGGGGCAAAGCAGCTTTATTTGAAGCCAGAATCAGCTCAAATTTTACTTGTAACGTCGTATTTAGGGGCTCTTTTAATTATTTATTTTTTTACCTTTGTCAGTATTTGTTGATTACGGAACATACATGTATATTCTGCCTTATTTCATAAATTTCACATTTTTGTAGATTTTTACTGATTACGGAATAAAGGCAAAAATAAGCAAAACATTATTGAATTTTTTTTTCTGAAACTACTAGGCTAATTTAAACTAAATTTGACAGGAATAGCCCTTGGTGGTCCCCGTTCTAAAATATATTAGTATTGCTCTGAATTCCATCAAAGATGGTCACCATAAGGCCATACAAAATAATACCTGTGTTTCCGGTTTCCCGACCGACCCTATTTTTTTAGCGTCAACCCTAATTCTTTTTCAGCAAATAAAAAAAAAATGTAATTGCTTTCCGGAGTTCCAGCATTTTCTCGGAATTGGAGCATAGTTCTCCGGATAGCGGAGGAATTTTTCAACAGAAAAACAATGGCGACGCACATGTTATGTTCATCACGAGTAGTTGCAATGAAGTTTAAGGAATACTGCCACATGGGTCCCATGAATGTTGAGACCCGAAGAACCTTGAAGGAAATTTTCGAGGAACACCATGGTGAAATGCCTAAAACCGTTTTTTTTTTCTGTATGTGAAATGCTAAGTCCATGACAGTGCGCATTACCAAATAAATGAGTGATTGACGACTTGACAAACTTCGAACTGAAACATATCAAGTTTGGAGTTTATCTTTTTGTGCAGAAAACTTAAAATTGTTTACTATTTCCAGATAAATTAAAAAGTAATCAGTGATGTGAAGTGTCATTAAAGTTCAGTCACAATTATATATTTTTTTGGTTATACCCCACAAACAATGTTTGGGGGATATGGAGTGAGTGATTGTTGTTTAACACCAACTCAACTATTTTTCAGCTACATGTATATCATGGAGAGAACAAGTTAATTTTCAATGAAATGATGATTAGGTCCGCTTTGTACTAGACCAACACGCTTAGTTGGATTTTTATAGTGCTCTCTGAAACAACAGTCCATGGATATACATGTCGCCCCACTTGAACATATCCTGATTCCGAACCAACGAGTCTTTGCTCTTTCTCCCTAATGCTGCATGTTTAGCGGAGAAGCAACAAATACCAATTTTATAGTCTTTAGTTTGACTCGAATCCACGATCTACCACACTCGAGGCGAGCACACCAACCATTACACAATCGATGCAGTTCTGGGAGATATGGATGGATAGGAATCAGTCTGTCTGTTGGACCCAAATATCTCCCATGTCCTTTTTCCAATATTCACCAAAAACTATGTTCAATACCAGATCATGATGTGCAAACATCCTAGTAGGCTCTATGACAAAATATGATGATTTCAGTTTCCGTATTGTCAACTTCCCATTCTTGAGTACTAACACACTCTTAAATATTTTGACCTGGTTCAAGACTTTGTTCTGAATGTTTGCTAAAATGGTTGTCTTCACTTGACGTTCCTGGTTTAATACTGAAGACCATGTCAGTTGTTTGCTGAACATAACTTTACGTTGCTTAACCTGGTATTAAAGTCGGTAACATTCAAGGCATGATACAGCCACTAGACAGATATGGTTAACAGAGGAAAAAGTCCTTCCAGTCTTCTGTATATACATGTAGGTTAATGTGTAAGAAAGAAATGAAATATGACATTAGTATGGTTATTCATACTATAATAAATATATATATAAGTTATACTAGATTATAGCACTTCAGCTTTATGTGCTTCTATATACAGCCGGAGAGCAGACTCGATAATGGCGTCTTTTCAAATGATTTATCACATACCGGAATCGGACACGTTTTATATGTTGGTGCTTAAAAAAATAATAATAATAAAAAAAAAATAAGAATACACCTACATGTACCTACTTACCCTATTTTTTTTTCAGCATGAAACCTGAAACACATATATTATTTTATTTGGCCTAAGTAAAAAATTCTTAAATTGACCAATCTCACCTTATTTCAAGAAAGAATCTGCATAACTTTAAAATAATAAGACCATAATTTGGAGTTGGCTTTTGTCAAAACCATAATTGAATGTACAATTGTCATGTTTAGTAAACAGTTTGTTCAGGTGATCAATTTAGGCTCTGGTGAGCCTCTTTTTGTATCTTGTGAAAATAAAAGTTTTGATATTTGGGATTGTTTATATTTATAAAGATTTTAATGTTGATATATATTTCAATTTACAATGTGTATATTACTTTTGTAACTACATATTTATGTAGCATATATATTAATTAGCAAAATTTGTTTTTAATATTGATTTATAATGTGATGTTCTATCTACTGTACAAGAACAAAGCTATTATTTATATCACCTTTTAAAAAAAGTATAGACATCATAGATGTTATATATGACATAAGAGATGATATTAGTCATCATCTTGTATGTGTTTAATATTTGGTTAACCAAGCGTCCATTCAGTACTAATACAACATGTTAATAAGTGGGAAGAAATGGACTATAAATACAAGCTTAAATGTCAGAGGTTGATGTGAAATATTTGTATTAAAGAATCAATATCAATTTAAATTGATAAACACATTTTATTTGATTTTCCCCTTATCCTATAAAGCTATCATTTTTTTTTCTATCTAGTAAAAATACTATAAAACTGCCAAATAGTATTCAATTATGTGTTCAATAACTCAACATTCCAGGATGCTATACAGTATATACATTTTGTACTTTGATAATGCATGACTGAGTGACATGTCCAAAATAGATTGTCAATACAAAAATTCCTTCTTGGATTTAAATATGGCTTTAAATAACTAAATATACTTTATTTTTATATTATTAGGACCAAAGGCTACAAATAAAATTTTCACCTTGAGTGAATTTTTGACAAAAGATCTTGACGTCAACCTTTTTTTGAAATTTTAGTGTAAACAATATTTATTGAATAAATTGCATGAGTTATAACAATAGTACATACATAGGGATCAGAAAACAAGTGACGCAGCACTTATAAATAAATTCTTCTCCCAAATACCAAAAAAAGAAAAGAATAGAAAAATACATGTAAGATGGTTAGGACATGCATATTAATAATACACACATTTGTTTAAATAAGCATATGAAGTGAAAGGGTGACAATTTTTACAATGAACAATAAAATGACAGATCTAATATTTTGCAACAAGTAAAAGCATGGTACATTTATATTCTAGGTGTAAAACGTTTAGATTTTATTATAAAATCTTGAATTACAAGGAAATTACTTTCATTTTCACAATCTGGGAGGTTAGAATCGCCAAAGAGTAGATTATTGATATTCAAATGAGAAGACAGGTTAACAAATAAATCATTTCTTAACCTTTCATACAGAGAACATTTGAGTAAAAAATGCTCGGACGTTTCTACCAGTTTACAACTACAGTAGGGATTAGCTTCGATATTTTTATTATAAAGATGATCCTTGAGCGCACTACTCTCAGTTCAAATTCTAGTCTGTAGTATTTGACCAATTCTAGAACCTGCATAGAAGTAAGATGGGACAGGATTTATTGTGTTGTTCAAAAATATTTTCATGGAATTGACTGAAACATTACTTTTGATATTCGCTGGAAGTTTGTTCCAGAGTCAAACGGTGGAAGGTAAAAAGCTATTATTATCATAAGCTGTACGAGAATGTACATGAACTAGATTAGAATGGTTCTGGGTGCTATATTGATGAGTTTGTCCGAAGGAGGATGGAACTAAATTGGATAAATATTCGGGAACTGTTTTGTTAACCATTTTGTGAAATAATAAAATCTTATGTTTGTTTCTTCGTTCCTCTAAGGTTTCCCATCCACATTCTTGTAAAAGTATACGTATACTTGTCAATTTTGTAGCACCAGTTATTATACGTGCAGCTTCATAGTTAATGTGTTCTAGTTTTTCCTTTATATAATTTGGACAGTTATCCTAGACTACATCCGCATATTCTAGAATAGGGCGGACATAACTGAAGTACATATGCTCAAGCGATTTACGGTCTACTTTAAATTTCAATTTACGAATAATATTTAATCTAGAAGACGCCTTTGTTATAATTTCGTTAATATGTGTGGTCCAAGATCCATGATTAGAAAAAGTGAGACCAAGATGTTTATGTGTAGTTACATTTTTACTGGGAACATTATTAAAATAAAGTGGAGAATGGAATTGAGGCTCGACCTTTCGTGAAATAATCATCGATTCGGTCTTCTTGGGATTGAAATTAACCAACCATCTGTTTGACCAGTTTTGAACCTTTTGCAAGTCTGAATTTAAAGAAAGAGAAGTAATCAATGGGTTATCGACGATTGCATAAATACTGGTGTCATCTGCGATTGGACAATTTACTTCGTCAACGATATCATTGATAAATATAAGAAATAATAAGGGGCCTAAGATGGACCCTTGTGGAACACCGGCATTGACAGTTTTCCAAAACGATTCTTTCCCATTTATAACGACTCTTTGTTTCCTATTGGTTAAATAGTCTTTGAACCATAAAAGCAAATTCCCAACAATTCCCTTTTTTTTTAATTTAAAAAGAAGACCCCTATGCCATACTCTATCAAAGGCTTTGCTAATATCAAAAAAGATTACTCTTATTTCCTTTCCCTCATCCAGAGCTTTGCTAAACATATTCTCAATATACAGAAGTTGATTCCTAGTCGAGTCATTTATTGTAAAACCAGACTGATGTTCGGTGATTAAGTCCCTGATAAAATTAAAAATATGTTTGTAAATACATTTTTCGAAAACTTTACTAGAAATAGGGAGCAAAGAAATGGGTCGATAATTTCCAATTATGTTTTTATCCTCTTTTTTGTGGACAGGGGTGACGTTTACCAGTTTCCATTTATTTGGAAAATGTTTAGTTATCAGATTAATGTTAAAAATAGCACACAATGGTTTAGAAATAATATCGTAAGCCACTTTTAGCAGTTTGGCATGAATAGCATCTGGACCCGATGTCTTGTTAGTATTTAGAAGTCTCAGTACATCTTGAACTTCATGTTGCCGAAGAACAAACATTTACATCGATTTTTTTTTCTTTTCAATTCTTCTCGGTTTGTTTTTAAATCAATCTCTCAGCCTCAGGTAACTAACTGTGTATTTGACCTTTTAGTGACCGAGTTCAATGTGTGCACTACATAAAAATAGACACACCCGTACATAGATAAAATACAGCCAGTAATACCAGGTGATTATCAACTCGTGAGAGAGAAAAAAAATAACACCTATGTAAATCAATCGAAATGTTGGGATTAGATAATATACACAAAACAAAATGCGTGCTCATATATCCTATAAATAAAATGTATGGCATCCCTGAAAAAAAACCGGTATCAAATGATCAAATTGAAATATACAGTACGAAATAGTAAAAGAATACATGTAACTATACAGTTACATGTATGTGTACACTTATGATTTTCGCCACAGTGTTGTCACCGACAATTAAAATATTTCACCCACTTTTAGGCCCTAATTTGTATATTTTCGCGGTGAAAGTTTCACCGACATTTTACGGAGATTTTATGACATTTCACCACGAAAAAACACCGACCAAGGTGATTTCGTGCTAAATTTTTGCTGTGCGTACTGTAACTGACTATTTGGCAATAGCATAGAGTTCTACTTATTGTACAGTAAACTAATTTATATAGATTTGTAATGTCAGTATAGTAGTCTTGACTCCTAACACATTTAGTGAATTACCAGTATATATATATGTGTGTGTGGACTGAGGTTAAGGTGTCAAATTGGTAGGGGCCGTCGTGGTCGTGATTGTATGGTACATGTAGTTGGATTTACAACTACCTGTGCAATCAGTGCCTATCAACACTTAATTTGTGAGTTCGAACCCTGTTCATGGCGAGGTGTACTTGATACAACATAATGTGATAAAGTTTGTCAGTGACTAGTGGCAGGTCGGTGGTTTTCTCCGGTTTCCTCCACCAATAAAACTGACTGCCACGATACAATGTATAACTGAAATATTGTTGAAAGTGGCATTAAGCACCATAAACCTAACCCTCTGTATAGTAATATTGCCTTTTTCCATATTTTGTGGACTACATATCTACATGTAGGTGGACTGGACTTTTAATATTGGTCAAACTGGCAGATCCTCCATAGTTTACATGTAATTGCAAAAACATCTCTTTCAGGTAAGAATAATCTCAACAAATAGTCCAAAAAAAAAGTATGACAAACACAACTACAAATAGTTTTACCTAAATATTTAATGCGATAATAATGTCTGTAATTTCATCTCTTTTCTCCTGTTACTCTTTGCAGTGAATTGATAGTATTAACTTCAAATAGATGAGAGAAAAAAGTTTAAGATGTAAAGTCAGTTGAAAATCGTGCTATAATTGATTACTAATTAGCCAAAAATAGAAAGAGGTACCAATGGGATTATTTGTTTATAATTATTGAATCTTGTTTTATTATGGGACCATTGTGGCCGTGATCGTATGGTAGTTGGATTTACAACCAACTGTGCAATTAGTGCCTATCACCACTAAAGTTGTGAATTCGAACCCTGTTCATGACGAGGTGCACTCGATACAACATCATTTGTGGTCAAGTTTGTCAGTGACTTGCGACAGGTCAGTGGTTTTCTCTGGGTACTCTGGTTTCCTCCACCAATATTAAAACTGACCACCACACTGAAATATTGTTGAAAGTGGCAGTAAATACCATTAATCATTGTTTTATTATGTCTTGACAAAACTTATTTTCTGTTCCCTTTTCTAGTGGAATTTGTTAAAATTTCTCTTATGACCTTTAGCATCTGTAGCCATTTCTAAATCAGTAACAACTGTATGTCTGTGTAAGGTAAGGCCATTATCGCAGCTCACAAATCAAATGAATATGCATGAGACATTGTTGTGATGAGAGAACGATTTTTGGGTGATTTTTTCACTAAATAAATGTTGGAAGAGTTTATTTTATACTTTAAGAACTGTTTATTAAGTTTTTAATATATTCCCAGTTAAAATATTTAGTTTGGAAAAAAAAAAAAAAATTATGTTTAATATTATTCAATATAATATTCTGTTACAGTTTATAACATATTGATTAAAAAAAAATGTTTTCACAGAATTTCTGACTCAAAATAATTAAGACAAAAAATTATTTAGATTCTAATTATTTTTCAAAATATGGGAGAGTTCCTATTAACCAGCTGACTAATTAAAAGCCAAATTAAGATTTTAATAGAATGGAGGGGAGGGTTAGCCATGGCATCCCATTAACCGGTTTAACCCTGCCACATTTGTTTTGCCTGCCCCAAGCCAGGACCTGGATCTTCAACGTCATGATGTTATGTCAATGATCATGTTAATATAGTCAAATTACCAAATTTATTTTCAAATATGTTATTCCTTGTAAATAATACAAAGCAAAATTGACAGTTCTACTAATGTGTTTGTGTTTAGCTATTTATCCTGTAAATCTATATAGACAAAACAACTGTTCATCCTGTTCAATAATGAAACATGATAATATTGGGGGTAATATATATTTATAAGTAATTTATAAGTTTTTACATTGATCTGATGATCACTGAGTGATATTTTCAGTATCAACTGCTTGACTGATACTGAAAATTATCAGTCAGTGTGACATCAAACACATTTTGACTTCACAGATTTTCAACTGTCTTGACCTCCATAACTGCCATTAATCCATAAATATTTATTTATTTAACAGATGTCAAATTAAATGTAAAAATATCTAAATAAACTAATAATAATAAATTTTATATATTTAAATATCGTTTGACCAATAACAAACAAAAAAAATTAAGCCATACTTTAAATAAATACTGGCTTTGGTTAACCAGACCAATAATACATCCTGATTTGGGGTAACCAGACCTATAATAAATCGTGATTTGGGTTAACCAGACCTACAGTAAATACTGGCTTGAGGTAACTAGACTTACAGTAAATACTGGTTTGGGGTAATCAGACCTACAATAAATACTGGTTTGGGTTAACCAGACCTACAGTAAATACTGGCTTGAGGTAACTAGACTTACAATAAATACTGGTTTGGGGTAATCAGACCTACAATAAATACTGGTTTGGGGTAACCAGACCTACAGTAAATACTGGCTTGAGGTAACTAGACTTACAGTAAATACTGGTTTGAGGTAACCAGACCTACAGTAAATACTGGCTTGAGGTAACTAGACTTACAGTAAATACTGGTTTGGGGTAATCAGACCTACAATAAATACTGGTTTGGGGTAACCAGACCTACAGTAAATACTGGCTTGAGGTAACTAGACTTACAGTAAATACTGGTTTGAGATAACCAGACCTACAGTAAATACTGGCTTGAGGTAACTAGACTTACAGTAAATACTGGTTTGGGGTAATCAGACCTACAATAAATACTGGTTTGGGTTAACCAGACCTACAGTAAATACTGGCTTGAGGTAACTAGACCTACAGTAAATACTGGCTTGAGGTAACTAGACCTACAATAAATACTGGCTTGAGGTAACCGAACCTACAGTAAATACTGATTTGTGGTAACCAGACCTACAGTAAATACTAGCTTAAGGTAACTAGACCTACAGTAAATACTGGCTTGAGGTAACTAGACTTACAGTAAATACTGGTTTGAGGTAACTAGACCTACAGTAAATACTAGTTTGAGGTAACCAGACGGGCGAGACCTACAAAAAATACTGGCTTGAGGTAACCAAACCTACAGTAAATACTGATTTGTGGAAACCAGACCTACAGTAAATACTAGCTTGAGGTAACTAGACCTACAGTAAACAGGGGTTTCAAAGTTTTTTTATAATAGGAGGTGCTTCTTAAATTTTAGGAGGTACCTAAACAATTAGGCTGAGGGCCATAAGGGGTCCAGGGGGAACTTTAGAGTTCAGATTTCACCAAGAGTGAAGACCATGCATAATGCCTGGATTTTCCCCCCAATTTCTTTATTGAATATTTCAGTTTACAGACTTCAGCCAACATTATTCATAGATAGTCTGCCATATCTTAAAAAAACCCAAAAGGACCATAAAGAGCTATGGTTCCGCAGCTAGGCTTGACCAAGCCATTGTTATCAAAGCTTAAACTTCTCAAAATTCTTCTGTTGGCTTTGTCCTTTTCTTTTTCACAATACCTTGGCTTGTGTGTTTTTTTTACTTTATTACCAGTAATTAAACTCATCAAAGACCATTGGCATGGATCGAAACATATAAGTGTCATAATTAATGAAACCAAGGAGGTATATAGAATACGTCCTTGATGAAACATATAAATTTAATTTGCAATCATCAATCTTTAATAAAATTTATAATTTTAATAGATCAATACAAATATAATTAAACAAAAACAATATATATTGTTACTTTCACGACGTGTGTGCAAAAAAAATGTTCGAACAAAAACGATTCACGGGAAGACATTTATTAACATTTAAATCACAAAAGTTAAATTATTTTGGAAAAAAGGGGGGCTGGCGTTTTGACATTACAATGTAATTCGTATTTGAGTCATGTCCGGTCCTTTTTCAAAATTTATAGAAATTTTCTATCCCTTATCTCCTCGTACCGCCTTTTAAAAATGTTTTTCAGCACACTTTCATTTCTGTGAACAACTGCGGTAGGGCCCGGTCAAAATATGTAAATAAATTAGCCATAAGTTTTTATTTTTTGATACCGGAAGTTAAACAATATGGACGGAGTTAAGCAACAAGACAGTACGCCCCAGAATGATTCGACCCTGGGTTTTAAATGGATACAAAAAATCGCACAAAATAATGTGTAGTCATATATTCATAATACATAATGATCATACTTATATTACTGGGGATTACACTAAATTGTGTTTGAACATAATTTGTAATCAGTCATTTTTTTATTTTGAAATGATGTCAGCTTTGTTCCGGTCCGAGTTTTACACAAGGATGAAAAGATATTGGGGCGAAAACATATCTATTTACCGCATGTGCAAACTGCTATTTACGATTCTAAGGTAAAGTTATTTTTAAAACAGGGAATATCCCATCAACTTGGTCGTGACGCAGTTGTTCGATTTGAATGCGAGAATTCAGCAATTGACGTGATCATTAATTTTTTATGAAAAATATTCCACAAGCCTGTCGACCATCGTACTTGTGGTTTTGACCACCGCTAATTTTGGGGGTTCAGTAATTTCTGCCGGTACTATACACGATCTCAGGCGGGTAAAAGTACCGGGTACCGGCCCACTTTGAAACCCCTGAGTAAATACTGGCTTGAGGTAACTAGACTTACAGTAAATACTGGTTTGAGGTAACTAAACCTACAGTAAATACTAGTTTGAGGTAACCAGACGGGTGAGACCTACAATAAATACTGGCTTGAGGTAACCAGACCTACAGTAAATACTGATTTGTGGTAACCAGACCTACAGTAAATACCAGCTTGAGGTAACTAGACCTACAGTAAATACTGGCTTGAGGTACAGTAACTAGACTTACAGTAGATACTGATTTGAGGTAACTAGACCTACAGTAAATACTTGCTTGAGGTAACTAGACTTACAGTAAATACTGGTTTGAGGTAACTAGACCTACAGTAAATACTGGCTTGAGGTAACTAAGCCTACAGTAAATACTTGCTTGAGGTAACTAGACTTACAGTAAATACTGGTTTGAGGTAACTAGACCTACAGTAAATACTGGCTTGAGGTAACTAAACCTACAGTAAATACTTGCTTGAGGTAACTAGACTTACAGTAAATACTGGTTTGAGGTAACCAAGCATACAGTAAATACTGGTTTGAGGTAACCAGACCTACAGTAAATACTGGTTTGTGGTAACTAGACCTACAGTAAATACTGGTTTGTGGTAACTAGACCTACAGTAAATACTGGCTTGAGGTAACTAGACCTGCAATAAATACTGGTTTGAGGTAACCAGACCTACAGTAAATACTGGTTTGTGGTAACTAGACCTACAGTAAATACTGGTTTGAGGTAACCAGACCTACAGTAAATACTGGTTTGTGGTAACCAGACCTACAGTAAATACTGGTTTGGGGTAAGTTAGAGACCTACAGTAAATACTGGTTTGGGGTAAGTTAGAGACCTACAATAAATACTGGTTTGGGGTAACCAGACCTACAGTAAATACTGGTTTGTGGTAACCAGACCTACAGTAAATACTGGTTTGGGGTAAGTTAGAGACCTACAATAAATACTGGTTTGAGGTAACCAGACCTACAGTAAATACTGGTTTGTGGTAACCAGACCTACAGTAAATACTGGTTTGGGGTAAGTTAGAGACCTACAGTAAATACTGGTTTGGGGTAACCAGACCTACAATAAATACTGGTTTGAGATAAGCAGACCTACAATAAATACTGGTTTGAGATAAGCAGACCTACAGTACAATAAATACTGCTTTGGAGTAACCAGACCTAAGATAAATATTGTTTTGGGTTAACCAGATCTACAATCAATAAGGGTTGTGTTAAGCCAGACCTGCAATATATACTTCTTTGTGGTAACCAGACCAACAATATTTGAAGTGATAATATAAAATAATATCATATTTAAACAAATATATACTTTAATGTAAAAACATCCTTGCTAAAAATATTAAAAACAATTCCTGACTTGGTAGAGGACAGTTTTGGTAGGTCAGGTAGGTTACAAGAACATATTTTTTTTTATTGATGGCCTAAGTTTATAAGATTTAAAGATATTAAAGTTGTTAGTTTTAGAATTTTTTTTAAACACCTTTACAATAACATAATATTACTTTTTGTAGTATATTTTTTTGCCAATACTTTATTTTCTAGTAAGTAAAAAGTTTGTGCACAAGGACAGTAAAATTCTTATTCTCTGGAACCACTGAACCATTTGATAAAGGAATTTGATTTGAGCATTCCTTGGATCGTCTTCAACAAAATATGTTTTTGTGAAGATATAAAATCGAAAATGAAACTACAAATTAACATGATTGAATCCAAATTTGTACATGAATGGTCATTTACAAATTTAGCATATTTTTTGGGGACAGAAATCAAAGATGGCCACCAACGAAGCTTGTTGGTCTAGTACAAAGCTGACAATCACATCATCATCTCATCAAAATGCAACTTGTTCTCGCCATGATATAACTAAAAAATAAAAAATTGCTTACTTCAGCGTAACAAAAATCACTCACTCGACCATAAAACCATAAATCTGACATTACATCTTGTACCAATGAGATGAAGTGTTCACACTTGTATGAATCGTTTGTTGTCTGTATTACCAAACTGGTCGGTGAATGTTGTATCCTTTGTTTAGTCATTGAATCTGTGTTGTCTGTATTGCCAAACTGGTCGGTGAATGTTGTATCCTTTGTTTAGTCATTGAATCTGAACTCAAATGGCTCTTTCAGTTGACTTTGATTAAATTATTGACATATACAATTTTCATATATTGTATTTTGTAAACTTTGTTACCATCAATATCGTCTTGAAGTTTAGAAAGGTTGCTTTTATTGTAAGCTATTGTTGATGCTGGCATAGACAGAATCAATATACAGATATTCAAAAAGTCTTTTTAACTTCATGTATTCAGTTGATTTTGTTCACAGGCGATTTGTTTTGTTCACACTTAAATAACATTTAAGTAATACAGTTTCCAAGATAAAATGTAAATTACAAGGAAAATCAATTGTCGATCTAATTATATAACAAATTATAACGAGGAAAAATTCGTTACTATTGATGATACAACTCTAAGTCAAATGAGCAGGGAAGAAGAAAAACTTAAGAAATAACGAAGCACAATCTCTCTATGTTGTTTCTGTGTACCATTCCATTCTGCTTTCAAATTTATAAGATGATAATGAAACTTGTCAATCAAGAATCAACTTCTAACAAGAAGAACTGGAAGTGTCGTGACATTTTATCCTTTTAACACTGGAATGGTATGGTAAATATAAAGATTAGGTTTGTTAAGAAGTCAGCAACAATTAGTCCAAACTTTGATTCAAGTTGATTGAAACACTAATAATACAAAAGGTTACGTAAAATTCTTCATTGATTTTAGATAGCGCTGATTCTATAATTGAAACTATCGACAAAAAGAAAGCTGTTTGTAGGGAAGGACAAAGACGTCCTTGTTCTACTTCTATAGGTTTTGGTCAGGGATTTTTTATTGTAAAATATTCAATAGCCACAACAACATTATTTTTCAGTCATTAGACCTCAGATTTTTTAACATAAAGTTTAAATCCCAATTTTTTTAATACCACTGAAAAATGTTGAGGTCGTAAAATGGTTCGACAATGTCGGCCTTTTGTCGTTTCATGTTAATAATGGATACATTTAACCTAGAGGCAGTCTGTGAATGTTTTTTTGATGTTATTCATTATGTGATATGATATTTATAAGGCCCTTTTCACAAAAGATCACCCTCTTGTTTCAGAAGCAATAAGATAGTAAAATACAAGTAAATTCTTCCCCTCAAGAGAGGCCATCCCTGTTATAAGGCCATTTTTTCATTGTCTAAGGGGTGGCTTTATGAGAGGGGGCTACCATATTATTGGTGTCTTAACACCACTTGCAACAATATTTCGGTTTCATGTGTACATGTAAATTATGGCGATCAGTTTTATTTTAGCTGAAGCTTGAGTTTAGATCGAGAAAACTACATATCTCCTGTAAGTCATTGACAAACTTTATCATATACCGGTATAAAAGGTGTCTCATATTTGTAAGATGTGCATCACACCTGTAGGCGGGGAGAGGGGGATTATGAGTTCTGTGGAACTATGACTATTATATTAGTGTGGATTTTGACCCCTGTCTGCAAGACCATACTGCATGAGCTTGAAAAAATCCTGGCTATGGGCATGTACATGTAGATAATTTTCTTGATGACCCTATATCTAGGTATGGAAAGTTCTTGATTACATAAAATATAGCAATAATTTGCACAAAAGAAGTGCTAAGCATATTTCCAATAGAGACACGTGGGCATATTTATAATTGTCACACAAAACTTAAATGTGATTGGTCAAAATGAACTGATTAAGGAAGGTATGAAAATATAGTAAACTTCTTGATCCTGTGATGTAAATAATTTGACTGCTGAATAGACTGTTTTTGTAGTAGTTATACTATAGTCTCTTCATTAGGCAAGTACCAGATCATGCAAAAAATGTTTTCTACTTTTATGATGTTTGACCTGTTTAAAGTGTGCTATGCACAAAATAATTTGTGGAATTATCAATTTTAAGGATGATTTATATGTAGAATATGCATTGCCTTCAAATGACTCGACTTCCCTATGTGAATTTTGTAACAAACCTTGTCAGAAGTGGACTGTGTCTTAAAACTGGCCCAGCCATCAATCACCTATCAATCACCTATCAGGTACACCCAAAATATGTTGTTTATCTGAGCGGCCCACCAGGCATTTCCCAAATGCCTGTATGGCCAGTCCACCTCTGAACCTTATAAAGTTAGGCAGTTTTCATATTTGATCATTTATGTTTTCCTTTTATGATATTGAGCTATGATTATATATATATATATATATAAAAATATATATATACGTCTGAAAATTAAACCAAACAGTGTTAGAATTAGATTTTAGAGCTGTCAAATTTTTGTTCTTCCCTCGACGGGATTTGAACCCACACCATTGATACACTGCAGCACCATTCGCTTAGCCTTACGTCCAGTGCCTTAGACCATTCGACCACATATATATCGGTAAACTGGTAACTAGAAACTGTATCCAGCAAGAATAAGCATTCCATAAAAAAAGCTATGTATATCCTTTTCATTCTGCCATATTAATGTATGGTAACTGCAGAACTGAATATATGGTTTTATTAGCTCACCTGATCTAAAAAGTCATGTGAGCTATTGACATTACTATTATTCCCATCATTTTCTGTAATACTAATAGTTTCATGTTTCAATCTTCCTCTGACATCATTAAAGCATATAAAATGACATTTTAAAGGACAATTCTCTTGATGGTATTTTACAAAATTTGTGTTTATTTTTGTGTCATGGGCTGTCGTGATCGTATGGTAGTTGTGAGTTATTCATCTTTGTACAGATTAAATAAAGGGCACCAACATTACCAGTTTTATTTGACAATTTTATTTTGGACAAAATTTAGTTTTACATCGTATAAAACTATTACACATTTGAAATTATATTTATTACCAAGAGTTATTTCCCTTTTGACACATTTTGTTTTCTTTTGCAGTTTGTTGAGGACTAGAAAATTAACACATTTCTTGCCACAGAAAGTAAGTAAACATTACACGTTTTATGCTGATTTTGTGTACTGTCAAGTAACTGTATTCTTTTGTCAAATTCAAAAGGGGCCAACAAATTTGCTTTATTTGTTTAAAGGTAACTTTTTTTGGTAGGATAGATTTATTGGATGGCAGGAATAAAATAACTACTTCCATGTCTTAAAAGGGTGGTCTAGTGGTTCAGATCATTAACTTTTGGCATCAAGTCTTAACACTACTAATACCAGTCTGTGTCCCAATACCCACCTCAAATATTAATTTCCAAACACCTTCTGAAGTGGATTATCACCCCTATGCCCACCTCATGTGTTTCCAGACGATACCTACCCAAGGTCAGAGCTGCTATCAATTCATCATACTCAAACGCTCAAAATAATATAATTTTTCTTTACTTAATCAAGTGCAAATTTAACATAGATGTCAATAACAAACCTGGAAACAAAATTTAGTAATGCCAATTGAACTCCATCGTAAAGTAACCAGTGGCAGTGACTGCAATTAAGATAGATGGCGAAAATCGCATGTTCACCATTTCTAATGAAATCCCTGCTTATTTAATGAAATTGTCAATATTTGACATGACAAAGTATATTAATTCAAGATCAAGTTTGAACATTATATAGTTCATAAGTATAGACTCTCCCACAATAGCAAAAAAAAAAACAATAAAAGATGTTAAAAGTAAATGATTGGAAACATAGAGAGTCTTCTACTGTAGGACTTGTAACATAGAGAGTCTTCTACTGTAGGACTTGTAACATAGAGAGTCTTCTACTGTAGGACTTGTAACATAGAGAGTCTTCTACTGTAGGACTTGTAACATAGAGAGTCTTCTACTGTAGGACTTGTAACATTGGGGATCTTTGTGTCTTCCTTATTTTGTGGAAATAAAATGTTTTTTTCCAGTAAATCTTAGTAGATAAAGTAAATCTTGTATGGAGATCACTACATTGACTTATTTTATCAGTGTCAGATTTTTTTTATGGTTATTGAAGAAGTTTTGACACAAGAGGAATATTTCAGGTTTATGTAAGGACAATAGAGGATTTTGATTGGTTGCTTAACTTATAACGTGATAAGCCAGTTTGTCCCTCGTATTGATTACATGTATATGTTACAAAGTATAGACAATAGAGTGTGAAAATAATAAAGAGTACCAAGTTATTAGACTTACATTACTGGTTTGCTGGTAATAGATGTCACACAATGTTCTATTGTTCTAATATGCTATAATATAGCCTTTAACTGAAGCCATTGTTTGATTGGCTTGGTGTTAAACAACAGTCACTTATTCATAATACAGGAAGATATCCGCTCAATAAAATTCATATATTTTTTTTTATTGAAGTCATATCTTCATATTTTATTAGTTATACTAACCAATTTATCTAGTGTTGGGTCTTTGTACAAAATTCATTTGACAGCAAAAAAAGTTTAAAGATACCAAGGGGGGTAATCCAAAGCCAGAAATCAAAGAAGGACAGACAATACAATTGCCAAGAGAGAAAAAAGGACAAAAGGAATAACAATGATTTACAAAACACTACACAGAAAACTAAAGACCCTACAGGAAACCAGGGGTGAGCTCAGATGCTTTGGGTCAGCAGTTCCTGCTCCACTAGTCCCACCCACCATGTTATTCTTGTTACAAACTCTTTGATGAATTATAAATGAGGAAAAGACAGGATTGTGATTACGACAAATGGAGCATATTTGTGATCATTTGTGACAGGGGTATTCCGTAATGCTGGATGGTTAACCAAGTTATGGTGGCGACTAAAACTTTCGAAGTGATGACTTCAACTTGACCACTGGGCTTGGTTCAATAGTTTCCTTGTTAGCAGCAACCCTCTATCAAGGAAATCATGACAGGAAGCACAAGCTCAGGAATATAGTATTGACTGAGGGATTGAGAGATGTTACATTCCAAAATATTTCTTATCTACCTTTGATTCCTTGAAAATAAAATTGTCCCATGTTGAAGCACTTTTTTGTTTCAAACAAATTTGAGTGGAAATGATCCACGTGTATGACAATAATTAAAACAATTTGATTCCTCATATGAACTTTTTCTCATTAGAAACAACTCAACTGATATGAAATCAACCAAGAATGTCACGTTTACATCTGCAGGAGAAATTAACTTGCTTTAGATAGAAATTCCCTCCTTTTCATGTTGAGTATTTATTTGTACCAACCTTAGGAGTAGATTTTTATAGGGTAAATTAAAATATCATCAATTTTCTACACATTTATTACTTTTTCAAGAATTTGTTTACATTAGGCCATACTAAAGATGAAACTTGTTTCCCTTCACCCCAGCCAATTGTAAAAACAAGGCTACCTATTAAAAAAAGGCTGTTGGAAATATATTTTTATACCGTTTAGAACTTATGCCCCTTAAAAATATTCAAAATGTCAGAAATATTGATTTCAAGATGTTAATTTCAGTTTTATTTTTTGCCATTAATTATTCTTTTATGTGTTTACTGATGAAAATCAAATATAAGTCGTATTCAATATATTACTCTAGAAAATGTGAAAAATGTCCCCAAAAAATGATATATTGATGATGGCTTCAGTTTCATTTGACACAAATCATGTTTCCTTAATGTACTTACTAATGATAATAACATATAGGTAAAATTTGATTTTGATGATAATATATTGTAACATAATGTAGTTACATTTTGTATATACCTTGAAAATGTGGAAAATGTCAAAATTATCAGTTTCAATGTTATTGATTCCTTTGACACAAATTGTCATGATTTTGTAAGATTTTACCTTTTAAATTGTCAAGGTTTTGAAGATGATGTCAGGTACTTTCACAGTATTATGGCCTTTAAAAATGTTTTATACCTTCTGTTAGCAAAGCAGAAGGGTATATTTGATATACAGATTCTGATTACCCTTTTGGTATCTTCAAACTCTTCTTTGATTCAGTTCTGTTCATCCATCTGTCAGCACCTTCAATCCTTTACTCCTCTGCAACCAGTATAACCAGTATGACATCTGTCTGTTCTATTGTCTTTTTTTCTGTGATTTAAATTGAGGCCTTATATTTCATTTCAACAATCATTTTATGGTAGTGTTGACCATGAAAAAACACTATTAGAAGATTGAATTTGTTTAAACCACTTCACTCGGCTTAAATTGTAGTAAGTATGTACAAGTAATTTCTATATTTACTATTGCAATGGACTCCTAAATTATCATCATGAAGCTGTACAACTATTTCCCCCATTTCAGAAAGGAGAGGTAATTTGAATGCACCATGCCAATTATTGAGCATCTCTTAAGGTGTAATACCACTAAACATAGGTACCAGTCGAAAAGAACGTATGGGAAAGTAGTACGTAAACACAAAATGAATTCCTACATTGTTGGATAAAAAATAAACGCTATTAGATACTGAATGTCAGCAGAAACCTACAGATTTTAAGCCCATATTTGATGTCCTTGCGGTTTTAAATAAAAAATTGATTGCATTGGAAAGGAACTACCTGAATTTGTGTTAAATCGAATGTGAAAGTAGGATTTTTGACGGTAGACTTCTTCGGACTGCCTGTTTTTTCTTATATGCAATTAAATGTATTTTGATTTTCGGAGTTAAGCTTCCAATTAGGTACCCCCTTCCATGAGAAATGAGTGTCACTTAGATTAAACTTAAGGTAAATCCTGTATGAAATCTCAAAAAGATTTTATTTAACATAGAAGGCTATGGAGAATTCTTTAGTGGTATTACACCTTAAGCAAACACAGTACATGATTTATGATATATCAAAATTGCAATAAAAGCTTACAGTACTGGTGTCAAATGGTATTTTGAACCCATGAAAAATCCTCACTGGTATATTGTTAGGAAAAATTATGATACTGTATAATATTCATTCAAATATTTCTATGTGTGCAAATTTTTTCTTTGGCCAATAATGTAGATCACAAGAAAAAATACTTTTGGTGGTGAAGCTGATTAATTGGTCCAACAACAAAAAAATCAGTAGCCCTCTGGTTTAATTCCTGACATATTTGAAATATTGAAAATTTTCAATAGTACTCGGGTTAATTCCTGACATATTTGAAATATTAAAAATTTTCAATACTCAGGCTAATTCCTGACATTTGAAATATTAAAATTTTCAGTAGTACGCAGGTTAATTTCTGACAATTTCAAGTGGTCTAACCCACAACACTGTACAGGGGGTGGGGACATCGAGAAGATTATAACAATTCCAATTAAGCTTTGAATAAAAATGTAAACTACATTTCTAGCCATTTGTTAATTGAACTGTGTTAAAAAACAGAAGTACACTTGACTTCTACTCCCTGTATGGTGCCCATAATTTCTTATGATGTACATATATGATGTCAATGTAATCTCGATTTACTTTGACTTAAATATCTGATATTACATTTGTATAATGCTCTCCAGCCTTTAAAAAGTTCAAATTATATTATTACAGGTGAAATAAAATTATGTTTTTCTTTTCCTGTAAGTACCTCATCTTAGCTGTAAGGCATTCTCCCTGATATTACTGTAGTGTAATACTAAATATCTGAGACAGGAATTACAACTACAATAAGATCACAATTGGTTTCCATAGTGAAATGAACAACTCAGATTGCATTTTTCTATGATAATTTGGAGTATATACAACAGTACTTTCCACCTACATTTGTGTGTAAGCAATGACCAGTAAAAGTTTTTATTGATCTCATACAGCCACCAGCTTTTATGTTAATTTTGTGTCAAGATTACACTGTATATTGTATATAGATGGATTAACATCAAATTGGTGAGTTTTTGATTTTTTTAACTCATTTTGTGTTGCTGTGATTTTGGCAACTCTAGTTATATATTTTTTAAAGGTGTGTTATTTATAACACATAGTGTGTAAGTATTGATTGATTTGTATTTATCCTAGGGAACATGTAACAGGTTTTTCTCATATATCTTCTTAATGAGATTGACAAGTTTATGGATGATAAAAAAAAAATCAGTTACCGGTAAGAATTCTGGTGGTAAAATGAGGCATTTCCTTCCCTTCATCTGACAAGAGACATCTACCTGAGGGCATTTAATACAGCACTGGTATTATGTTGATTTATTTTCAATCTATGATTTACTGCATCTGCAGGGTTTTTTCATCTCTGATATAATGAGAGGGAAAAAAGGGGTGGGGAAAGTAGAAAGAATAAATTTGTTTATCAACAATTGCTGTATGTCTGTTGTTCCACCTTTCTGCACATATTAAAAACATATTTGCATAAGACTTGATTTAATGAATATTTTATGATGAAATGCTGATTTGATCAGGAGTGACATAAGAAATTGACATGCTTATGATTTCGTGCTGATTTCTATGATGATTTTCATGTGTAATTAGACAGGGCCTTGAATTTAAGGTTTGCTATACTGTAACATGTTAGACGTAATATTCTTGGGTATTTCCTTTATCATTATATCATCAGCATTTACATTTCATTTCTTCCATGATTGAATCCTTTGATGCCGATAAATAGATAAGTCTTGATGCACAACAGTTCTATTCATCTCCAACTAAGCACAATAAACCATAGCATATCAAAATTACAGTGGGGGATGACATTATAAATATTTACTTAAAGATACAAGAATTCTAATACTATATTTAATATCAAAAATATTTGTTGTAAAATTCTCTTTTATCAAATGCACAAGAATTCTAATTCTATATTTAGTATAAAAATATTTGTTGTAAAGCTAGATTTTATCAAATGCATATATACAATTTACTCTTTTACATTACAACAAATATTTATTTAGGAATGCACTTTTCATGTAGGAGTAATTTTCTTTGGAGTATGATTAAATCCTCTTTGAAGTAGGTTAAATGAAATAATATTAACTTTTGACATTTAAAATTGAACCCATGGTTTTTATAAATTTAATTATTCGTAAATGTTTTCTGTTAAACAAAATAGTATTATATAATTTATGGTGACAATCTGAATTATCTCCCCTTTCTTGATATACAGGAACTAGAAAATGGCTTCTTAGTATAATGCTGTAATTGATATTAATTATGGGATCTAAATATAGCCTTTAAGACCTTCGCCTTGTGTACCAGGTAATAATAATACATATAGATTAAGGGGTGAGTAACAAACAGGTCTGTATTGTCTATGTGTTTGATTGTAAAATATTACAGGTAACTTGTAATTGTAGAAAAAAACCATATACTTATAATTATAATAATGATAATGTGACCTGTGTTATTAAAATAGAAATACAAATGTACTTGACATTCTATTATGTATTAGTATATACTAGGCTTGAAGTAATTGATGCCCCTTGTTGTTTATATACTTTGCATTATAAAAAAAATAAACAATTCTTTTAAAAACATATGGTTTTAAGTTGAGGATATCTATAAGATGTAAGTCTTACGTAGTATAAGTCATGCATGTTTATTTTGTATTGGTATAAAATGGAGGCGTTTCCAGTGAAAACAAATACAATGTACACAAATATTTGTTATACATTATAAATTAGGAAGATATTCTTATGGAACATTTGCATTTGAGATTTCTGTTACTTGTATATTTTTTTCTTAGCTCGCATGGAGTCATGGGAGCTATCACTATCAATTGTCAGCATCCATTGTTCATCCTTCATCCATAAACTTCTTTTTTTTTCAATCTCGACAAGCACTGAATGGATTGAAACCCAAACTTAGCTGCAGTTTTCCTTACAATGCCCTGACCAAGTGTTGTTTCTTTAGTGCCGATCAGTCATCCAGTAAGTATGACCCCCAGCAAGGAATTTATTTTGAAGCAAATTACAGATTAGTAAAGATATTGATGTTTATATATTCAACATATAAAAATAGTAGCGGTATTATATATCTGTTCAGTTAGCCGTTGTTTTACTCCAGGTGAATAGTTACAGGTTCCTTGTGGCCTTGGGTTTTTTAAAGCCATAATAATGTTTCTATTTTTGTCAACAGGTTAGGATTATTTTGAATTCCCAGGTAAAAGTTCCTCTTACATTTGACTGTGTAAATGTATAAACGTACTTTTAAAGAGCAAAAACTAGATCCTGTCCAAGAAGAATCATTCAATTTTGTGACCCCTTAAGATATTAGATAAATATACCAGTAGTTGTTTATTTGTGACCATGCCCACTCCTTAAGATAAATATATAAATATACCAGTAGTTGTTTATTTTGTGACCATGCCCACTCCTTAAGATAAATATATAAATATACCAGTAGTTGTTTATTTTGTGACCATGCCCACTCCTTAAGATATTAGATAAATATACCAGTAGTTGTTTATTTTGTGACCATGCCCACTCCTTAAGATAAATATATTAATATACCAGTAGTTGTTTATTTTGTGACCATGCCCACTCCTTAAGATAAATATATAAATATACCAGTAGTTGTTTATTTTGTGACCATGCCCACTCCTTAAGATAAATATATAAATATACCAGTAGTTGTTTATTTTGTGACCATGCCCACTCCTTAAGATATTAGATAAATATACCAGTAGTTGTTTATTTTGTGACCATGCCCACTCCTTAAGATAAATATATTAATATACCAGTAGTTGTTTATTTTGTGACCATGCCCACTCCTTAAGATAAATATATAAATATACCAGTAGTTGTTTATTTTGTGACCATGCCCACTCCTTAAGATAAATATATAAATATACCAGTAGTTGTTTATTTTGTGACCATGCCCACTCCTTAAGATATTAGATAAATATACCAGTAGTTGTTTATTTTGTGACCATGCCCACTCCTTAAGATAAATATATAAATATACCAGTAGTTGTTTATTTTGTGACCATGCCCACTCCTTAAGATAAATATATAAATATACCAGTAGTTGTTTATTTGTGACCATGCCCACTCCTTAAGATAAATATATAAATATACCAGTAGTTGTTTATTTTGTGACCATGCCCACTCCTTAAGATAAATATATAAATATACCAGTAGTTGTTTATTTTGTGACCATGCCGACTCCTTAAGATAAATATATAAATATACCAGTAGTTGTTTATTTTGTGACCATGCCCACTCCTTAAGATATTAGATAAATATACCAGTAGTTGTTTATTTTGTGACCATGCCCACTCCTTAAGATATTAGATAAATATACCAGTAGTTGTTTATTTTGTGACCATGCCCACTCCTTAAGATAAATATATTAATATACCAGTAGTTGTTTATTTTGTGACCATGTCCACTCCTTAAGATAAATATATAAATATACCAGTAGTTGTTTATTTTGTGACCATGCCCACTCCTTAAGATAAATATATAAATATACCAGTAGTTGTTTATTTTGTGACCATGCCCACTCCTTAAGATATTAGATAAATATACCAGTAGTTGTTTATTTTGTGACCATGCCCACTCCTTAAGATAAATATATAAATATACCAGTAGTTGTTTATTTTGTGACCATGCCCACTCCTTAAGATAAATATATAAATATACCAGTAGTTGTTTATTTGTGACCATGCCCACTCCTTAAGATAAATATATAAATATACCAGTAGTTGTTTATTTTGTGACCATGCCCACTCCTTAAGATAAATATATAAATATACCAGTAGTTGTTTATTTTGTGACCATGCCCACTCCTTAAGATATTAGATAAATATACCAGTAGTTGTTTATTTGTGACCATGCCCACTCCTTAAGATAAATATATAAATATACCAGTAGTTGTTTATTTTGTGACCATGCCCACTCCTTAAGATAAATATATAAATATACCAGTAGTTGTTTATTTTGTGACCATGCCCACTCCTTAAGATAAATATATAAATATACCAGTAGTTGTTTATTTTGTGACCATGCCCACTCCTTAAGATAAATATATAAATATACCAGTAGTTGTTTATTTTGTGACCATGCCCACTCCTTAAGATATTAGATAAATATACCAGTAGTTGTTTATTTTGTGACCATGCCCACTCCTTAAGATAAATATATTAATATACCAGTAGTTGTTTATTTTGTGACCATGCCCACTCCTTAAGATAAATATATAAATATACCAGTAGTTGTTTATTTTGTGACCATGCCCACTCCTTAAGATAAATATATAAATATACCAGTAGTTGTTTATTTTGTGACCATGCCCACTCCTTAAGATATTAGATAAATATACCAGTAGTTGTTTATTTTGTGACCATGCCCACTCCTTAAGATAAATATATAAATATACCAGTAGTTGTTTATTTTGTGACCATGCCCACTCCTTAAGATAAATATATAAATATACCAGTAGTTGTTTATTTGTGACCATGCCCACTCCTTAAGATAAATATATAAATATACCAGTAGTTGTTTATTTTGTGACCATGCCCACTCCTTAAGATAAATATATAAATATACCAGTAGTTGTTTATTTTGTGACCATGTCCACTCCTTAAGATATTAGATAAATATACAAGTAGTTGTTTATTTGTGACCATGCCCACTCCTTAAGATAAATATATAAATATACCAGTAGTTGTTTATTTTGTGACCATGCCCACTCCTTAAGATAAATATATAAATATACCAGTAGTTGTTTATTTTGTGACCATGCCCACTCCTTAAGATAAATATATAAATATACCAGTAGTTGTTTATTTTGTGACCATGCCCACTCCTTAAGATAAATATATAAATATACCAGTAGTTGTTTATTTTGTGACCATGCCCACTCCTTAAGATAAATATATAAATATACCAGTAGATGTTTATTTTGTGACCATGCCCACTTCATAAGATAAATATATTAGATAAATATACCAGTAGTTGTTTATTTTGTGACCATGCCCACTCCTTAAGATAAATATATTAGATAAATATACCAGTAGTTGTTTATTTTGTGACCATGCCCACTCCTTAAGATAAATACATTAGATAAATATACCAGTAGTTGTTTATTTTGTGACCATGCCCACTCCTTAAGATAAATATATAAATATACCAGTAGTTGTTTATTTTGTGACCATGCCCACTCCTTAAGATATTAGATAAATATACCAGTAGTTGTTTATTTTGTGACCATGCTCACTCCTTAAGATAAATATATTAGATAAATATACCAGTAGTTGTTTATTTTGTGACCATGCCCACTCCTTAAGATAAATATATAAATATACCAGTAGTTGTTTATTTTGTGACCATGCCCACTCCTTAAGATAAATATATAAATATACCAGTAGTTGTTTATTTTGTGACCATGCCCACTCCTTAAGATAAATATATAAATATACCAGTAGATGTTTATTTTGTGACCATGCCCACTTCATAAGATAAATATATTAGATAAATATACCAGTAGTTGTTTATTTTGTGACCATGCCCACTCCTTAAGATAAATATATTAGATAAATATACCAGTAGTTGTTTATTTTGTGACCATGCCCACTCCTTAAGATAAATACATTAGATAAATATACCAGTAGTTGTTTATTTTGTGACCATGCCCACTCCTTAAGATAAATATATAAATATACCAGTAGTTGTTTATTTTGTGACCATGCCCACTCCTTAAGATATTAGATAAATATACCAGTAGTTGTTTATTTTGTGACCATGCTCACTCCTTAAGATAAATATATTAGATAAATATACCAGTAGTTGTTTATTTTGTGACCATGCCCACTCCTTAAGATAAATATATAAATATACCAGTAGTTGTTTATTTTGTGACCATGCCCACTCCTTAAGATAAATATATAAATATACCAGTAGTTGTTTATGCTCTAATTTATCTAATGACCTGTTCAGCCATTGGCATTTTAAAAAGCAAAATAAAATTTGATGGATTTTAAAACAACAGTTTCTTTATTATATTGTGTTGTAGCAAAACCTTGGGCCACAAAATGACATGTATCATGTCTCTTAATCCTGTGATGAAAAATGATATTTCTACAAAATATGTACCGTATGCTATAATTGGGTACTTGCCATCAATATATTTAATCCTTACCTTCATGAATATACTGTAGCTGAAAAATGACTCCTCATTATACATTAAACAACAATCGGTCAATCAATGTACAAATGTATATAGACACTGATAAATATTTATACAAGAGATGAGCTAGGGATAAATTCTACTTTGTAGATATGCCATAGAAGTTTTGTGTTCTGTCATTAAAAGGGCAATAGTAACCATGGGAATGATGAATATTGTATGCCATATGGGAGGGATATGGATATGGTTATGGTAATGGTGTTTAACGCCACTTTCAACAATATTTCAGTTATACCATGGCAGTCAGTTTTATTGGTGGAGTAAGCCGTAGAAAACCACCGACCTGTCACAAGTCACTGACAAACTTTATCACATAATGTTGTATCGAGTGCATCTCGCCTGAGCGGGATTTGAACTCACGTCTCTCATAGAGGAGGGGTATGCATGACCACTCAAAAGAAAACAATAAGAATGGGGCACATTGAACATTGATTACCACTCAGAAGGAAGTAATGTTGGAAACCTCTTATTTGAGAAATTCTGTTAAAAAAAATATATTTACCATTTTGCCACATTTATTCATCACAAACATTAACATTATCTATAAAAACTTGTGATAGAATTATGAAATTAATTTAGAAATAATTTTGGGGTCATATTATCAGGGGTTTCAAAGTTTTTTTATAATAGGAGGTGCTTCTTAAATTTTAGGAGGTACCTAAAAAATTAGGCTGAGGGCCATAAGGGGTCCAGGGGGGGGGGGGGGGGAAGCTCCTGAAATCTATCATTTTGTGGACCAAAAAATGTACTTCAGAGACTGCAAAACATTAAGTGTTTTTGAAAGAAAAATCCCATTAACTTTAGAGTTCAGATTTCACCAAGAGTGAAGACCATGCATAATGCCTGGATTTCCCCCCCAATTTCTTTATTGAATATTTCAGTTTACAGACTTCAGCCAACATTATTCATAGATAGTCTGCCATATCTTAAAAAAACCCAAAAGGACCATAAAGAGCTATGGTTCCGCAGCTAGGCTTGACCAAGCCATTGTTATCAAAGCTTAAACTTATCAAAATTCTTCTGTTGGCTTTGTCCTTTTCTTTTTCACAATACCTTGGCTTGTGTGTTTTTTTTACTTTATTACCAGTAATTAAACTCATCAAAGACCATTGGCATGGATCGAAACATATAAGTGTCATAATTAATGAAACCAAGGAGGTATATAGAATACGTCATTGATGAAACATATAAATTTAATTTGCAATCATCAATCTTTAATAAAATTTATAATTTTAATAGATCAATACAAATATAATTAAACAAAAACAATATATATTGTTACTTTCACGACTTATGTGCAAAAAAAATGTTCGAACAAAAACAATTCACGGGAAGACATTTATTAACATTTAAATCACAAAAGTTAAATTATTTTGGAAAAAAGGGGGGCTGGCGTTTTGACATTACAATGTAATTCGTATTTGAGCCATGTCCGGTCCTTTTTCAAAATTTCTAGTAATTTTCTATCCCTTATCTCCTCGTACCGCCTTTTAAAAATGTTTTTCAGCACACTTTCATTTCTGTGAACAACCGCGGTAGGGCCCGGTCAAAATATGTAAATAAATTAGCCATAAGTTTTTATTTTTTGATACTGGAAGTTAAACAATATGGACGGAGTTAAGCAACAAGACAGTACGCCCCAGAATGATTCGACCCTGGGTTTTAAATGGATACAAAAAATCGCACAAAATAATGTGTAGTCATATATTCATAATACATAATGATCATACTTATATTACTGGGGATTACACTAAATTGTGTTTGAATATAATTTGTAATCAGTCATTTTTTTATTTTGAAATGATGTCAGCTTTGTTCCGGTCCGAGTTTTACACAAGGATGAAAAGATATTGGGGCGAAAACATATCTATTTACCGCATGTGCAAACTGCTATTTACGATTCTAAGGTAAAGTTATTTTTAAAACAGGGAATATCCCATCAACTTGGTCGTGACGCAGTTGTTCGATTTAAATGCGAGAATTCAGCAATTGACGTGATCATTAATTTTTTATGAAAAATATTCCACAAGCCTGTCGACCATCGTACTTGTGGTTTTGACCACCGCTAATTTTGGGGGGTTCAGTAATTTCTGCCGGTACTATACACGATCTCAGGCAGGTAAAAGTACTGGGTACCGGCCCACTTTGAAACCCCTGTATTTATGTGGTGGGTCTGTTGTCATTGTCCAATTTCCTCTACCTATAAAACTGAATGCCACAATATAACTGAAATATTGTTGCACATGGTGTTAAACACCCATATCTTGTGACCCCTAACCCTTGTAACATTTAAGCACAGAATAATAGACTATGTAGCACATTTTTCACTAAGGATTTATCACTTGGCCACTGTAAAGGAAATTTTAACTCATTTGTAATGGAAGTGGTACTCTGACCCCTGTAGTCCTTGAAACTTTTCGTAGAAATGTAGAAACGTATAACAAGTCATGTTGCAAAATCAGGTAATTCAGGGATACTGGTGCAATCTTAGTTCAACTCGGTATTTAGATATAGTGATTATTTTACACAGCTTTATTTTTTTGTTTAAATTTTTTGTTTTTCTAAAACATAAGACAAAATGTATGTATATACACTAAGTAGATGAATCATTTCTCCCACTATAATCTGTATACAATGTACCTATGATTAAGTATTATGAAATGTGTATCTATTGTTTTTACGTAAATACCTGTAAAACATATCAGACTTCCACCTACGTGGTATAGACGATCTTTGTTACATTGAGATCATTGACTACTTCCTATTTACAGATAGTGTAAAAGAGTTAAAAGAAGAAAAAAATGTTGCTGGCAAAATTTTGTAGCTTGTTGAAAATTTATACCAATCATTTGCAATTCAACAGTATAATGATAAGTTTTATTTTGCTGGATTAGGCTTTATTAAAGTTTCCACTGTCTCCCATCCTTTTAACTACTAAGATTCTTTTCCATCTACATATATACTCTATGACAATATGCATGTTGTGAGTTCAAATCCCATTCATGGCTAGGTGTACTTGATACAACATTATGTGACAGGTCAGTGGTTTTCTCCAGGTACTCCGGTTTCCTCCTCCAATAAAACTAGCTGCCACGATATAACTGAAATATTGTTGAAAGTGGCATAAATTACCAATCAACTAAACCAACCAGTATGCATGTATTTTCTTTCACTGCTGTACGTCATAAGGAAGCCATTTACTGCAGCAAATATCTAGTCATTTGAGAGGGTTAGTAACCGATTACATTTAAGCAACTCGAACAAACATTGCGGTTTAGAGTTTGTGATTGCATTTGGATTTTTGGAGGGCTGTCATGGCCGTGATCGTATGATAGTTGAATTCACATACATGTAATTGGTGCCTGTAACCACTAAAGTTGTGAGTTTGATTCCCCCACTGTGACAAAGTGTACTTAATACAACTTTATTTGCCAGTGAGGTAAACATGGATTTCGGAAGGTATGGTTGTTTTTTTTTATACAGTTTCCGGTTCGATCACACATTCCCTGCCTCAAATAATTCACAAAGCCGGACATTCAGACCGGAAAAGATAACATAACCGGCGGACTGACGTCCCATTTTGTTGGTCGGGACCAACGACACTTGGCACAGACTGTTACTAGTACTACCACTTTAAATGGCCAGTTTTGTGGGAAAGCTTTTGTAACTGACAGCTCATCAGCAAGATTATTATAAAACAAATGTTTAAAGTCTAATTTTCTGCCCTGAAGTATAATCTCACACTTTACTTGTAGTTTTCAAAACATTCCCAAGCCAGCACATAGATTTCCAATGACATATGTCGTGATCTGTTTTTGTGTTCAATGTTTGAGGTGAGAGGTTTTGTTGATATTGGTGATATTGTTGACCCATCACTGTTTAAATAGTAAGATTTATTGTTGTAGACTTGTTTTCATAATGAATTAAGCAGAAATGCTGCAGACTTGACAATCAATTAATAAATCAAAAGATCATTAAATCTATTGTAAAGATGGGTGATAGTTTTGTAACCTTGTGAAAATAGATAAATGAATATCATAGCAAAAATATGAAATCACATTTGCATTCAAAAGAAAAGATTTGGATATTAAAATGAACATTAATGAACCTCCATCTTGGGTAAGCATCAAAAATCATGGAACAGCATTTATATTAATGTTGGTCTTCAGGGTGTTATCGTATGGTAGTTGCATTTACAACTACCTATGCAATTAGTACCTATCATCACTAACGTTGTTAGTTTGAATACCGTTCAGGTGAAGTGTACTCTATACAACATTATATGATAAAGTTTGTCAGTGACTTGCGGCAGGTCAGTGGTTTTTTTCCGGGTACTCTGGTTTTCTTCACCAATAAAACTGACCACCGTGATATAACTGAAATATTGTTGAAAGTGGAGTTTAACACTAACCTTAACCCAAGAGTTCATCAATGGTGAGCATAAATTGTAGCTCATGATCATGTAACATTTTATACTCACAAATGGGATGGAGTGGGACTAAGAGCTCTTGAAGGGAACTGACTACTGGTATAGGAATTTTAACAAAAACTGTACCCTGATGACAGAGTTTGCGAAATTGCATATGGGATTAGTGGTCCTAGTGAAAAAAATGTCAGTCCTCATTAATTTTCTATTGCAAAATACCAATCTTGTGTCAGTCGTTAGCAAAATCTGCCCAAATTTTGCCGGTCATGTCTGACAGGACTGACACATTTCGCGAACTCTGTGATGAAGGATGTACTTTAGAAAGAAATAGGTATGTTTATTAGTACAGAGATGACATAATGATGTAACTGGTGATTGTTTATTTTATAAATTACATTAATTTTATGCTGATTCTACTAGACAACTAATTGTTCTTCCAGTGGCAGACCATTGAAAGATGATAAATATTCACATTCCTTCATAATTGCTCTATTATCATGATAATAATTTCTGTAATGAAGGCAATGAAAAATGCATGTTATTGTTTCTCCCAATTGATTGGAATAGATCAAGGCAAGTTTGCTTTGATGATCAGATATTTTTTTTTGTACAAGGTTAACCATAACAGACCAAGGTTTTTTTAATCTGAATAAAGATAAGGAAACTAGACTTGGTTTATTTGTTTTGATACAAAACGTGTTACATTGTATTTTTTGTGTATTTATACATTTCTGTTAAGTGTGGGTTTGAAATAGGAAGTAAAGAAGGATGTGATACAAGGAGATTTGTTGTCATTTATTCAATTTTTTATGTATAATTATTGTAATTGGTGTCAAAGGAAATTACAAACTCGGTAAGAAAACGCAACCATTTTTAGGATTCAAGTCAAGACTGATTTTGCTTTTTAAATGTTTGTGATGGAAGAATTTTTGTGTAGAACAAATTTATTATGAGAATATCAACAAATTATTCTTTATCAGTATTTAAAATGACAGGCTGGTGGTTTTCTCCGTACTCCAGTTTCCTCCACCAATAAAACTGACTGCCACGATATTACTGAATTACTGTTGAAAGTGGCATTAAACACCATAACCCTATATATCAGGGCTCACGTTGGAGGGTGATGAAGTTGCCTTGTGAAGGTTGACTTCGCTTTCTCGTTGATCAAATGCGAAGTTCAAGTCGCCTTGTAATTTTGAAGAGTCGCCCTATGTCACCGCATGCGTATTTTCACCATTTGTCATTTATGAAAATGTCGATATCATGCACTTGTTTATTGAAATCTATTTTGAAATTGATTTTCTTGGAAAGTAATCCATTACCAGGTTTATAGAAACTTTAATTTCGTTCATTAGAGCTTAATGTTTATATATGCCCGACTTAAAATAAAACTATTTGTATTTGTTTTTCGTAAACAAACAACAATGGTGCCATTTTGGAAAGGGGACACAATGTGGTACTGTGCTATGGGAAATGTTGACCAAACTTTTTGTCCAAAGCTACTTTCAACAAAACGAACTTTTGATTTATTTTTTTCTCATTTCTGTGACATAAAATCATAGTTTTCATATCAAATATGTTCATATATACGAATATTGGCAATTCAAACTGTTTATTTACATGTGTAAACATTAATGCATATTCAATTAAAAAAATAGACTGTGAACTACAGTAGCTTTCCTCCATTGTTGCAAACTGATTTGAAGTCTGGTAAATAATAATTACAGCCTTTACTTTCTTCAGTTTTTGACTGACAGTGGCAATTTACATTTGTGCTATCCTATTATATTCATTCCCTAGCTATATATACATGTAGTTGGACCATTGAGCAGTTTGACAAAGACATCGTTCTTCTGCTGAAGATTACACAAGTATGAGTTATTACAATTTCTGTGGTAATGGATCACAGCACTGATATTTCAAAAGGAAAGAAAAGGGGGGGGGGGGGGGGGTACATATAAAAAAGTCACTGGTATGCAAGACTCCATTAGTCAAGGTAGACAGAAATAAAAATGTGACATTGAATAGATGTCCTTAAGGTAGTTATGAATAAAAAAAAAAAACGAGAACGAATCAGTTCAGACAGCTTTTTAACTATTTACTAAATTTGGGCAGGGTAACTTCAGCAAAAGAATGTTTCAATTAATCGCTATTAACTTCTCCCAGAAGTCTCCCCACTTCTCTCTGTTGTCTCCCACTTCTCCCTGTGAGCTCTCTGAAAGAGAAGTCACTTCTCCCTCTAATTTGAAAGTAGTGGGAGCCATGATATATATATATAATGGGGACATATTCAGTTAAACTAATTATAAGTCTTTATCTTGATAGTGAAAAAGTACTCTCTGAACTTAAGGATTTTGATTTATTACAGCCTTCAAAATAGAAGAACTCTTCTTAAATCAACCTGAAAAAAATATGTTTTTTTAACTTCTCGTTTCCATTATGATCGATGATTACATATAGGCAATAAACTAATGATCGAAACTGCATTGGTGGTGTAATGGTTAGCGTGCTCCATTGGTGGTGTAATGGTTAGCATGTTCCATTGGTGGTGTAATGGTTAGCGTGCTCCATTGGTGGTGTAATGGTTAGCGTGCTCCATTGGTGGTGTAATGGTTAGCATGCTCCATTGGTGGTGTAATGGTTAGCGCGCTCCATTGGTGGTGTAATGGTTAGTGTGCTCCATTGGTGGTGTGATGGTTAGCATGTTCCATTGGTGGTGTAATGGTTAGCGTGCTCCAGTGGTGGTGTAATGGTTAGCATGCTCCATTGGTGGTGTAATGGTTAGCGTGCTCCATTGGTGGTGTAAAGGTTAGCGTGCTCCATTGGTGGTGTAATGGTTAGCATGTTTCATTGGTGGTGTAATGGTTAGCGTGCTCCATTGGTGGTGTAATGGTTAGCATGTTCCATTGGTGGTGTAATGGTTAGCATGTTCCATTGGTGGTGTAATGGTTAGCGTGCTCCATTGGTGGTGTAATGGTTAGCGTGCTCCAGTGGTGGTGTAATGGTTAGCGTGCTCCAGTGGTGGTGTAATGGTTAGCATGCTCCATTGGTGGTGTAATGGTTAGCATGTTCCATTGGTGGTGTAATGGTTAGCGTGCTCCATTGGTGGTGTAATGGTTAGCATGCTCCATTGGTGGTGTAATGGTTAGCGTGCTCCAGTGGTGGTGTAATGGTTAGCGTGCTCCAGTGGTGGTGTAATGGTTAGCGTGCTCCATTGGTGGTGTAATGGTTAGCATGTTCCATTGGTGGTGTAATGGTTAGCGTGCTCCATTGGTGGTGTAATGGTTAGCATGCTCCATTGGTGGTGTAATGGTTAGCGTGCTCCAGTGGTGGTGTAATGGTTAGCATGCTCCATTGGTGGTGTAATGGTTAGCGTGCTCCATTGGTGGTGTAATGGTTAGCATGTTCCATTGGTTGTGTAATGGTTAGCATGCTCCATTGGTGGTGTAATGGTTAGTGTGCTCCATTGGTGGTGTGATGGTTAGCATGTTCCATTGGTGGTGTAATGGTTAGCGTGTTCCATTGGTGGTGTAATGGTTAGCATGCTCCATTGGTGGTGTAATGGTTAGCGTGCTCCAGTGGTGGTGTAATGGTTAGCATACTCCATTGGTGGTGTAATGGTTAGCGTGCTCCATTGGTGGTGTAATGGTTAGCGTGTTCCATTGGTTGTGTAATGGTTAGCATGCTCCATTGGTGGTGTAATGGTTAGTGTGCTCCATTGGTGGTGTAATGGTTAGCGTGCTCCATTGGTTGTGTAATGGTTAGCGTGCTTGCTTTGAGGGTGGTATCATCTCATTGAATGTAACTTGTTCTCGCCATGATGTAGCTAAAAAATTACTCATTTGGCGTTAAGCAACAATTACTCACTCACTCACTCTCTTAATGATCGATTATAAAATTCTAGTTGATTCTGAAGACTATTCATTTAAGTGGTTTGTTTTTTGTGCTTGTTCACTTGTCAGAACTGTCAAAACAGTGTCTCTCCTTGTTAACTTGTCAGAACTGTCAAAACAGTGTCTCTCCTTGTTCACTTGTCAGAACTGTCAAAACAGTGTCTCTCCTTGTTAACTTGTCAGAACTGTCAAAACAGTGTCTCTCCTTGTTAACTTGTCAGAACTGTCAAAACAGTGTCTCTCCTTGTTAACTTGTCAGAACTGTCAAAACAGTGTCTCTCCTTGTTAACTTGTCAGAACTGTCAAAACAGTGTCTCTCCTTGTTAACTTGTCAGAACTGTCAAAACAGTGTCTCTCCTTGTTAACTTGTCAGAACTGTCAAAACAGTGTCTCTCCTTGTTAACTTGTCAGAACTGTCAAAACAGTGTCTCTCCTTGTTCACTTGTCAGAACTGTCAAAACAGTGTCTCTCCTTGTTCACTTGTCAGAACTGTCAAAACAGTGTCTCTCCTTGTTCACTTGTCAGAACTGTCAAAACAGTGTCTCTCCTTGTTCACTTGTCAGAACTGTCAAAACAGTGTCTCTCCTTGTTCACTTGTCAGAACTGTCAAAACAGTGTCTCTCCTTGTTAACTTGTCAGAACTGTCAAAACAGTGTCTCTCCTTGTTAACTTGTCAGAACTGTCAAAACAGTGTCTCTCCTTGTTAACTTGTCAGAACTGTCAGTGTCTCTCCTTGTTCACTTGTCAGAACTGTCAAAACAGTGTCTCTCCTTGTTAACTTGTCAGAACTGTCAAAACAGTGTCTCTCCTTGTTAACTTGTCAGAACTGTCAAAACAGTGTCTCTCCTTGTTAACTTGTCAGAACTGTCAAAACAGTGTCTCTCCTTGTTAACTTGTCAGAACTGTCAAAACAGTGTCTCTCCTTGTTAACTTGTCAGAACTGTCAAAACAGTGTCTCTCCTTGTTCACTTGTCAGAACTGTCAAAACAGTGTCTCTCCTTGTTCACTTGTCAGAACTGTCAAAACAGTGTCTCTCCTTGTTAACTTGTCAGAACTGTCAAAACAGTGTCTCTCCTTGTTAACTTGTCAGAACTGTCAAAACAGTGTCTCTCCTTGTTAACTTGTCAGAACTGTCAAAACGGTGTCTCTCCTTGTTAACAGTAGATAACCACTTTTGTAAAGTTGAAATTTGATAAGTTCATTTATTTATTTTTCTGAGCCACATTTGTTATCCAGGTGAACAATACAAGCACCTAGCAGACTTTTAGTTTACTATTGAAATGTCTGGTTCCTTTCAACACTATAACTATTCATAATCACTAGGTTCTACTAATATTTACAAAATATGCATGAAATGTACCAGATTTCTACAAACCTTACAAATCATTAGGAATCAATTCATTAAAAAAATAATAACACTTAAGAGTTGTTTGCATAGAAAATGACGTAATGTTTGTTTAATTGTAGTTCATTAACTTTTGGATATTGAAATTATGCATGTTGTGTGTAAAGTCCATATAGCTAACCTTTGACAGGTTGTCATAGCCACTTAAAAAGATATATACCCCCTTAGGTATTTTATTGACTATGGCTGGGGAATCTTGATGTATGCTGACTTTAACATGTATGTATGTCTGTCTGTTTGTTTGTTTGACTACACACTGACATTCCATCATTATCTTGGTACTTAATTAATAACACACTTCCTTTACCTGGTTAATTTTGCTTCCTTGATAACATAGGATTAATACAACAGCAGAAAATACTGCAGATACAGTGAATACTTCATTAGGATTAGTTCACAAAAAGGTTGTACCTTTATGTAGGTATTGCATTTATATATTGTCTGCTATTCCCATATCTGGAAATCTATGAAATGAGGTGTGGGAGGGGTTAGTTAGGTTGACATATTTTTTTTTTCAGAATGTGCAGTTACAAGTTTGAACCAGATATAATTGTTGATTGGAACACCAAAGAAAATTTGAGTGATTGTTGTTTAACGCCAATTCAGCAATTTTTCAGCTATATAATGACAAGAACAACAAGTTAATTAAGTCTCCCAAACAACGTTTGGAGACTTATTGTTTTTGCTCCGTTTCTTATTATTATTATTATTAAGTCTCCCAAACAAAGTTTGGGGGACTTATTGTTTTTGCTCCGTTTCTTATTATTATTTTTATTATTATTATTCTTATTCTTTCTTTCCGCGAAGCATGAACTTGTCCACGGCAGATCTCAGGAACTACAGGACAGAATTTCATGAAACTTGGTGGAGTTATAGATATATGTTTCTAGTTGATCCTAAAGTTTTCAGATTTGTGGTAAAGGGGGTCAAAGCCATATATTTGGGGGTTCAAAGGGGGTGGGGGTTACTATAGAATCCTATGGGAAACTTGAAATTTCGTACATTAATGTTGATAACTTCTAACTGGATAATGATAGAGACATAAAATTTGACAAAGTGATAGGTCACCATTAGAGGAGCAATTCTGCATTTTCAAAATTTTCAAGATGTCTGCCATTTTCAAAATGGCTGCCAAAACACGGCATAAAAATGAGGGTAAAAATTCAACATTGTTAGGATTAGTTCACAAAAAGGTTGTACATTTATGTAGGTATTGCATTTATATATTGTCTGCTATTCCCATATCTGGAAATCTATGAAATGGGGTGTGGGAAGGGTTAGTTAGGTTGACATATTTTTTGCCAAAACATGGCATATAAATGGGGGATAAAAATTCAACATTGTCCGATATCATCAAAATTTGATATGTGGATAGATAGTGTCAGTGGCCGGTTTGGGAGACTTCATAATCGTTAGATTATAATCATATCTTGTTATTCTTGTTCTTGTTATTCTCCTTTCTTTCCGTGCACCATGAACTTGTCCACGGCAGATCTCAGGAACTACAGGACAGAATTTCATGAAACTTGGTGGAGTTATAGATATATGTTTCTAGTTGATCCTAAAGTTTTCAGATTTGTGGTAAAGGGGGTCAAAACCATATTTTTGGGGGTTCAAAGAGGGTGGGGGTTACTATAGAATCCTATGGGAAACTTGAAATTTCGTACATTAATGTTGATAACTTCTAACTGGATAATGATAGAGACATAAATTTTGACATAGTGATAGGTCACCATTAGAGGAGCAATTCTGCATTTTCAAAATTTTCAAGATGTCTGCCATTTTCAAAATGGCTGCCAAAACACGGCATAAAAATGAGGGTAAAAATTCAACATTGTCCGATATCATCAAAATTTGATATGTGGGTAGATAGTGTCAGTGGCCGGTTTGGGAGACTTCATAATCGTTAGATTATAATCATATCTTGTTTTCAATGAGATGTTAATGAGGTCCACTTTGTTCTAGACCAACACGATGAGTTGGATTTTTATAGTGCTATCTCACTGAAACAACAGTTCGCAGATAGGCATGTCGGCCCACTCGGACACATTATCCTGATTCTGAGCCAACCAGTCTTTGCTCTTTCTTTGTAATGCTGCGTGTTTAGCAGAGAAGTAGCAAATACCAATTTTATATTCTTTGGTTTGGCCCAACCAGGGCTCGAACCCACAATCTACTCCACTCGAGGCGAGCACGCTAACCATTACGCCACCAATGTTTTTAATTTGTTCAGTAATAACATGAGAGCCTTTAGTAAATGATCCTACAAAGTCACTGATGTGAAGTCATGAGGTTTAAGGATGAAGTTACTACACTTCTTTGCTTACATTGACATCACACTTTCATCTTTTGTCAACATAAATAATGTAAAAAGGGGGAAAAGATGCCAAAAGAGTTTTTTGCTGAATAGATGTAAATGTTTGATATAGATCTTACACCTTGCAATACTAATTGCATACTATAAGAAAGGTTATGTATATTTATGTAATATACATACTTCTCTTATAGATTATTGATGTAAAAGAAAGTATGCAGTGCATTAAACAAAAACAGATGGTTTTCAAATACAACTAACTGATCTGACAGACCTTGAACAATGCTTGGTTAACATATTATAGGGTACTTCACCTCTAAAAAATCAGTTTGTTTTAATATCTTTATCCTCCACTACAGTTGAATCAACAAGATGGTAAACCCATGTATGGTAAATAAATAGAATGTAGATTTTGATGGAGCTGTCAAAACTAGAACTACATGTAAACCTTTTTTTGTGATTCTGATTGGGTTCTTCAATATGCATTTGTTTCTGTAAGTTTGAAATTAAAGAACAACTTCCAAGAATTCTAAAATAATGTTATTGAATTCAACATAAGCCCCTGTCTTTCTTTTTTGAATGCTTTACTTTATAGTCCATTCCTGTGGATAATAAATTCCCCTGGTTGCCATTATACTCCTACTAAGTTGTGGGGGTGAGGGTATATTGGTGTTGTCTGTCTGTCTTGTTCTTCCTCCTTTACTTGTATATAATCAACTCCCCTCGTCATTCCTTCTATTCCTATATAGCTAACTGTGGATTATCAACTCTTCTCATTGACTCATTCATCCATAGTCTCTTTATTTGGATCATCAACTCCCCTTGTTAGAGATGCCAGTCAAAAATCAATTACAGGGGATGCTTGCTGTTTTTTAACCATTAGATAGAGCTCAATCTAAGAAGACTTTTTAGCCTTCATTTGTAAAAATCGGATGAAGGGTTCAAAAGTTATGAGCATTTGAAATTGCCTATTTTTGGTCAATAATTTTCCCAAGATGGCCACCATCAATAATGGTTTTAATGACTGTTTTAGAGTTCTGATTTTTTTGTGCAAACAGCAGATAATGTCTCTACTTTTGTTTTTTTCCATAGATTATAAGTTGTTCTGTCAGAAAAATGAAACTGAACATGTTTGAAGTAATATTCGCTATTTGTTTTACTGTCCAAAATGTGTCGGAGCCACTTTTGATCTTGACCGAAAGGTCCATTATGGCTCACATTGCCATAATTTTGTCAGAAAATAACTTATCTGACATCATAATAGAAGAAATTGTGTGTAGGAATACTTGTGTTGAGTGCAATTATAACATATGAATCACCTTTTACATCTTTTTGTGGAATTATGAATCCATAGAGGTGGTTGTGCAATTAGTATTCAACATTATTTGAGAATGACACCGTTTCACAGCAGTTATATGGAAAAATGACACAAAAAGCTTCATATTTCCTAAACTAAAAATGATATCCGTACAAAATTTTGAAGACAATACCACGGTGTTGTGCACATTCTGTTGGACGTGATGTTTTTTTTTCGACACAAGAAATGGCGGCCATTTTGTTCAAAATGGCTGCCATTTTTCATAAAATTTCTCAGACAGGGAACATGTTCCAAGATAATTTGATCAATTTTTTTATCAATATAATTAATATCACTGAAAAAAAATGGATATGTAGGTTTGTACCAATGACCTCTTATTTGCTTTAGCATTTTATTACGGAATAATTGTCATAATGGTGGCCATTTTGAAAACAAAATGGCTGCCATTGCTTTAAAATTTGTTGCGTAAATTTACGTTTATTAAGATTACTCCATCGTTTCTAGTCAGAATTTGATCATCAAGGTACCAAATTAAAGATATTTTAAAAATCTATAACCTCAAGTAACTAATAACTTAAACTAAATACTTTTCATTTCATATATACCACCAATATGTAATCCCTCCAAGGGGTGAAGATTCCAGACACCTACCCCTTGCCGAAAATTTAACTGGTCGGCTTGATATACATGTAGGTGTTTTTGTTTTCCTACCTCAATGTCTTGCAATCATAATGTAGCTGTACAATTGCTGAAAGTGATGCTATATGCATCAACCACCCAACAAGCATGATAGTGAAACACCTCTAAACTGAACTTCCTTAAGATCAGCTTGTGTTTAAAATAGATGGATATTATTTGCACGGTTTACACATTTCCTACAAAAGGCTACATCTGGAACCTGGAACTTTATTTAAAATAAAGTTATGTTGTTTATATAGGATGCTGTTTATATTCAGGTTTCCCTTTATTACAATTTGAGCAAGTAAATTTGTTTCAATCTTACTCTCCATGTCGTTCGAATCCCGCTCATGGTAACTTAAGGTGTACTTGATAACACATTATTGTGTGATAAAATTCGTCAGGGACTTGCAACAGATCAGTGGTTTTCTCCAGTTTACTCCACCAATAAAACTGACCATCACGATATAACTGAAATATTGTTGAAAGTGGCATTAAACACCATAACCCACCCCCTAACCCTACTCTCCGTGTCAAAGTTTCAGTCTTGCCCATTACTATTCTAATTTGCTTCTTAAAACATGTTCAATGAAAACAACCAAAATATTAAGTTCATTCATTTATTATTCAGGAAATATCTGGTGCATTTTTGAAATACATCATTTATTGTCACATGTATTGTGGTCTGAATAAATCCAGCTACATGTAAAACTAAATATTTCATTATGTTATAAATTATGAACTCATGATCAGCTGTATATTATCCTGCAGTCCTAAGTTCAGGTAATATCCCAAGGCCAGCTTGGATCACACACATGTCTTTGACCAGCAAAGCATAATGTCAGGTAAACTGGAAAAAAACAACAGAAGCTGGAAGGGACCACAAAGAAACAGTTCTAACTAGTCTACATTGTACTTATTATCCTTTCATAACTACTATTATAATAAATATAAATTCACAATGTATTTAGACAAAAAAAATTACCAGAGTTTCAAATTTTTGGTATTGACCCCAAAGTTTTTATTGACATTTTTGGACAAAGTTAGTCAGATCCTTGTTCTGTATAACCTAGGTAAAAATATATGTTTTGTCTACTTATATTACCTTCCCCTTTTCGAGAATATTAGCAGAAACACTGTTATTTTTTTTTCATTGGTCTATAAATACATATGTATGCAATAAGTTATAACATTTTGTTTACTTTTATTTGAATTTAGTATGTAAATATTCAATCATGGTCGAGTATCCATGGAAGCTGGCAAATACAAAAAAAAATGTAGCACCATGACAAAAATAAGAATAGAATTAACTTTCTGAAGAGTGAAGACTATAGTCTAGTATTAAAAAAAAAACAAATATTTTGTACACAGACTATAGTATAGAAGAAAGTGATTGACTGATGAAAAAAGAGGAAACTCCTATTCTAGAGCCCATACCCTCATTTTCTAGTTGTTTGGACCAAGCTAGAAACATTTTATTTCCAAATATTTTCCTTAAAAAAAAGAGGAAATCAGCCGATTAGAGGAAAACTTTCATCTCTGTTTACACCCCCCCCCCTTTTCGGTTTGTTTACTTTTGTTTTGAACGCAAGTTTTATAAATTGACAAGAAGTTTTTCATAAACTACTTGAAAAGAAGCAATGCAAAAAATAAATCGTACGTTTAAAACATTGAGGAGAAGGTTTATACATACCTACGATAACACATGTGTTACAACCGGCGTCGTTGACGTTACTATTTACTTTCCACTTCCAACGATGTACGACGTTATCCTTCAGACATGTTTAGGGGCGTTTTAAATACTAAAAATCATCTGTGTTCGCGATCTAATATGGTTGAGATGGTATGCTTTCTACGTTGATATTGTAACAGAAAATACAAATATCGCCATCGGAGAACGCTACTCCAAATTTTTCATTGATTTGTTCATCTTGGAACTTTTGAGACGACCATTTTCCGTTTAGCATGATCAGGAAATCGGAAGCGACTGTGACCATGCGCAAGCTACGAATCTGCGCTTTAATTGGATAATAATTATAGAACTATATAACGTCAGGAACATGCCGGGCAAGGCATTGAAATGGGGGACCCTGGTGAAAAAACCGTGCCGCGAATGGTAAAATTCCGAAAACAGCAATTTCGATTCGAACACGTTATATTTAAGCAATTCCATATTAAAAGAAACAAAATTTTTAAAGATTTCAAACAATGTTTAGATAATTAATTAATGTAAAAAAATTATATCTTTATATAGTATTATCTGTAAAAATCTGACATAAAAAATTGCATTTTCATGTATCAGCAGCTACCGGAAAACAAAATGGCGGCCGAAATAACGATAAGTTGGCATCTCTACCCTTGTTTGTCATTCTTCCTTCTTCAGTTCCTGTGGATAAAGTACAAATATTAAAACTTTAAACTGACAACAAGTACATGGTAATACTGATATGTAATGGCTTATTTGGTTTTCCAATCTTTTGACTAGGAGTTTACCTGATGAAGGTTATTTGGTTTTCCAATCTTTTGACTAGGAGTGTACCTGATGAAGGTTATTTGGTTTTCCAATCTTTTGACTAGGAGTGTACCTGATGAAGGTTATTTGGTTTTCCAATCTTTTGACTAGGAGTGTACCTGATGAAGGTTATTTGGTTTTCCAATCTTTTGACTAGGAGTGTACCTGATGAAGGTTATTTGGTTTTCCAATCTTTTGACTAGGAGTGTACCTGATGAAGGTTATTTGGTTTTCCAATCTTTTGACTAGGAGTGTACCTGATGAAGGTTATTTGGTTTTCCAATCTTTTGACTAGGAGTGTACCTGATGAAGATTATTTGGTTTTCCAATCTTTTGACTAGGAGTTTACCTGATGAAGGTTATTTGGTTTTCCAATCTTTGGACTAGGAGTGTACCTGATGAAGGTTATTTGGTTTTCCAATCTTTTGACTAGGAGTGTACCTGATGAAGGTTATTTGGTTTTCCAATCTTTTGACTAGGAGTGTACCTGATGAAGGTTATTTGGTTTTCCAATCTTTTGACTAGGAGTGTACCTGATGAAGGTTATTTGGTTTTCCAATCTTTTGACTAGGAGTTTACCTGATGAAGGTTATTTGGTTTTCCAATCTTTTGACTAGGAGTTTACCTGATGAAGGTTATTTGGTTTTCCAATCTTTTGACTAGGAGTTTACCTGATGAAGGTTATTTGGTTTTCCAATCTTTTGACTAGGAGTGTACCTGATGAAGGTTATTTGGTTTTCCAATCTTTTGACTAGGAGTTTACCTGATGAAGGTTATTTGGTTTTCCAATCTTTTGACTAGGAGTGTACCTGATGAAGGTTATTTGGTTTTCCAATCTTTTGACTAGGAGTGTACCTGATGAAGGTTATTTGGTTTTCCAATCTTTTGACTAGGAGTTTACCTGATGAAGGTTATTTGGTTTTCCAATCTTTTGACTAGGAGTTTACCTGATGAAGGTTATTTGGTTTTCCAATCTTTTGACTAGGAGTTTACCTGATGAAGGTTATTTGGTTTTCCAATCTTTTGACTAGGAGTGTACCTGATGAAGGTTATTTGGTTTTCCAATCTTTTGACTAGGAGTTTACCTGATGAAGGTTATTTGGTTTTCCAATCTTTTGACTAGGAGTGTACCTGATGAAGGTTATTTGGTTTTCCAATCTTTTGACTAGGAGTTTACCTGATGAAGGTTATTTGGTTTTCCAATCTTTTGACTAGGAGTTTACCTGATGAAGGTTATTTGGTTTTCCAATCTTTTGACTAGGAGTGTACCTGATGAAGGTTATTCCATAAGCACGTTGTCAATACTATATTTGATATCTATGTTTTTATTTATGTATTAAAGCATTGAGTATAATAAACTTGGAATCGTTGAAGATGTTAAATGGATATTTCAGGGAATGAATTTGAATTTGAATTTTTGGTGTTTAATGCCACTTTCAGCAATATTTCAGCTATATCATGGCGACCAGTTTTAGTGGTGGAGGAAGCCGGAGAGAACCACCGACCCTGGGCAAGCAACTGGTAAACTTTATTACTTGTGGCTACGAGTCGAGTGCACCCTTTTTGTAATTTACAAAGCTGGGAGTGAACCCACGCCGTATTGGTGATAGGCTTGTATGAGCTGTTAGGTCCAACGACCTAACTCATTGAGCCACCCGGGCCCCTTATATTTCAGGGATAAAATTGTTTTGCCATCTAATCTAGTATTAAATGTCATATATATTTAATCTTTGAATAAAGGGATTCTCATAAATAATAGAAATATTAGCAGACTATTTGAAATTCGTCGAACCGAGCTGGCAGAAAATCACAAGGACCGGCAATACTGCCAAGTATGCCAGTCCGGGTGTCTGACAAAAAAATTTTTTTGTGTATTTTGTTTTGCACCGGAAATCGGAAATGCAACTGGTATGCCGCAACGAGCACGGTCAACTCGGAATTAGATTCTGCTTCAAATGACATTTACTTCTTAAACATGCAACTGTTTCCATGGTAATTCTATTAATCATTGTATTTTTATAGTTTAAACGGGCTGTGATGCATCAACACGACCATTTTGTGTGTTTATATTTGAAAACATGGCGGGTCAAGTTTTTATTGTTCCCATCACCGATTCCGTTTAGATTTTAGAATTTTGTAAATTCCGGTCCTGCACAATTTCAGTAGGTCCTGCAGAAAATTATTGGGTGCAGGACCTGTCCTGCATATTGAATTTTTTTTTCTTCCAAAAGTCTATTTAGAAATAAAAGGTTTATTTACTTGATGTATGTAGATTTTCAGTGCATTTGTTATGTAAATCATTGTATTAAATAATTTATAGAATTTTGTAATGTTTGTTGACAACCTTGGGATATTCTGTATAACAACAGAATCTATATTTGTTAACCATAAATATGAAAAAATGAGGCATCTTTTAATATTTCTTTCATTCATTGAAATGCATTTTTATTTTGCAGACTTATGTTTCTTAAAAAATATTGAAAGTTTTATTTGAAAAGAAGGACATTGACATTTAAAAGCACTAAAAAATCACTGTTTTTGATAACTGTATACTGAAACAATGTCAACACTATACCTGTAGTTAAATAATGTACAACATACATTTAGAAGACTCTTAGTTTTTTTTTTTTCTGTTTTGAACCCAAACAGTGCCATTTTTCTATTCTTACTGTATTTGGTTGTACAACATATATCAAATTTTATCCAATCACATCGGTGGTGTAATGGTTAGCGTACTTGCCTCGAGTGTGGTAGATCGTGGGTTCAAGCCCCAGTCGGGTCAAACCAAAGACCACTAAGCACACAGCATTAAGGAGTAAGAGCAAAGACTGGTTGGCTTGGAATCAAAATAATGTGTCCGAGTGGAGAAACATGTCATACTCGTGGACTGTTGTTTCAGTATATAAAAATCTAACTCAGTGTGTTGGTCTAGAACTAAGTGGACCTCATCATCATCTCATTGAAAATTTACTTGTTCTCACCTTGATATAGCTGAAAAATTGCTGAATTGGCGTTAAACAACAATCACTCACTCTCTCAAATTTAATCCCATATGATGTTTGTCAAACCCCTGTCAAGTCCCATGATCATGTTTGTCAATTATGTTTTGCACAACTTTCAACAGTATTTCAGCTATACCTTGGCGGTTCCTGGTTTGTCCTATGTTATTACATCAAGGGGTAAATTATTAATCACATTTGTTGGATAACTCTCCATGGTGTTCATCTACACTTAATCCACTCCAGGTTGCAGTGTATAATGCTAAGTTGTTAAACCATGTTTATTTTTATTCTTTGAAACAGAAATGTCTTAACACAAATTGCACATGCTGTTGGAATAATTGAGTGGGCGGAGTTTTAATATTGAGTCTTAAGATTTCTTTTTTCCCTCTAGAAATAGAATTAATAGTGAATAAGCATTTTTGATCAACTCAAGGAACTTGTGTAAGTGAATCAGATTTAGAAACTGTCAATGTTTATGGAATTCCCAATATACATTTTGTCATTTGGTTTTTAGACCAGTTAATCTCATTTGCATCAAATTATTGCTGTAACAGTTTAACCACTAGGGAATAATGTATATTATATTGCATTTTAGTCCATTTTAGAACATTCATTTCTAACAAATATTCTTTATGTAAACATGCATTGATATCAATGTAATTTGAACATTTTGAAAACTCCATAATTTATGGGTTTATTTTAGACTCTACAATTTTAGAACTGATTTTTTTATTTGAAAATCTTACTTGTATGGATTACCATATTTCACAAATGTTCCAGCAAGTTGATTGAATTCAAGCTGTACATTGATCAGTAAATCATTTGATAATTGCTTGCAAAATTATCTTAGTTTGAACTTGTGAAATGAAAATGAAAGGTTGGCATGTATATATGCAGCCATCGACATGTTTGTCCTTCATTCAGATAAATAACAAGACTATTTTTATAGATATCTATTTTTACAGTAAAATATCAACTTGAAACCAACGACCTAAAAACAGTGTTCCTATATACCCTTTTAGAGTTATTGTTCCTGTTTAATACAAGGTTAACGCCACGTTAAACAATATTTCAGTTATATCGTGGCGGTCAGTTTTATTGGTGGAGGAAACCGGAGTACCCGGAGAAAACCACAGACGTGTCGCAAGTCACTGACAAACTTTATCACATAATGTTGTACACCTCACCCTTATTGAGATTCAAACTCACAACATCAGTGGTGATAAGCACTGATTGCATAGGTAGAACTAGTTGTAAATCCAACTACCATACGATCACGGCCACGATGGTCCCATGTTTAATACAAGGAAACAACAACAAAATAAACAAACAATGTAACCACACATTTATAGGCAGTTAGGAAGATCTGTATGTGACTATTTGTCACATTAGTACTTGTTCAGGTCTGAACATTTGTTCGTCTCAAACGATTAAAAACCCATTTGTAAAACAATGATTTGCTCCATTCTCTATCTTAAGGAAAAAGACAAACAGATATAATATTGATCTGGACAATAAGGATTTTCAGACTTCACTTTAATGATAGTTATCCTTGATGCCAATGACATATACATATTATTATCAAATTCACACAGCTATAAAATTGGTGGCCATTTTGTGGAATCCAGCCCCCCCCCCCCCCCCCCCCCCCCCCCAATCAAGTTTCACTGAACCAGCAGAAGAAATGACATAATGTACCCCTCTCTAATCAAAGTTACAATAAAAAAAACACATAGATAAATGATAAGATGACATATCATTAAAGATATCTGATTTATGTCAGTATCACAGTCTAGAAAAGATACAAGTACTGTAATACTGTGTACTTACCGTATTTTACGGACTATAGGACGATGGGGACGATAGGTCGAATTGCTGCTTTTCGGCAAAATTTTTTGGGAAATACTAAGATAGGTCGAGGATGCCGATGATAACTTGGGTAAGTATCGTCACATCAAACTTTTTTTGTGTTTTTTTTTTTTACATCGGTAAACATTTGTCCTATAACGATGTTCTTCGGTAAGTATATGTAAGTATTAACTCAAGAATACTATTCTTATGTGTCATAAACGAAATAATTATGAAAATTAAATTAAATAAACTTGTTTTTTATGAAGAGTCTGGTTTGTACAGCCAGACATCGATGACATTCAAATCAGGCCATCTGTGGGTGTCACACAAAAAAATATAGATGGTAAACTGTGTTCATACAATAATCAAGCTGTCAAAACAATGTATCACCTTGTGCAGTTTTATTGACATACCTTTAAACTTTGTTTAATTAGTAGTACACAAATTATGTGATCTTCTCGGTCCAGTAAATTTTCAATCAGCTGATCAGGATAATTAAGTGCCACTGATGTTCACCTGTGTTGATTATCTCATGGTGATTATTTTATTTGTTCCTAATTGACCAATTCAAGTGTAGAACATTCTAGTTTAACGAAATCGATAAATATTTTCCAGTATGTTTAGTATAAAAAGCTTGTACTCCACATTTATTCAAATTTTTGTGAGATGTAATGCAACCGCCATTTTTTACTACAACCCCGTGCGCATGCTCGTGTTAGATGGAAAAGTTATATAGCTATATTTAGATATTTTGTGACAATAATTTTATATTGTAAAACGACCCATCCTGTGATTTTTTTTCAACAACATACATTTTTATAGTATATATTTTATTGTACAATTCAATATTGAACTGATTTTCGCTAACACTTCAATCATTGAATATTATTGATTTTTTTCGGATGTTGAACATTTTTTCCCCGGAATTGCACCCCTTGTTAGTATACTTTTATTCCCCAAGAACATCGATGATTTCAGTCTTCTTATTCAGAAAAAAAACCTACAGCAAATTCAAGGTATACTGTAAACAAAATCGTCATTTTTATCAAGATTTTTTTTAGGGATTCCAGATTTTTTTAACTTCATCCTTGTATAGGTCGATGTGGACGATAGGTCGAAGCCAGCGTGTTGAGGAAAAAAAATATCGACCTATCGTCCGTAAAATACGGTATAGTTAGCTTTATCTGTACAGGGTGAGGTAATGCTATATAGGACGTTTTTAAAGAACCACAGGGTGACAGAGGTAGAAATAAATATGATGTTTATTTAATGAACTTCAGAGTGAGGTAATACTATGTATGATGCTTTAAAAACTACAGTGTGAGGTAATACTATGTATGATGCTTTAAAAACTACAGTGTGAGGTAAAACTATGTATGACGCTTTAAAAACTACAGTGAGGTAAAACTATGTATGACGCTTTAAAAACTACAGTGTGAGGTAAAACTATTTATGACGCTTTAAAAACTACAGTGTGAGGTAATACTATGTATGACGCTTTGAAAACTACAGTGTGAGGTAAAACTATGTATGACGCTTTAAAAAAACTACAGTGTGAGGTAAAACTATGTATGACGCTTTAAAAACTACAATGTGAGGTAAAACTATGTATGACGCTTTAAAAACTACAGTGTGAGGTAAAACTATGTATGACGCTTTAAAAAAACTACAGTGTGAGGTAAAACTATGTATGACGCTTTAAAAACTACAGTGTGAGGTAAAACTATGTATGACGCTTTAAAAACTACAGTGTGAGGTAAAACTATGTATGACGCTTTAAAAACTACAGTGTGAGGTAAAACTATGTATGACGCTTTAAAAACTACAGTGTGAGGTAAAACTATGTATGACGCTTTAAAAACTACAGTGTGAGGTAATACTATGTATGACGCTTTAAAAACTACAGTGTGAGGTAAAACTATGTATGACGCTTTAAAAACTACAGTGTGAGGTAATACTATGTATGACGCTTTAAAAACTACAGTGTGAGGTAAAACTATGTATGACGTTTTAAAAACTACAGTGTGAGGTAAAACTATGTATGACGCTTTAAAAACTACAGTGTGAGGTAATACTATGTATGACGCTTTAAAAACTACAGTGTGAGGTAAAACTATGTATGACGCTTTAAAAACTACAGTGTGAGGTAATACTATGTATGACGCTTTAAAAACTACAGTGTGAGGTAAAACTATGTATGACGCTTTAAAAACTACAGTGTGAGGTAAAACTATGTATGACGCTTTAAAAACTAGTGTGAGGTAAAACTATGTATTACGCTTTAAAAACTACAGTGTGAGGTAATACTATGTATGACGCTTTAAAAACTACAGTGTGAGGTAAAACTATGTATGACGCTTTAAAAACTACAGTGTGAGGTAAAGCTGTATGATGCTTTAAAAACTACAGTGTGAGGTAAAAGTATGTATGACGCTTTAAAAACTACAGTGTGAGGTAAAACTATGTATGACGCTTTAAAAACTACAGTGTGAGGTAAAACTATGTATGACGTTTTAAAAACTACAGTGTGAGGTAAAACTATGTATTGCGCTTTAAAAACTACAGTGTGAGGTAAAACTATGTATGACGCTTTAAAAGCTACAGTGTGAGGTAAAACTATGTATGACGTTTTAAAAAAACTACAGTGTGAGGTAAAACTATGTATGACGCTTTAAAAAAACTACAGTGTGAGGTAAAACTATGTATGACGTTTTAATAAAACTACAGTGTGAGGTAAAACTATGTATGATGCTTTACAGTGTGAGGTAAAACTATGTATGACGCTTTAAAAAAACTACAGTGTGACGTAAAACTATGTATGACGCTTTAAAAAAACTACAGTGTGAGGTAAAACTATGTATGACATTTTAAAAAAACTACAGTGTGAGGTAAAACTATGTATGACGCTTTACAGTGTGAGATAAAACTATGTATGACGTTTTAAAAAAACTACAAGTGTGAGTGTGACATGTTTATTTTTTGCTGATACTATAATAGCTCAATGATCCTACTTTTAGCTTTGTTTACCAAGGCCATCCAATTAGAATTACAAAAAAAGATATTTTCAAGGTTATTCCCTGGGTAAATAGGGTTGTAACACAACATTTTAAATTAGGATCTATTGACTAGTGATAATGTTAGGTCAACAGGCTCATTATCATCTAATTATATCATTTTACTCTAAAATTAAATTTGTTGTATCGGCAATAATTTGTTGCTGTATTGAAGCATACTAAATCTTTGCTCCAAAACGTTTGTTATTACACTGTTACCCTAGATTTAAAGAGACATTTAACATATTTCATATCAAAATTGATGTTTTGTGGACACTTATTATATGTAAAAAATTATATGTATAGCTTGTGACTCCCATGTTTGATTTTTGTCCTATTACATAGACTTATTGGTGCCTACATATATACGTGTATCTGTTGTGGAAATGATTAAAATAATTTTTCTCAAAAACTAGCCTTGATTAAACACAAACTGTATACATGATGGAATAAACATGTGAGCGATATAGGCTGAGGTGAGCCTCTTATTAGCTTTAAATATGGATTGGTCAAATGAATCTTGACCTCATCATGGTGCGTTCTGTTGATGTAATTCTGACATGTTGTATTGATGCATCGGTTGGCATGACATTTTATTATATGGTATGTCATTTGTGAAGAGACTCAGGAGAACAGTTATTCTCTACATTACTTTTCCTATGGTTAATTATTGCTGATATCATTGACCTATTGGTTGAGCAGTTTATATTCCCTATGTGATATTTCATGCTTAGTTTTGGATATTAGATTCCAGCATGGCCTTGTATGATTATTTCATAATATGATTTAGACATTGTTTCTTCAAGCTTCTGTTTCTTGTGTATAATGGCAATGGACATTATTCATTCATTATTCTAATAGAATCCATCCAGAATTACTTTGTCTTGGTAATTTTGTTTTATTTGCAGATTATGTAATTTAACATTTTATTGATAAAAAATTAACCAATAGGCCTATTTAAACCATACATATCTAAAGCGTGGTGGTCCTTTGAGGTTCAATTTCAAAATTACTGGTATTAACCAAATATCCAAGATGGCTGGCATGGCTTGAAGTAAAAATGTCTTCAAATGGTGTTCAAAAGGGCAAACATTTTCTATATTTTAAATCAGGAGATGAATTAAAGGGCTTCTTTGCACTCTTGTTATTGAATTGATTACATGTACTACATTATTTTAATTGTAATGAATGCAATATTTTGCAGCTTTATTGGGGTGTAAAAGTCTTGCTTTTTATAAAAAATGTTCAACTATTTAAAACTACAAAAGGTTTTAAAACCCTATGAAGCAACACAAATTGCATTCAGTACTGATGATTACTGTACATTTTTATGCAATTTTAAATAAAGTTGAATATATTGTTATCTGTTTTATTATTTCACATTTTCCACTGTTGTTATTGTGTATAGTTCCTTGAAGTTGGTGTGGTTGAATGGATGTGCACTTCATTGACTGATGAAGTTTCGATTATGAAATCACATGTCAATCTTTTGATCAATCACAGGGATTTCTACATGAAATGAACACATAATATAGTAATTTAGATGGTAAATACTTTGTACTTTGGTGAAGTGTCTTTCCATTTGATTTCTACAATCTTCCTTATTATATCATCATTTGTATATTGTCATAACTTTGTCAGATCTCGAGATTCTGTTTGTTTTAATTTTATAGCCATGCCAATATACAAATGGTTATTTACAATAGTCAATAGCATTTGATTGTAGGAGCAATATAGCAGGTCGTGCTTGTAAATAATTACATTGAGAAATATTTGTTATTTGCAGGTAATTAATGGCTAAAGTTCAGGTATGTTATTAATTTAGTTAAATTAAACAAAATATAATGTTTGACAAGAATAAATAAACCAAGAGAAACTTTCATTCCATCACATCCCCTTCCTTTCATAACAACAACAGTGATTCAGCTTGGCACTGGTCTCAGGACATTTACCTACCTATTTCTCAAATTGTTCTGAAGAACTATATATAATTTAGTTTAATTATTAAAGAATGTCCTGAAGAAATTTTGATAAAACTGGCCATTGTTCTGAAGATTTTAATGTCTAGCTGAAACACATGGCCTTCCCTATGTCTGTCATTTTACTGTTTATACATTCTATTAGAATCAAATATAAAAAATACATAAATTTGATAAATAAATTGTAAAATAGTATACTTGAGTACCTATCAGTATCTAAAAATCAGGAAAAACAAGTTTCACTGGGTCCAGTATTTTTCAATTTTTTTTAGATTGTTATATTTTATGGCTATATGAATACCGTAATTGTTGTTGTATAACCCCCTACTTTTTCTCCAAAGACTATCCTGGGGCTTATATATGACTTTTTTTATGTATTTTAGGAGGGTGCAAAAAAAAAATTGACTACACTTTCAATGTCACTTTGACATGATTTTTGGCATTATGAAACCAAACCTTATGTTCTGTAATTTATGCATGGTGTACCATTTTAATCCTTTATGTTAAGATTAATGTAGAATAACAATTATATTTATTTCTCTTTGACATTTCAATTCTATGATGCTTGGAATTTTTTCTTTTGTAGTTTACATTTATGTATAATATTTAGCTATAAGGATCAAACAATTTCTTTTTGCTCTTTACAAAATTCAATATCATGAAAGACAATCATAAGCTCTCATCAGAAAAGGAAATATCAAAGGACAATCAAATACTAATTGTTCAACAGTTTCATCATCAACATTGATTTTGATGTCATTAATATGAATAATAAATAAAAAGGGTATTAGAAGGTATTATTACTGTGTATAAAGACTGTAAATATACTGTTTGTATATGTATCTCCACAAAACTTTCTATGAATGGGAAAATATCTTGATCATTCTTCAATGTCAAAATGAAGTCGACCGCATCGATGGTGTAATAGTTAGCGTGCTCACCTCCAGTGCGGTAAATCGTGGGTTTGAGCCCCTATCAAGTCAAACCAATGATTACAAAATTGGTATTTGTTGCTTCTCTGCAAAGCATGCAGCATTATGGAGATAGAGCAAAGACTGGTTGAATCAGGATAATGTGCCCTGAGTTTAGGGATATGTTTACAGCAGACTTGTTGCAATGAGCTATCACTATAAAAATTCAACTAAGTGGGTTCGGCTATAAAGTGGACATCATCATCATCTCGTCGATATATGTACAAATGTAACTTGTTCTCGCCATGATATAGATGAAAAATTGCTGACTTGTCTCAGCAATCATTCACACGCTTCTTTTAAACTGTACTTTGTGTTGAATGTATCACATTGATGGGGATGAACTCAGAGAAAGATTTAGTATAATGCCTAGAGACATTTTTTTTTTTTTAGAAATTTCTGGATAAACTAAATAAAGAAAACAAATTTTCACACTTGTATTTTGATACACTTTAGATTAAATTTTATTTAAATGTAGACTATAATCAGATAGATATTCTTGACTAATTATTACTAAATAGTCAGTTTTACTAACTCTGGATTATTTTAAATAAAATCTATTATCATGACTACCTAATATTTCATTGTCACATATTTATTGTGTACACTTGAAGCTGAAATGGATTGAAAATAGAATCTTCATTGTCACTACACAGACATATCTCTTTATGTAACAGAAGATATATGCATGTAGGAAATAAAAACTGAAACTGAGACTGAACAAAGCTATTTATTGTTATTATAAATAAGAGAAGTAACAAAGATTGAGATCTTAGAACCTTGAAAGTAGAAGTGGCATTTTTTCGTCTGTTTTTTTATTGTGTCATTGTCAATTTTCCTTTACACCTAAGGAATGGATGGCACAGTCTTACGGTCATTGATTTTAATGGTAAGTCTTGAATGAAATTAAATATTCATTTAGATGAAATAAAGTGAACAGTGTGCAGATCCTGGGATAAAAGTGGAGAGGATTAAGTTTGAGAATGAGTGGTTGGTAATGCCATACAAAGTTTTATTTCATTATAACCTTTGTGTACTCTGACTTTCAAAACAGATATACTATATCTATCACTTCATTAAAGCTGTTTAATTATATTTCTTCATCTGAGTAGTACTATTTCAAAAGTATTAACCAACAGCTGGAGTATTTGTTTCACCATAAATCTGATCAATGCTAAGAGCTCAACCTAAGAAACTGATTTTAAGATTAGACAGGTGTCACAGGTTAATTATTACCAGTATTATCTTTATATAATGTATGATTGTTTAAAGGAGCCAGACATACCCCACACCCTGAGGGAACCCAGATGTACAGTAGTCTCCTTATAATGCCACTATTTTCTAAATTTTCACCCTCAAGAGAGGCCATCCCTATTGTGTGGCTACTTTTTAGTTACAGATGGATGTATCATGACCTTATAAAGGGCAGGAACTTCGACAAAGAAATAGGACTTGGTTTCTCCGCTTATGGGTACAACTTCTCCGAAATGGGCTTCAAATGGTTGTTGGGTATGAATCAAATACACAACTTTATCTATGGGCAAACATAGATGAGTGTCTTATTTATGGAGAATGTCACTCCTTGTACATAAGACAACCTGCAGTAGTGGTTGTTTGTGGCATGTTGGAAGGCAAAATTTTCGAACTTTTATTACTCATCTGCCCCTTTTCCTTGTGGCAATCAAAATATCCATCCATATGCTCATCCAGGAGTAACGTTTTACAAAGCATGTTATATTGTTTATAAACTTGTTCTGGTGGTGAATATAGCTGAAATATACTGCTGACTGCAATCAATCAATCATTTAATCACATGCTCATCCAATTTCAACAACAATATTTCCCTTGTTCCTTTGAAAAAAAATTGTGCATTAAATTTTATTTCTCTAATAATATATGTGAATTACTGGGAGAACTTCATTTTTGTGGGAAAAAAAATGTTATGCCACTACATTATTTAGAATGGGTTAGGGTTATGGTGTTTGATGCCACTTTCAACAATATTTCAGTTATATCGTGGCGGTCAGTTTTATTGGTGAAGGAAACTGTAGTACCCGGAGAAAACCACCCGACCTGTTGCATGTCACTGACAAACTTTATCACATAATGTTGTATCAAGTACACCTCGCCATGAGCGGAATTCAAACTCACAACTTTAGTGGTGATAGGCACTGATTGCATAGGTAGTTGTATACCCAACTACCATATGATCATGCTCACAGAAGCCCCTGTTAGAATGACAAGTTATCTATTAAGAAGTTATGTCATAAAGTTAACTCAAGGATTGTTATTATCAGTTGTTTATTTGTTAAATCAGTAATGACAATAATTATAATTAAGTGGTATCATTTCAAACATATACCTGATACATGATAGCACCTCCCTCTAGCTATCCAGTGGGCTCTTTAACATGGCATTATAATTGTATTTATTTTGGATGAGGGTAAGTTAAGCTTGGTTTGATTGAATTTTATGATTTAAAAATTTTAATTTATAGTTTAAGCAAATGGATACTGGCAAAGACTGCCAGAACTTGACCTATTGAACTGCAACACTCAGTGTTTCCCCAGGTGGCAGATATGTGGTGCCCTCTCAATGTATATTTTGAAAAAAATAGGCACATTGTAGCTGTTACAAAAAAAAAAAAAAAAAAAAAAGTGTCTCTATCAAAAAAAAAAAAAAAGTGTCTCTATCTAGGCTAACTCTCTATACTTTTCCTGTAGCTGTCAAAAGTTGTTGCCTCAATTGTCTGATTTGATTTTGTTCCTTCTTTGCCTCCCCATTAAACTGAGGCTTGACAGTGGTCAAGTAGAATATAGAGCAGTATTGAATTATAAGCATTGTCAAAAAGACAGGTTTGGGTGAAATAGTCCACAGTTAGAAAGAAACTTAATGATATTCATGAATAACAAATGTTAATAAATTAATAAATGATAGGTTAAGCAAAACTGTAGTTCTCAACAAAAACTTAAGTATTTTATGCAATTAAGTGCAGACAAAATACTAAAACTACATATAAAAAATACAGATGAGACACTAAAAGCAAGGAAAATTGGGAGTGATGGGTGGGAAGTTACAATTGCTGGCTTTGGATATTGATCTTTGCTGCTGCTAGAGAAATGTTCAATGTAAAGGATTTGTGTTGTGCTCTTATGTTTGATGGCTACAATCTGATTTACCAGAAAATTTGGATGTCGAAATTCGATTGGTTGCCGATATCAAGTAGACAACATAAGTTTGAGAAATGCCTAGATCTGATTGGTTGCTATTAATTTACGGTCAAGCAAATACAAGATTGTGACACAGGGTTTAATTGATAAACTTTCTATATCTTTAAATGTTTACAAAACTGAGCTGAAAAACATGTCCCCTCACCCAGTGTGATTCTGATCCTTCTACCCTTTACACACTTACATGCTATTGTATGATCTTGAAAAATATGTTTTTAGGGATTTCTTAAATAATAACAAGTCCTAATGATTTTGTATGTGATATTAACGTGGCTCATTTCATGTAGATTCTGCATAATTTTGAACTATTCAGAGACAGAATCCTGCTATTTTGACCTAAAATAACCCCTTCCTTCTTTTGGAGCCTCATTCATCACTGGAACAGGTAGTTCTATTTATGCTACACTACAACCTTTACCTACAGAATGTGTTGATCTTAATTAAGTAGACAAACATTCATTGATTTTTGAGAAAATGAAACATTTTGTCATGTGTGACATTATGCTTAAAAACATGACTGAAGTTTTGAGGATTAAAAACAAATTAAGCAAAAAAATCATTGTTTAAGTATCTGTTTCCCTTTTCGCTCTCAATAATTTCTTGAAAATGAGCACTTCACATTTAAATGGTTGCCTCTGTTACATTAAAAATGCATTAATGTAAAAAAGGTTAATTGATATAAGAATGCCATGTTTTATTAGCTATCAATAGTAATCTGCTTGCTGTACCCACCCTGATTGAAGTAATTAAATCACCCCCCACTGACTTCCATCAATATCTAATAGGTGAAAAAAATCAGTTAAATCTTGCAATTTGAAGATGTGTCAATGGAATACTATTTCCTGGCATGCAACCAGACCATGGAATCATCAATATCCATGTAGGTGCTATTGATGTGTGAAAATTTATCCTTGCAATCATTCTCATTTTTTGGGGGTGGAATTATTGGTTTCCATGGTTACATCACTGAAGCTTTCGTGTTAATTGATTGGAATGGAAATGAAAGGTGTAGCAATCAATGCAACTGTGTTTTGTGTGTCAAGCACACAACGATGTAGTGGTTACATAATGGAAGAATTATCATATGTCCTTTAGATTCCTACAACCATTTAATAATCAGGAATTTTTTTATACTGGGGTAAAATTATGTGGTAAGTGGAGATATATGATAATTACATAAGGGATTAATTAATTGATTATGTACTGTATTGCCAGTAGCTGATAATTAATTATGGCTATTTATAGATTACTGTTGTGTTGTATGCATTATTTCCTTGTTTTAAAAGGTTTATCAGACAGTACTGATATGACGAAAGCAGCTTTTATCCATGTTGTCAAAACCTGGGTGTGTTTATATTCTAGATAAGCTTGCTACCTACAGCCTGGCTACAGGTGTTGGGGATTTTTCATTGCCTTTAAGTTCATTATATACATCATCATGGCGTGTTGATTGATGCTATTAATTGTAAATTCTAGTTTGGTAAACTTGTTTCTTTAGTACAAACTCATTTATTAGAAAAAAAACAGTATTCAAATCACGTCCTTCAAAAAACTGCATTTCTATCAATCCAGAAGCTTAAAGGATCCTTGAGTGGTTATTGATATAGAAAAGTTCTGACCCTATTTACTACTGGTATATACTCGTTTATTGTGGCAGTCTAAACATCTATTTTTAGGATCATCACATTGCCAACTACTAACCAACTTATTTTCTGTTTTTTTCCCATCTGTAGACTCATCCCATTGCCATCTTTTGACCTACTATCTGTAGACTCATCCCATTGCCATCTTTTGACCTACTATCTGTAGACTCATCCCATTGCCATCTTTTGACCTACTATCTGTAGACCCATCCCATTGCCATCTTTTGACCTACTATCTGTAGCCCCATCCCATAGCCACCTTTTGACCTACTATCTGTTTACAAATCCCATAGCCACCTTTTGACCTACCATCTGTTTGCAAATCCCATTGCCACCTATTTACCTATTGATTTTCTGTTTGTTTCCATCTGTAGACTTATCCCATAAGCCACCCTTTGACCTACCATCTATAGACCGATCCCATTATCACCTTTTGACCTACATTTGTAACCCCATCCCATAGCGACCTGTTGGCCTACCATCTGTTGGCAAATCCCATTGTGACCTTTTGACCTACTGATTTTCTGTGTATAATAAGCTTGTTTTCTTCTTGAATATATTAACTTTAATTGACAATCAATACTATAACTGAAGGTGATGTTAAACAAATATTCAATTTAATCATTATAATCAAGCCAACATTATTTTACATTATTCAGTCCCCAGGGAACTACTGGGTGTAGAACCTACTTTCTATGTTACAGGGTACAACTTCCTGAATGAGGCATCAGCTAGTTGTCCGTCATGAATCGTATACGTATACACAATATTTATAATCAGGAATTAAATGAGTGCATCATGTATCTAGAATGCCATGCTCATTGCAAGTAAAAGACAACCTACTGCAGCTCCTACTGAGCTACTGTTAGATTTGATGTGCTTCTTGTTGACCACACATTGCAAAATGGTGTAATAGTTCACATGCTTGCATCAAGTGTGGTAGATCGTGGGTTTGAACCCAGATCGGATCAAACTAAAGACTTATAAAATGAGTGCTACTTCTTCACTAAGCCTGTAGCATTAAGTACTAAGGAGTAAGACTGTATGGTGTGGAATATGGAGCGACATGTATATTCAGAGCCTGTTGTTTCAGTCAGCTAGCAATTTAAAAATCCAACTGTTGATCTAGTACAAATGTAATTTGTTCTTACCATCATATGGCTGAAAAAATGCTTACTTTGAGTTAAATAATTATTGGCTCCAATTGCAAGTCAAAATTTTCTGAACCTATCCAATATATCTTTTTTCCCTGTTATCTGAATTTCTGTCAATAGGTCAATCAGTGCCAGCTTTTTACTTTACATAATGTATTGTCTGTAGACTTGCTCTGGTCATAAATATGGCTGAAATACAACTCAGTCCACATTAAACAACCAATCAATCAATTTTACAGTATTCTATTTTTTGTTGGGTTTTTTTTCTTTTTGATTAAAGGGATATCTGTTTGATCTAATGATATAGATCATTAAGTAAAAAGTCACAAAAGACATAAACAATTTAGATCCTACAATTTTTCATCTTACAAATTGTGGATTTGCAGTCAATGAATAATAATGAAATCAGTAACAGTTTTGTAATCAGTATTGCAATATACATCTTATAAAATTTATAAAAAGTGCTGTAAAGAAATCCTCTGTGATTTTTTTTTTTTTTTTTCATTTTTCAAACTAAGTAATTTAAAATATATTTTGAATTGAAGACTGTACTTTCTGAGAATCCCTTACTTGGTACTAAAATAAACTAGTTACTGTGGCTTCATAAAGGTATAGTTTTAGAAGCACTAATACTAATAGATGTTGGGACTACAATAGAATCATGTGAAATCTAAATAAAGGCTCTATGTTTAGGAAACTTTTTAATAGTTCCATGGTACTCCGGCCTATCTCTTTTCATTAATTAAATACGGTACTGATTAAATAACTTCAAAAATTAATTAGATAATGTAAAATTTATGCTAACCTTTAAATGTTATCAACTTTTAAAGGGATATTAAAGCTCGTTTTAACATATATTTTTTCAACTCGTGACGAAGGTTGTTTCTTTTCAATTTAATTGTAAAAACAATCCAAAAATACTTGGCACGCCCATATAATCCCTAATATCGCTAAAATATCACTTAAAAGGATCGAAATGAATTTTTGTCCAGGAAGCAAAAATTCAATTAATGGAAAAACCGCAAGATATGACAGAATTATCAATGAATTATGTCACTTTTACAAAGTTTCATTGATAAAAACTGGGTTAATGTTTCATAAATATCATTTATTGAACCAATTGCAAGTTTTCATGAGATACAAAAAATTACCAAAATGAGCTTTAATATCCCTTTGATTTATTAAGGCCAAAAAAGAAAAAATATGTGTGTTTACGGTCACCCGACCGACCCTAATTTTTGCTAGCGACCCTATCAATTTTTACACAGAATTCGGATAACCATTTTTGTTGTTTAATCAGCAGCAATGTTTTATTTATTCAACCGCTAGCTTTTTGTCGAAATTGAGAGCAAAGAAGGTAGAAAAACTGCATTACTCGTCATAAAACAGCTTCAAAACAAATGATGACTTACCGGAAATTTCGAAAAAAAAATATCGTATTCGGGAACGACTATTTCCGGTTTTGCCGATAGTAAAAAAAAAAAGAAAAGTTAATGGCGACCGACCGACCCTAGATTTTTTTGACATGTGACAGTAAATACACATATATTTTTTTTGGCCTAACCTTATAAAATTGATGAATTGATTTGATAGTAAATAGTATTACTTTCTAAGTTTAAATGGCATATTTGTGGGGATGTTAGCTGTCTCCCTAGAACCTTTTTTTTTTATTGCCTAGGGATACTTTAGTCTGACAAGCAATTTATAGAGTAGTGGTCACCTACCAAAAAATGATTTATGTCAAAATAATGTTATTCATTTATAAAAATTGCAGTACATGTAGAACATCAGATGTTTTAAAGGTTTGGAATTATTTTTATATTTAAATATTTTGATGCTTGTAATATTATATGTGTAAATTTTTATATGAAATATTTGTACAGAATTTTTTTATGAATTTATATTGTTTCTGTGCATATAAAATTGTTGAAATCAGTTTTATACCATCATGATGTTTGGAGATGTGGATTAATAAATGATACATGTACACAGGCGGAATATTTATTCACAATTTACAACCTCACATCAACCTATTGCTTGCTAATGTTAGGATTGTAATGTGTTGTAAAGTGCTATGTACAAAAGGGCTTTGTGAAATTTTGATTTAAAAAAAAAATGTCCATTTTGAGGGATTTTAATCAAGTGTATGTAATGTTAATGACTGGATGTAAAAAAATGTATGTGTACAGATGTTGCTGTTTTAAAGGAATCTTTAAAGAAAGGGAGAACCTTTATCTTCTAGATAAGGGATGTGAATCTGCAGACATTTCTGCCTGCCATATCTTTTTACGTTGTGTTTTAAAATATAAGTAAGCCTTGTTTAATTATGATTGGATTTTGAAAATAATTTAAGAAAATTGTCATATCTGTGGAATAACAATCCAAAGGAGATAGCTAACCATTCAAATAAGACGTTAGGAAGGATTTTAAGTTCCTCTGTTTTATCTGGAAATTCTAAAAGAGGACAACCATTCTAGTATTGTGTCAAAATGTATGGAAGGATTGTCAGTTCTCCTGTTTTATCTGTGGAATTAACTCCAAAATAGACAATCATTCTCAAATGTGTGGAATATATAGTTAAACCTTTTTATAAAGGGCACTCAAAGGAATCTGAAAATGTTCCCTTTATGAGAAGTTGGCCTTTATATACAGGTTAAAATTTATTTGCACTATTCATTAATGGGAAAATTGAGTCTTGTTTATAGACAGTGACTTGTTATATAAAGATCTAGATGTCCTTTAAGACAGATTTGACTCAACTTTTAAAATGTCTAGGTTGTTGTAGTGTCTTGTCCACCATTGTTTGTCCCCCCCTCTCCCCCTTTATTCTCTTGACCATTGTGTTGTCTGTCTTGTCCACCATTGTTTGTCTCCCCCCCCTCTCCCCCTTTATTCTCTTGACCATTGTGTTGTCTGTCTTGTCCACCATTGTTTGTCTCCCCCCCCTCTCCCCCTTTATTCTCTTGACCATTGTGTTGTCTGTCTTGTCCACCATTGTTTGTCTCCCCCCCTCTCCCCCTTTATTCTCTTGACCATTGTGTTGTCTGTCTTGTCCACCATTGTTTGTCCCCCCCCCCCTCTCCCCCTTTATTCTCTTGACCATTGTGTTGTCTGTCTTGTCCACCATTGTTTGTCCCCCCCCCTCTCCCCCTTTATTCTCTTGACCATTGTGTTGTCTGTCTTGTCCACCATTGTTTGTCTCCCCCCCCCTCTCCCCCTTTATTCTCTTGACCATTGTGTTGTCTGTCTTGTCCACCATTGTTTGTCCCCCCCCCTCTCCCCCTTTATTCTCTTGACCATTGTGTTGTCTGTCTTGTCCACCATTGTTTGTCTCCCCCCCCCCCCCTCTCCCCCTTTATTCTCTTGACCATTGTGTTGTCTGTCTTGTCCACCATTGTTTGTCCCCCCCCCCCCTCTCCCCCTTTATTCTCTTGACCATTGTTTTGTCTGTCTTGTCCACCATTGTTTGTTCCCCCCCCCCCCTTTTATTATCTTGACCATTGTGTTGTCTGTATTGTCCACCATTGTTTGTCTCCCCCCCCCCCCCCCTTATTGTCTTGACCATTGTGTTGTCTGTCATTCTTTGGTTTGCTACTTCTAATTATACCCCTGCTCCCTGAAGAGGGAGGTGGGGTATACTGTTTTACCTCTGTCCATCCTTCCGTCCGTCCAAGATATTTTTCGTCGCACTTTTCTCAGTAACTGTTGATGGCAGAAATCTGATATTTGGTCATATAGGTATACCATATTGTGGGTAGCGTTTTTGGACCCGTCAGATTCCTACTTCCTGTTTGCTGACTTAGTTGGTTTTTATACACATTGAACATACATATATGCACATTTTTCGTCACATTTTTCTCAACAACTATTGATGGCAGAAATCTGATATTTGGTCACAAGCTTCATATAGGTGCCCCATATCGTGGGAAGCGTTTTTGGACCCATCGGATTCCTACTTCTTGTTTGCCGAAGAGTGGGGGTATCATAAGTGAGCATTAGCTCACAGTTCATCTTGTTGCTCCTTATTGTCTTCAAACTTTTCTTCTTGTAATTGGCCATTTAAGTATGGATAAAGAAACTATTTAAAAAAAAAGTGCTGTGGTAGACAGATTGACTTGATAATAACACATTTTGTCCTTTCATTAAATTATAAAGATCAGAACAAGTTGTAGCTACTGAATAAAACATCCAAACACAAAATATGACCATTTGTTCCAGCTAAGCTTGACCAAACATTCAATGTTTACTCAATAAGAAGATAAATATTTAACCCCTGCATACAAATAAGAAGTCCTTGTTCATTATTATAACAAATAATATAGCAAGCATTAAAACTAATAAAAGTTTTCCTCGGTTTTACCCTATCTACATGCTTGGGAAGATCTAGAGTTGATAATGCAGAGATTTCTGGTAATGGTACAATGAAATATTCTCACTTGGGGCATCAAAAATAAAATGGCATAAAGTTTGTAGGGGATACTGAAGAAAATCATGAATTATGATGGACTTCTTACAGAGACAATTATAATATAAAATCAATAAAGTTACTGATTTTGTCTGATAAAAATACTTGAGTGGTGTAAGATTTGAGAATGGATGAGGGTGAGGCAGGAGTGAAGGAGAATGGATGAGGGTGAGGCAGGAGTGAAGGAGAATGGGGATGAGGAGTAGGGAAGCACTCTATTGTGAAGGTAGAATTTTGGTTGGGTTACTATAATTGCCATGTACATTGTATATTAGTTGTTTAAAACAGCCAGTTCTGGAAAATCATGTAAATTTGATTTGTTGAAAGATTATGAAAGATATTGGTAGAAAATTGCCTGTATTTTTAGCTCGCCTGACCCAAACCCAAAGGGTCATGTGAGCTATTGTCACCACTGAGCGTTCGTCGTCCGTCCGTTCGTCCGTCCGTTAACTTTTCACATTTTAATCAACTCCTCTGAAACCACTGGGCCAATTTGAACCAAACTTTGGTGGAATGGTCCTTGGATGACCCCCTTCCAAAATTGTGTCCGGTGATCCCGATTTCCAACCAAGATGGCCGCAAAGCTAAAAATAGAAAAAAGGGGGGATGAAATTTTAATTGTTCATTGCTGCTTTAGTACAAGTCAAAATGAGCTCAAATTTTAACTGCAGCTACATGGTAAGGAGTAGTTTAACATATATTCCGGGTTTTTCTGTGAAATTTTTCTTTCAGCCGATTTATACCGATTATGCAAATTAGGCATATTTTGATAAAGGATCACATTTAAATCTTCTCCTCTGAAACCGCTGAACCAAGTTACACTAAACCTGGCAGGAATGGTTCTTGGGTGGGTCCCTTTCAAACTTGTGTCTGACAGACCCACCTTCCATTCAAGATGGCTACTGTTACTAAAAATAGAAATTTCTTCTATTGTCCATTGCTGCTTTAGTATAAACCAAAATGAGCTCAAATTTTAACTGCAGCTACATGGCAATGAGTAGTTTAGCATATATATATTCCGGGGTTTTCTGTGAAATTTTTCTTTCAGCCGATTTATACCGATTATGCAAATTAGGCATATTTTGATAAAAGATCACATTTAAATCTTTTCCTCTGAAACCGCTGAACCAAATTAAACTAAACCTGGCAGGGATAGTCCTTGGGTAGTCCCATTTCAAAATTGTGTCCGACAGCTCCACCCTCCATTCAAGATGGCTACTGTTACTAAAAATAGAAATTTCTTCTATTGTCCATTGCTGCTTTAGTATAAACCAAAATGAGCTCAAATTTTAGCTGCAGCTACATGGCAATGAGTAGTTTAGCATATATATATTCCGGGGTTTTCTGTGAAATTTTTCCTTCAACCGATTTATACTGATTATACAAATTAGACATATTTTGATAAAAGATTACATTTAAATCTTTTCCTCTGAAACTGCTGAACCAAATTAAACCAAACCTGGCAGGGATAGTCCTTGGGTAGTCCCATTTCAAAATTGTGTCCGACAGCTCCACCCTCCATTCAAGATGGCTGCTGTTACTAAAAATAGAAATTTCTTTAGTTGTCAATTTCCGCTCTATTACAAATCAAAATGAACTCAAATTTTAATTGCAGCTATATGGCAATGAGTAGTTTAACATATATTCTGGGTTTTTCTGTGAGATTTTTTCAGCCAGTTTATTTCGTTTAGGAATATTATGTGATAAAAATCACATCAAAATCTTTTGCTCAGAAATTTGAGTTGAAATGATCTTTGGGTGGCCCACTTTCAAAATTATGTGTAACACCTCCATTTTCTATCAACATTAGATGTCAAATTGAAAACCAGGTGAGCGATTACAGGCTCCTGGGAGCCTCTAGTTTATTATTTTTCCTAATTCAGAGCTCCAGTTAATTTATATGCTGATTGTCTATTTACATTAAGTGATGAAGGTAACATTCATCAATCTGAAAAGCACTTAAGTTTTGTTAAAGTTTTCAGTTAATCCAATTAAAATTTACTCCCTAATTTTTAGCATAGAGGGTAATAACAAAATTTGAAGAGTATGTTGTACTCCCTGAATTTAAAATGATGTGGAATTTGTCCAAAATGAGGAGTTAAAATACTCTCAATACTCCCCTTATCTGGAGCACTGTAATTTTAACAAACAGTAAACCAACCTTGTTTAAAAAGTTACATTTTATTAAAGAAGTGTAAAATGATTGTTAGATGACAAGACAAGTGACACTTTTTTATTGTCTCCTTTTAATTGTGTCTTGTTTACTGTGACTGGTATGAATTTATGGGCATGTAATTATTTATGAATAGCTTGATTGGCAGAAAAAAGTTGTAATGGCCTTAAGTTACAACATGACCTTACAATGATCAAACAATGAAAAATGAAATATCTTATTGTAGAATTTTATATCCCTTTGTGTAATGTGACAAAACTATATATGGTATAAAAATCATTAAAAACTCTTTATTTGTACATGTAGTAAAGCTTTTTTGGGAACTGATTCCTCAGCAATTTATAACGGGTGTTCTAAAGACTTGTTCCTTATACAATAGTAAAACAGTATATTGAAGAAAAAAAAATGAACATGTTTTCCCCAACAGTGTATAATGAATTAGTAAGAAAAGATTTGGATGTAAATGAACATAAGAGACTATCCAACATTAAACTTGGACAAAAATTAAAATAAAGGTTTAGTGCTTTTATTCCTGTTCTGGATTTCACATGTCACAGTAGGGTCTTCAACAATGAGCAAATCTCATACCCTTAAATGAGTGTGAAACAGCCCCTAGCCTGTAGTTGAGTGGTACTCTTTACTTGTGAAACAGCCCCTAGCCTGTAGTTGAGTGGTACTCTTTACTTGTGAAACAGCCCCTAGCCTGTAGTTGAGTGGTACTCTTTACTTGTGAAGCAGCCCCTAGCCTGTAGTTGAGTGGTACTCTTTACTTGTGAAACAGCCCCTAGCCTGTAGTTGAGTGGTACTCTTTACTTGTGAAACAGCCCCTAGCCTGTAGTTGAGTGGTACTCTTTACTTGTGAAACAGCCCCTAGCCTGTAGTTGAGTGGTACTCTTTACTTGTGAAGCAGCCCCTAGCCTGTAGTTGATGGGTACTCTTTACTTGTGAAACAGCCCCTAGCCTGTAGTTGAGTGGTACTCTTTACTTGTGAAGCAGCCCCTAGCCTGTAGTTGATGGGTACTCTTTACTTGTGAAACAGCCCCTAGCCTGTAGTTGAGTGGTACTCTTTACTTGTGAAACAGCCCTTAGCCTGTAGTTGAGTGGTACTCTTTACTTGTGAAACAGCCCCTAGCCTGTAGTTGAGTGGTACTCTTTACTTGTGAAGCAGCCCCTAGCCTGTAGTTGATGGGTACTCTTTACTTGTGAAACAGCCCCTAGCCTGTAGTTGAGTGGTACTCTTTACTTGTGAAACAGCCCCTAGCCTGTAGTTGAGTGGTACTCTTTACTTGTGAAACAGCCCCTAGCCTGTAGTTGATGGGTACTCTTTACTTGTGAAACAGCCCCTAGCCTGTAGTTGAGTGGTACTCTTTACTTGTGAAGCAGCCCCTAGCCTGTAGTTGATGGGTACTCTTTACTTGTGAAACAGCCCCTAGCCTGTAGTTGAGTGGTACTCTTTACTTGTGAAACAGCCCCTAGCCTGTAGTTGAGTGGTACTCTTTACTTGTGAAACAGCCTGTAGTTGAGTGGTATTCTTTACTTGTGAAACGGCCCCTAGTCTGTAGATGAGTGGTACTCTTTACTTGTGAAGCAGCCCCTAGCCTGTAGTTGATGGGTACTCTTTACTTGTGAAACAGCCCCTAGCCTGTAGTTGAGTGGTACTCTTTACTTGTGAAACAGCCCCTAGCCTGTAGTTGAGTGGTACTCTTTACTTGTGAAGCAGCCCCTAGCCTGTAGTTGAGTGGTACTCTTTACTTGTGAAGCAGCCCCTAGCCTGTTGTTGAGTGGTACTCTTTACTTGTGAAACAGCCCCTAGCCTGTAGTTGAGTGGTACTCTTTACTTGTGAAGCAGCCCCTAGCCTGTAGTTGAGTGGTACTCTTTACTTGTGAAACAGCCTGTAGTTGAGTGGTACTCTACTTGTGAAACGGCCCCTAGTCTGTAGATGAGTGGTACTCTTTACTTGTGAAACGGCCCCTAGTCTGTAGATGAGTGGTACTCTTTACTTCTGGTGATAAACACTACATCTGGACATCTTTGTCGTTTCTATGTATAATAATGATATTGTAGTAATATATCTTTAAAAAGCCAATGTTTTTTAGGTTTTTTTACTTGATTTTCATAACTTTCCATAATCCTTGCATCAAAATACCTTTTTACCTACCTGAATTATTGTTAGTAAGCTCGTTCTGGTCTTGAATAGAACTAAAATACTACTGACTTGATGTTAAAACAACAATCTATCAATCAATGTAGCTGATATACTGTTCATTACCTCAGTCCTGTTAAACAACAATCATCCAACAATCCTATCTACAACTGGATGGAATTTAAATAATTTTGAAAATTCAAACCCTCAGTACTCAATTACTTATGCGTGTACTAAAGCATGTAGTGGTTATCTTATGCTCAGTGAACAGTGACTTCTTATTTTATGATGAAGTTACATGTATGTATTGTTTATATTTTCAATTATTTAAGGAACAATATTGCTTTGATCAGTGTTTAGTAGATGTTTATCACAGTCTGTTGATATTGCCTGTGTAGATTGCAACAATCTTTTGTTTTTGTCAGTAGAATGATTGACATGTTTTTCTAACAATAATCTAGATTTGATTTAAGATTATTATTGATTTATATCTAATGATAGCTGATCAATGACAAACAATTGTGTATTCCGAGGACCACATTCTGAATGAAGGTAGTTTGTCCCTAGAGTAGATACTATTCTGAACAAAGATAGTTTGTTCTTAAATTTTTCCCAATTCTGAACTAAAATAGTTAATGTTTAACTTTTTCCCAATTCTAAACCAAGATAGTTTGTCCCTAGAATAGACCAAATTTTGAACTGAGATAGTTTGTCCCTTGAGTAGATCCAATTCCAAACCAAGGTAGTTTGTCCATAGAGTAGTAACTATTCTGAACCAAAGTAGTTTGTCCCTAAAACAGAACCAATTCTGAACCAAGGTAGTTTGTCCATAGAGTAGTAACTATTCTGAACCAAAGTAGTTGTCCCTAGAACAGAACCAATTCTGAACCAAGGTAGTTTGTCCATAGAGTAGACACTATTCTGAACCAAGGTAGTTTGTCCCTAGAACAGAACCAATTTTGAACCAAGGTAGTTTGTCCCTAGAGTAGACACTATTCTGTACCAAGATAGTATTACCTTAGATATGAACCAAGATAGATTGCCTCTAGAGTAGACCAAATTTAGATCCAATTCCAATCCAAGGTAGTTTGTCCTTAGAGTAAACCTAATGTGATAATGATTTCAGGTAGTTCCCTAGAGTAGACACTATTCTGAACCCAGGTTGGTTGTTGGCAACAGTTGTCAATTATCCATATGTAAACTGGTTACATTTTAATATTATTTAAACACCAGTAGACATACAGGGTATCTATAGGTTGATTATTGCATAACATTCAGTGACCAGTTGGGTAGGGAAGAAAAATGTTGTCTGCCACTGAAACAGTATGGAGAGTTGGGTAGGGAAGAAAAATGTTGTCTGCCACTGAAAAAGTATGGAGAGTTGGGTAGGGAAGAAAAATGTTGTCTGCCACTGAAACAGTATAGAGAGTTGGGTAGGGAAGAAAAATGTGGTCTGCCACTGAAACAGTATGGAGAGTTGGGTAGGGAAGAACAAGGTTGTCTGCCACTGAAACAGTATGGAGAGTTGGGTAGGGAAGAAAAATGTTGTCTGCCACTGAAACAGTATGGAGAGTTGGGTAGGGAAGACAAATGTTGTCTGCCACTGAAAAAGTATGGAGAGTTGGGTAGGGAAGAAAAATGTTGTCTGCCACTGAAACAGTTTGGAGAGTTGGGTAGGGAAGAAAAATGTTGTCTGCCACTGACACAGTATGGAGAGTTGGGTAGGGAAGTAAAATGTTGTCTGCCACTGAAACAGCATGGAGAGTTGGATAGGGAAGTAAAATGTTGTCTGCCACTGAAACAGTATAGAGAGTTGGGTAGGGAAGAAAAATGTTGTCTGCCACTGAAACAGTATGGAGAGTTGGGTAGGGAAGAAAAATGTTGTCTGCTACTGAAACAGTATAGAGAGTTGGGTAGGGAAGAAAAATGTTGTCTGCACACTGAAACAGTATGGAGAGTTGGGTAGGGAAGAAAAATATTGTCTGCCACTGAAACAGTATAGAGTTGGGTAGGGAAGAAAAATGTGATCTGCCACTGAAACAGTATAGAGAGTTGGGTAGGGAAGAAAAATGTTGTCTGCCACTGAAACAGTATGGAGAGTTGGGTAGGGAAGAAAAATGTTGTCTGCCACTGAAACAGTATAGAGTTGGGTAGGGAAGAAAAATGTTGTCTGCCACTGAAACAGTATAGAGTTGGGTAGGGAAGAAAAATGTTGTCTGCCACTGAAACAGTATAGAGAGTTGGGTAGGGAAGAAAAATTTTATCTCTTGTGGCAGCTATAATGGGCCTACTCTTTTTTTCGAAATCTACAAGAGAGTTCTTTAGCATGCTTGGAGTGTGGCACTCTCCAAGCACATTACCCATCGAGAGGGCCACCTGGGACATATAGCACTGCTACAGGGGAGTTTTCAGAATAGAGATTGTTCCAATCTGTCATCTACTACATCTAGTGAATAAAATTCTCAGACTGGTAGAAAAATGGGGGAAAATCTTGGTAATAACTGGATTATTGAATTGGGGATTGTCTTGATCTGTTATTCAACTACCTATGCAATTAGTACCTATCGCCACTAATGTTGTGAGTTTGAATCCCACTCAGGCGCTGCAACATTATTAAGTTTGTCAGTGACTTGCGGCAGGTCGGTGGTTTTCTCTGGGCACTCTGGGTTCATCCACCAATAAACTGACCACCACGATATAACTGAAATATTGTTGAAAGTGGTGTTAAACACCAACTACCCTCTTTAAAGCTACCAATTTTGATGGCATTGTCAATTTTATGGTGTAAGCTGTGTATTGTTCCTTTCTTTAAACATGTGTTGCCTCTAAGAATATTATAATTACAAATGTCTTGCATCGAATAAATATCTTGACACTACAGTTAGCCCTAGTCCGAGATTTACAGATTATAATACTTTAAAAACATAATTATATTATATGATTTTATTTGTCTACTTCACTGTTGTATATACAAAATTTATTACACAAGATTATAAAACCATTTTATGTCTTCATTTAATCCTGGATCAATTAGCTTATATAATCACACTATAATTGTGAATATTTCTCTAGATAATTTATAATAATTTTATATGACATCACAATATTTTAGCTATTTAAACACACTCTGTGTGTAGTAGAAACAATAAAGTTGTAGCTCTGTAGTAAAGGTAAAGGCCATCCAGGTGTGTATTCAATCTTCATTCAGGTAAAAATATTGACTGACCACTGTCCTAATTATACCATTGATAATTATTGACCTATTGGTATGTGGAGATTTTTGTTGGAAGGAGGGTGCAAATTATTCATGGTATAATGTTTTGATTGGGTAAGACAGATAATGATAAATATACAATATATGTGATGTCATGTTCCTGGTGAAATGTGTTTTTGTTTTTGTTTGTTATTTGGAAAATAAGCAGGATTTATGTTAAGATGGAAAGAATGTTTAAGTGTGTAATGTATTGACTGTAGATTACATGTATTTACTAATATTCAAATATTATTTTTAAAAATGCATCATTGATATTAAAAAAATACAAGTTTTGCAGTAAATCTCTATATTTATATATTTTTCAATTATATCTTATTACAAAGAGATCAAAAGATCTTGTTTTTGTTAAATATCAAGTCTTGTTGACAAAGGTAAATTTTGTTTCATGACCATACATATTGTGTGTAGCTAGGGTCCAGTTATTTTCTTGTTGACATGCCCTAAATATTTCTTATTGCATAGAATACAATAAGTACAATATTTTAATGCTGTCCAAGTAGATTACAACCTTGTAGCCCACCGGCCTCACTTTATACAAACAAGTCTGTTGAGGTCATATTTTTTGATAGCCAATAGATAAGACATATAATTTCAATTCATGCATGTGTAAATATTTTAGTTAATGGCACAGTAGCCCCCCCCCCCCCCCCCCCCCTCTTTTTATAAGGCCACTGCATCTTCAATGACAACGAATGAAAAAGTGGTGTTATAGGAGCAGTGCCCACTTGAGTGAGACAATTTAGTAGTATTTTACTAACTCAATAGATCTGATATCTGGCCTTGGAAGTTGCGTGGGAGTATCCTGATCATCTCATCAAAAAGTAACTTGTTCTCACCATGATATGGCTGAAAAATTGCTAATTTAGTGTTAAGCAATAATCACTCCCCCACTCTTTATAGTTACATATTGTACTATATACAGCCTTTCCCCCAAAATGTGACAAAACAAATGTTGTCAGTGTTGTACAGACCTGACTTTAGTCTTGTTTCCTTCTCAAGTTGTCAACAGATGACAGTTCTGGTATATATACTTAAAATACAACCAGTTTGTTTTTGGTAATGGCCAACTGATTTTTTTAAGCAATTATATGTTATAATAATATATTTTTCACCAGATTAATCATTAAATCCTACTCGAAACCCTTTAATTATTTCCTGATCATTAAAATGTATCGGTTGAAATCATCTGAATTCTCATCAAAGAAATTTTAAAAACAAGCAAGCCCACAGAAGAAAAGTTATTAAATGGGTGCAGCTTATCAATATTTATTATTACCCACAAAATATGTAATTGAAGTGAATTTGCTTCTTTTACTGAGCATTCCTGCAACATTCCTATACATTATACATGTAACTTGTTCTTGCCATGATGTAGCTGAAAAATTTCTCACTTAGCATTAGCAAAACTCAATCATTTCATTACTGACTGTATTGGTATACCCCTATGTAATACACTTCATCAAACACCCTATTGGTATTGTCTTATACAACACATTTCACCATTGGTATGCCCCATACATTATATTTGTTAGTACATTGTAAATAGATATAAGTTATATAGGTTTGCCTCTGTCAGATACATATCATACAATCAATAAAGTAGATTAAATCTATTGTATTTCTCTACAGATAACACTAGTCTCTGTCTAAATAAACTCCATCTGATTATTGTTGATAGAGGAGAGATGTACTAAGTCTTTTGTTAGATACGGTCATGTAACTCTCACAAACCATTGTCCATACTGATTTATTACTTTCATTTTTCCAAATCAGTCTATTGTTGGTTGGGATTTATTACCATAATATTGCTATTCTAACAGTTAGACAGTATGTTTTTATTGATTGTCAACAATGGTAAAATATTTAGTTCTTGTTATGGTCTTTTGGATTATAAACATTCCTGTTTTATCTCTGTTTCTTTTATGATATTGTTCAGTTTCGAGTCTGAATTTTTATCTTCATCATTTGCCATTTAGACATCATGATCATTAGACCACTTTGTATTTCACTTTGTTTGATCACAATTTAGGTCTCCCTTGATTTCCTATAACTAAAGGCTGGTATGAATGTACATAAAATTTTGCTTGAATGTAATCACACAAAGACAACCAAACTACCACCTACCTAAAACATTCTATCAGATATTCCAATGATTTATTTTGTGACTACATTGTATCAGCAACAAGTTTTGGCATCAAATCAAGGGTATTTGAAAGAAAGGGAAAAATAATAAAAATAAATTGTAAGTCACTAGTATGGTTACTAGAAGCTAATAATTCTTCAAAGATCTGGTTTTGTTGTGACAATATCCACACACTCTAGGTCCATCATACCAAAGGTTTCAGTACAATTTAGTCCAATTTAATATGGTACTTTTGATTTCAATGTACTGAAGTGAAAATGTGGTCAAGTAAGTGTGTAATAGGAATTGTAACTGAGCTTACACCCTATATATCAGTATATTTTCTTAGTATTTATAATTGTTCTGGAACCTTATAGTAGACCACTCACATGTTGATATATAATGGTCATCAAATTTTAATGGCATGCAGAACAGTTTATTAAAAGCTATGTTATACGTGATATGCTTTCAAATGTGTCTCATATCTACTTTAAGTAAGCCTAATTTCTAATGCAATTTTAAAATAAGTTTGGCATTCCAATGTTCCTTTTCCTACTACTCTTAACAGTGCTTTAATAATTGTCAGTCATGAATTGTTCAATTTAGCATTTAAGATATATATCATCCATGATTGACTTATATTTTTCTTTAGACCTTATTTTTTGATATTTTCAGACAAATAAGTTAAAGAGATAATCAAATCAATGGCTGGAGATGAAATGGACGGCTTGGGTCCGTCTCATTGTAGGGATGGAAACTATGGATTAACTGTTGCAGATCTCCGCATAATTAATGAACAAAAGGGATATGAAGCTGTGCAGCATATACAACAAAAACATGGCAGTGTTTTAGAAATTTGTAAACTGCTCTATACTTCACCTAATGAAGGTAGGATTTTATAGTCTGGTACCTTTATTTAGTCTGGTACCTAGTACTGGTACCTTTTTTTGTAGTCTGGTACCTTTATGTTGGTCAAAAGCCCACTACGGCTTGTGTTGCATTATTATTTAAAATGCCGACTATAAATAAAACTTATCTTATTTAGATTGGTTCTTAGTACTAATACCTTTATATATAGTCTGGTACCTTTATTTAGACTGGTACCTAGTACTGGTACCTTTATATATAGTCTGGTACCTTTATTTAGACTGGTACCTAGTACTGGTACCTTTATATATAGTCTGGTACCTTTATATATAGTCTGGTACCTTTATTTAGATTGGTACCTAGTACTGGTACCTTTATATATAGTCTGGTACCTTTATATATAGTCTGGTACCTTTATTTAGATTGGTACCTAGTACTGGTACCTTTATATATAGTCTGGTACCTTTATTTAGATTGGTACCTAGTACTGGTACCTTTATTTAGATTGGTACCTAGTACTGGTACCTTTATATATAGTCTGGTACCTTTATTTAGATTGGTACCTAGTACTGGTACCTTTATATATAGTCTGGTACCTTTATTTAGACTGGTACCTAGTACTAATACCTTTATATATAGTCTGGTACCTTTATTTAGATAGGTACCTAGTACTGGTACCTTTATATATAGTCTGGTACCTTTATTTAGATTGGTACCTAGTACTGGTACCTTTATATATAGTCTGGTACCTTTATTTAGATTGGTACCTAGTACTGGTACCTTTATTTAGACTGGTACCTAGTACTTGTACCTTTATTTTAGATATAAGTGGAATCCTTTGATTTCCTGAAAGAAAAATAGTGATAAAAACACATAAAAGCATCATTTTAAAAAATAAAGCAAAAATCAATAGATCAAATGAAAAATATATGCTTTTATAAAACATTTGTCAAAAATGAGGACAACACACACATGTCACATGACTATGTTCATTAACACAGTGTCTCATTCACTAGTAACATGTTATTATATAACAGTGTGCACTAGATTCATTAATAACAGTAATATTATTCTATATGCAACTTGCATGTAATTTTGCATGTTCATTAATGCACAAAGAATAACTTTTAATTAATTGCCTCCTATAACTAAGGCCGAGGACAATTTTCTATGTCTCTATAGAGCAACTTGCACAGTTAAAAACCTATGAAATCTCAAAGAGAATTTGATTGGACAGACACAATATTGTTCAGACTGAATGAAATTAATTGCATTGTAGTACAATAGTTTGAGAGAAAAAAAACACAATTCTATTGACTTAGTATGGTAGAAAAACAATATTGAAAGAGTTAATCTTTTTCCCTTGAACTCAAAATGAAAGTGAACATGGGACCTGTTTGTAGTTAATTAAGAATTCTTGATGATGACATGATATTGTAGATTATTCTTTATTCTTATTTTTATCTGCATCTTACTTGAAACGTGTAGAGCTGTCAAGTGATAAAACTTACCAATAATTAAAACACAGAAGCTGAATTGTGGGCTGTTGTCCGTTTCTTCAGCTCGCCAGACCCAAAGGGTCATGTGAGGTCATATTTGTCTTCTTTGCCAAAACTGCTTCGTCAATTCAAACCAAACTTGTCAGAGATGTTAAGTGCAGAGTTGCAGATAAAAAAAAATTCCTCTCAGACATTGGGTCCTGCAAGTAAGATAGTTTTGCCAGATCTATCAACTTTTTGCCAGACCTACTTTCTTTTTAGAAATTTTTTAATATTTCACTTTCAATACAGTATGATTAAAGGGACAATCTTAAAGCCTTTACACAGTTAATGACTACTACCAGAATCAGATTAAGGATATTGCCAAAGGGGGGTTAGTGACTGAGACCACATTCAATTTAGATAGCCCTGCAACATCAAATAATCAATACTCATATTAGTAAGATTTTATTATTCCTCTAATGAGTATTTTGATATCAAGTCGTCATTTGTTTGTTCATTTTGTCCTTCCATTTTCGATTAAAGGACCGCCCTGGTCGCCTCTCCTTTTCATATGCTGACCTTTTGGCTTTTTTATTCTCTGTAGATAAATCGATAGGTAGTGGGTGCTTTTTTCCAGATTTAGACCCCTCCGTTAACTTAATTGGCCATGCAGCCATAACGGAAATGATCAAATTACAATTTACGTTTACCGATAGGATACGAAATAAAATCCGGAATGGGAACTGGTTCCCGAAATTTAGCATAAACAGAAAGGAACAGAAATGTTTACCGATTTGTTTACGACTTTTGACTTTATTAACGATAATCAAAGATTCTTCACTTAGGGGTCTAAGAGGTAACCAGGACAGTCAAAAATTTGATTTTTGACAGCTCCAAGCAGTAAAAATGTTTGCCGGTCATTAGGTCTGACACAAAGACGTCATTTGCCGGACCCTCTAAAATTCTGCCCCCAAGGTCCGACACATCTTCGCTATCCAAGGGTTACGATTCGGGTCCCCCTTCTCTACACCCTTGGCGGATCTAGAATACATTTTGAAATTCGCGCACAATGCCACCTGGTGGTTTATCGAAGTTGCGCCCCTTAGATAGTCGTCATCGCCAGCCAATCAGAATTGTATTGATATACGTATGTTGAAGAGTTGAAAATGGCAGCGCCCAGTGAACAAAAACTTATTTGTGATAAATTTAATTTGGAAGCACATACTGTCAACCAAGTGAAGTTTCAAAGCTCTTCTGCTCCTTTTGGGTAATATTTCGACACAACTCTGTGGCCGTTGCCATCTTTGTTTACATTTCGTCGATAGCATGTGCTCCGTGTAAAACGTCTTCTGATTGGATACATGTACTGGTAGCCGTAACCAATGAAATATTAAAGCGTGAATCCTCAAAATGTATTCTAGATCCGCCAAGGATGTAGAGAAGGGGGACCCGAATCATAACCCTTGGCTAGCGAAGATGGGTCTGACAGGGCCGACGATTAGCTGCATCTCTGTAAGTGGATGGTCTGCTTCAAAGTTTATGAGTTTTTTTCAATCAGAAAGCCACTATGGAAACAAGAGGCCCCAATGTACCAAAAAGAGTAGTTTTTTTGTATGTGGAGCTTTTGTTTTCCATGGAGTTTTTATGATTTTTTTCTTTATGTTCTTAACTAGATTTTGTTTATGTTATATATCACGATTTAGAATGTCTCTTACTGTTTTCAAGATATTAAGGGATCAATATGATAAGTTGTGCTTCCTTTGGTCTGTTTCACTGTTACCATCACTGATAGTTGTGCTTCCTTTGGTGTTTTTAACTGTTGCTGCCACTGATAAGTTGTGCTTCCTTTGGTCTGTTTCACTGTTATTATCACTGATAAGTTGTGCTTCCTTTGGTCTGTTTCACTGTTACCATCACTGATAGTTGTGCTTCCTTTGGTGTTTTTAACTGTTGCTGCCACTGATTAGTTGTGCTTCCTTTGGTCTGTTTCACTGTTATTATCACTGATAAGTTGTGTTTCCTTTGGTCTGTTTCACTGTTATTATCACTGATAAGTTGTGCTTCCTTTGGTCTGTTTCACTGTTATTATCACTGATAAGTTGTGCTTCCTTTGATCTGTTTCACTGTTATTATCACTGATAAGTTGTGCTTCCTTTGGTCTGTTTCACTGTTATTATCACTGATAAGTTGTGTCTCCTTTGGTTTTTTTTAACTGTTACTGCCACTGATAAGTTGTGTCTCCTTTGGTGTTTTTAACTGTTACTACCACAGATAAATTTTGTCTCCCTTCTTTGTTTCACTGTTACTACCATTGATAAATTTTGTCTCCCTTCTCTGTTTCACTGTTACTACCATTGATAAATTTTGCTTCCCTTCTCTGTTTCACTGTTACTACCACTGATAAATTTTGTCTCCCTTCTCTGTTTCACTGTTACTACCATTGATAAATTTTGCTTCCCTTCTCTGTTTCACTGTTACTACCACTGATAAATTTTGTCTCCCTTCTCTGTTTCACTGTTACTACCACTGATAAATGTTGTCTCCCTTCTCTGTTTCACTGTTACTACCACTGATAAATTTTGCTTCCCTTCTCTGTTTCACTGTTACTACCACTGATAAATTTTGTCTCCCTTCTCTGTTTCACTGTTGCTACCATTGATAAATTTTGCTTCCCTTCTCTGTTTCACTGTTACTACCACTGATAAATTTTGTCTCCCTTTTCTGTTTCACTGATAAATTTTGTCTCTCCTCTGTTGCACTGCTACTACCATGGATACATTTGGTCTCCCTTCTCTGTTTCACTGTTACTACCATTGATAAATTTTGTCTCCCTTCTCTGTTTCACTGTTACTACCATTGATACATTTTGTCTCCCTTCTCTGTTTCACTGTTACTACCATTGATAAATGTTGTCTCCCTTCTCTGTTTCACTGTTACTACCATTGATACATTTTGTCTCCCTTTTCTGTTTCACTGTTACTACCATTGATAAATTTTGTCTCCCTTCTCTGTTTCACTGTTGCTACCATTGATAAATTTTGTCTCCCTTCTCTGTTTCACTGTTACTACCACTGATACATTTTGTCTCCCTTCTCTGTTTCACTGTTACTACCATTGATAAATTTTGTCTCCCTTCTCTGTTTCACTGTTACTACCACTGATAAATTTTGTCTCCCTTCTCTGTTTCACTGTTACTACCACAGATAAATTTTGTCTCCCTTCTCTGTTTCACTGTTACTACCATTGATAAATTTTGTCTCTCTTCTCTGTTTCACTGTTACTACCACTGATAAATGTTGTCTCCCTTCTCTGTTTCACTGTTACTACCACTGATAAATGTTCTCTCCCTTCTCTGTTTCACTGTTACTACCACTGATAAATGTTCTCTCCCTTCTCTGTTTCACTGTTACTACCACTGATACATTTTGTCTCCCTTCTCTGTTTCACTGTTGCTACCATTGATACATTTTGTCTCCCTTCTCTGTTTCACTGTTACTACCATTGATACATTTTGTCTCCCTTCTCTGTTTCACTGTTACTACCATTGATACATTTGGTCTCCCTTCTCTGTTTCACTGTTGCTACCATTGATACATTTTGTCTCCCTTCTCTGTTTCACTGTTGCTACCATTGATACATTTTGTCTCCCTTCTCTGTTTCACTGTTACTACCATTGATACATTTTGTCTCCCTTCTCTGTTTCACTGTTACTACCATTGATACATTTGGTCTCCCTTCTCTGTTTCACTGTTGCTACCATTGATACATTTTGTCTCCCTTCTCTGTTTCACTGTTACTACCATTGATACATTTTGTCTCCCTTCTCTGTTTCACTGTTACTACCATTGATACATTTGGTCTCCCTTCTCTGTTTCACTGTTGCTACCATTGATACATTTTGTCTCCCTTCTCTGTTTCACTGTTGCTACCATTGATACATTTTGTCTCCCTTCTCTGTTTCACTGTTACTACCATTGATACATTTTGTCTCCCTTCTCTGTTTCACTGTTACTACCATTGATACATTTGGTCTCCCTTCTCTGTTTCACTGTTACTACCATTGATAAATGTTGTCTCCCTTCTCTATTTCACTTTTGCTACCATTGATAAATTTTGTCTCCTTTCTCTGTTTCACTGTTGCTACCATTGATACATTTTGTCTCCCTTCTCTGTTTCACTGTTACTACCATTGATAAATTTTGTCTCCCTTCTCTGTTTCACTGTTGCTACCATTGATAAATGTTGTCTCCCTTCTCTGTTTCACTGTTACTACCACTGATAAATTTTGTCTCCCTTCTCTGTTTCACTGTTACTACCACTGATACATTTTGTCTCCCTTCTCTGTTTCACTGTTACTACCATTGATACATTTTGTCTCCCTTCTCTGTTTCACTGTTACTACCATTGATAAATTATGTCTCCCTCCTCTGTTTCAATGTTACTACCATTGATAAGTTATATTTCATTTTGGTCTATTCTGTCCTAATTGAACAAATATTCTAATAAAAACTTTGGAATGCTAAGAAAATAATCTTAGATATATATGTGGCAATTATATGTTGATAGAAGGAGGTAGCTTCACTGTATGACATTGGGATTTGTATTTTTTGTCAAATTAGGTCACAAAAACTTGAAAATTTCATTATTTCCCATGCAAATAATGTAGTAATAAGGAGATGTTATGTCACTACTTCTACAATATAATTGGCAACAAATTTGATCTAATGTGGCAGATTTTGCTTTTGATCAATATCAATTTCAATTTGATTAGATAAATTGGAAAAGATTGCATTTCATATACGATACAAAGAAAATCAATCTAAACCACTACAGAACCTAAAAACAACCCTACATGTTAGATGATTCCAAAATTACAATTCAAAAGTCATTTATTTCTGTATGTGTACATTTTAACGAATTTTAGAGATAATATTTTAAACATTATTGTAATGATCTTGATCATGATGTTACACACTCGTTCAACAGTCATTGCTTTGTTATGGTATTCACACTTGTCAGCTCATATTTTCCCCCAAAGAAGCAAGCGATTGTCCTTTGTGTCGCATCGTATATTCAGTCTTGTCCTTTGTGTCACATTGTAGTGAAGTCTGTGGTGATTTCTAGGCCTTAGAGGATGACAATCAAGTTGATTTTCTTAACTTTTATGGCTTCAATTCATACAAGCTAAATCTGATATGTTGCTAGCACCAGATTTTAAATAGCAATCTACAGCTTCTTTTAGTTCATATCCCTTGTTTTAGATGATGTGCCTTTTACTCTATGATATATTTATAACAGTTTCCTCAGACAATTAGCGTCAGGCTAATCTGGTATATTGATTTTCATGTCGCTGGTGAAAAAAAAATAAAAGAGGCTGTCTCAGGGGAGATAAGTATGGGATGCCTTAGAATAAATCACATCATTTACATCAAAATGTTTCTTACTTTTCCCATTGAGAAAAGCCATCTTTTTTACACATGGTTGGATTGCAGTCCATTTGATTTGAATTGTTATAAACCAGGATTTATTGGAGGGATTGATTAATGGACTGATGATAGCCTGAATTATAATATGACATTTGACTACCTTCACCATATCATTATTAATACCTCGTAGAACCTAGGATTTATTATTTGATTGATATTTTAAGACTGGAAGCTTTATTTAATGATGAAATTAAAACACAAAAATATTCTGTAGAGAATATGGTAATACAATAGGAAGGATGTCAGATGTGACACCACAATGACATTTTGATGGCAGGTTTAAAGTCTGTCTCATCTGTGTGGATGAATGAATGTCATGTCTCATGTACAGTTCAGACAAAGTTAAAATGACTTATCACTATTATCCTGTCTAGTAAATTGGAAAACTCCACGTTGTCTAAAATAATATGCTTCATTTAAAATACAGATTGCTTAGGCTTTTAACAGTTCTAACTACTTAATACAAAAACTTGTCTGCATTGAAATTGACTAAATTACATGTTGTAATTGTGATATTAAAGAAACCAAAACATAATATACTATAAAAAAACATCTGAATAATAGACATGTAATTATGTTCATTGTCTACCATGGTTAGGCAAGAAATATGGATAAAAATCTTCATTACTATGTGAGTGCTGAAGAATCATGTAAGCCTCTTTTTAGTTTTTCTGATTCTTTAAGATTTAATACATGTATTTTACTAACTAGTGGAAACCATTTAAAATATTTCCAGAATTAAATGTGTATTTTATTTATATTTTTTAGGATTATCAGGATCACCAGCTGATTTAGAAGACCGCATAAAGTGTTTCGGATCAAACATTATACCACCAAAACCTCCAAAGACATTTTTACAATTAGTGTGGGAAGCGCTTCAGGACGTTACATTAATTATTTTATTAGTTGCTGCATTAATTTCTTTAGGTTTATCATTTTACCCTACAGGAGAGGGAGATGGTAAGAATCAATTACAATATCTCAATCTAATTAATCATGTAGGCTTTAAACACTGCTCAGTGCTCAGTAGTCCAGTTTCAAGTGTCTTGTTTTAATGGAAAACTTCTACTTTTTTACACAATATCATTTATTTAGTTAAAAACATCATATTGGTCACACACAACAGAAAGTGTCAATTTTTTTTAAAATATTAAAAAAAAAAATATTGTTGAACTGCTCAAGCAAGTTCTCAGTCCAAGGCAATTTTTACTTATTATAGCTTGACATTCCATTATTTAATGCAAAAATTTGGCATTAGATGCCATTTGTTAAAACTAAAGAGACCAGCAAAAAATATGTAATGTTGACATATGTCTTATATAAGGTTGCAAGCACTATTAAACAGGAGCATTATGATCAGTCACACCAGTAAGACTTGTGAGTTATGATGACTACTTTTTGACAGGATGAGTAATCTTTACACACTCTATCCTTAGAGTCTAGTCCTGTGCTTGGAAGAAGAATCAATGCTACTTTATGTAATTCAGTTTTTCAGTGACTTGTGGAAGTTCAGTGGTTTTCTCCAGGTACTAAAAGTTTCCTCCGCCAGTAAAAACAAAATGTTGTTACCAATCCATAATCCATAATGACCAGACCTAATTTTTGTTGTCAAGAGACTTAAGTACGGGTATTACACTGTTATTTATAGGATATTCTTGTATCAATAAGGAATAATTCTTTGCTTGATATACCATAATTAAATTAGATTCTGATCCTGTAAAAGAATGTTCTGTTCTTCTTGAAGACAATGTTGATTGTTGTGTAGTCTACAACTACATCGGATCATTCAACAGTTTTTTGACATGCATTCAATCCAAAGACAGAATTGACAAATTCATGAAAATGTAAAATTTCCAACCTTTAATTTTAACATGTTTGTTTGTTTCACATACATGTTGTATAAGAACTTATTTAACAGCTTTGTTAGTTTCGTACACAAGTTGAATCTAAACTGTACATGAAATTTGCATGACTGACCAGAATTTTACAATACTTCAACTTGAAGCTGTTTTTTTTCAGTGAAATATCAGACAGACATCAGGAACCCTACATTCAATCACCAAAAACAGTCTTGTTTTGTTGTAAACTGTTTACAACTTTAAAGTACTCTAGAGAAGAAAAAAAATGTTTTACTGTTTTTTTTCCAATTTTATAGAGAATTTCCCCACTGCAGCAATTATTCTATATTTGATATTACAAAATAATAGTTTTTAGATGGATTGCTCATGGAAAGATTTCCTGTGTAGAATCTATTGTATCATATTCAAATTTTTGTTACACATAGCTTCCATATTAACGATATTATTGATGGATTGAGTCGGTAACTTCATGAAACTCGGAAATTTGCATGGTGTTTATAAAATGAAAGGAAATCAATAAAAATGCATCTTGTAGTAAATGTCATTGCCTTAATGTAACAAATGTAGAATTGTAATGTCTGTTTCCAAAATAACAACAGGCTATTTGGCAGCTATAACGTTAATGATATTTTGTATCAATTAAAAGCTGTTCGATAATAAGAGCTCATGTCAGGTCTATATTCAGTTTAATTGTATTGTAAATGATGGTTCAGTCATCTGAAAATTAATCTTCTGCCTGTGAAAAAAAATGTAAGGTAACATTGATCAATACATCATTACTAGTTATTGTCAGTTGTTACCAAGCTTCCAAATTATTCAAGAAGGCTTTTTAACTCAAATTGAATCCGGAATAAAAAAAAATCATCCCAGTTTGATATAATCAAATTTATGTGGTAAACATTTTTTATGATTTTGATAATCAGATTTGATATTTGTTAGTCTTGGTAGGAAGGTTTGTTACTAAAAGTAGAATATATATATATCGCCTTTCTATAAATCAATCTCTAGATTTGTTTAGTAAATGTGTAAATGTGTTTACATTAATAATGATATTACCCATACCCCCATACAAGAATAGCTGTCAATCTAAGTTTGGCTTGAGTACATATTTGTTTCAGAAATATGACTTTATTTATTATTGTATATAAGATCATGAACATTATCTGTTCATCTTGGGAGTTTAGCTCTTTGCCGTATAGATGTATGGAGTCGTTTCAGCTCAGAATTCGTTTACGTCACTTTTCATTTGATGAGTATCCTTGCCACCTGACCTTGTATTTTACAATGGAGAAATCATATATTTTAAGTATTCGTCCAAAGATCAGAAATTTGTGGCAACTGTAAGACATAGTTTAGTATGACTTCATGGGAAAATATTCCACAATTCTTCTTAGAAGACACTTGTATAGTTAAACCCAAACATGGCATGGGTGTTTTTGGTGCTGACCACCATGATATAACTGAAATATTGTTGAAAGTGGCATTAAACACCATCTAAAATCTTAAAAAGGGGCCCTGGTGGCTAAATAACTTAGGTAGTTGGATTACCTAATAACTCATACAAGCCAATCACCAATATGACGTGGGTTCGCACCCCGCTTTGTAAATTACAAAAAAGGGTGCACTCGACTCGCAGCCGCAAGTGATAAAAGTTTACCAGTTGCTTGCCCATGGTCGGTGATTCTCTCCGGGTACTCCGGCTTCTTCCACCACTAAAACTGGTCGCCATGATATTGCTGAAAGTGGCATTAAGTACCCAAAAAATAAATAAAAAATCAATCAATAAAATCTTAAGATAGCTGTATAGAACCTTATGGGAAAGTCTAAACATGTCTGGACTGATTGTTAGAGACTACAATACTAATTGAACCCAAACTGTGCATGAATGATCATTTAGTTACTGTTCTGCTGTCTATCCAGATTTAATTTAACATGGACCCCTTGGGAAATTTGTTTGAAGATATTTTCTAAATAAAGCACAGCTATGCATTCGTGATTTATGGATTGACACAAAACTAATAAAAACGTAGATATCCTTCACCAGGTACGCTCAAATAGTAGCTGAGTTATCATTATATTTGTTTGGTATATTGAACCATTTTCAGTGAGAGATTTGAGGTCAAAAGAGAGGCATGGAATAGTTGAGTTTTTAAGACCATTGACTTCTGACCACAAGCCTGGCACCATTTTACATAGGTTCATGCCCCTGATACCCACCTATTTTCAGACACTTACCTAAGACTGGAGGTTTCACTGGTCAGGTGCTTATATCTGTCTGGGATTTCCTTTCTAGTCTAGTAGTATATAGCTGAAAATGACAATTATCATGTATAACCCAGGGATGATTTTTTTTCAGTTATTTAACTGATTTCAACTGGAAGTTGCAGGACACGGTCAGATTAGATCAAAAGAGAAACTTTTGAAAGTGGGTGTGGATGGTTTCAGCTATTTTCATTGATTTTCAGTTATTTTCTTTTCTAACCAGAATCATTGCTGATAACCTAACTAAGTTAACCAAACAGAAAGGCATTGATTCAAAGATATCCCTTTTTAAAAATATCTTTTAACAGTACAATCGTACATATTTACTTTTGGGAAATACCTGTGGTTGTGAAGAATATTTCTAACTTTGTTGCATCCTGAATTGTTCATGTAATAAATGTGAAATTTGATATTTCTGTTCTATGCCATTATATAAATGACAAAGTCAGCAATATCTTCTTGATCTAAACATGTGGGTTCTACCCTTCAATATGTGACTAAAATATACTGTCTGTTTGTACCTAACGATAAAACATATACAGTCAAACCTCACCCTCTATTAAGCAGTCACCTGTATTAAAAGGTCATATTTTTCTTGTCCTGTCGTAGAAAATTTCATATGAATTGAATCTCTTTTAAGAGGTCACCTGTCTTATAAGGCCAGTGCCCACTGTTTCTTTGTCTCAAAGGTGACCTTTATAAGGCCAGTGCCCACTTTCTCTGTCTCAAAGGTGACCTCTTAATACAGGTTTGACAGTAGTGTTGATCCTAACAAGTCTTGTCAGTAGATGTAAAATACACCCATTCTATTTAGCTTTGTAAATAATTTAGTAATCATACGTGTATTTATAGGTATTAATAATGTAACAGTTTGTTACTGAATAGCATCACTGGCTGATGTAGTCTAGTGACGTCATACACTTTCACAATGAATATTTATCGATCAAGTGATCCTATCTGTTTTTATTGGATTGTTACAAGTCACCACATGATCTGACATTCTGTCTATAGTATGAATGGATATTAAGACATTTCTTTCTTGGTTTTTGTTGACTCATAGAAAATGAAACATTTAATTTGATGTAGGGACACTTTTGTAGAGTTGATTCCAATTACTAGCCTACTCTTCACTGTAGATCTTAGAAGTGATTTTCAATTCCTATATTAAGTAATACACCTACTACATACAGTTCTTCATCTGTCTATCACTGATCAGTTCTTCATCTGTCTATCACTGATCAGTTCTTCATCTGTCTATCACTTAACAGTTAAATATTGTAATTAGTTTTAGAAGCTAAGATCATACCTGTGTATTTTATGATGGTTGAACTACTACATAATAAATAAAGAGGAGAAGACAATACTAGGCTTTTGTAACTTGTGTTTGATCCTAATTATCTTTTTCTAGACAATAAAATATGTTTAAAACTAAACTATAAATAATAAGTGAAAGTTTTCAGGGTTTTTTTGGCTAGGCAGATCATAAAGCAGTTGTTTCAGCAAATATGTGATGCTAGATTTGTAATTTTTAATTATTATGAAAATTAGTCCTATTTCGACTAAAATAATTCATCCAAAACTTAGGTTGAGAATACTTTAATCTGGACGAGTTAACCTCTGAATTTTTTGTTCAGAGAGATATTTTGTACAATGTAACTTTGATGTCCAAATATTTAAAAGTGATATATCCTTGTAAGAATGTTTAAACCATCATGATACACCATACCAAGTTACTACATGTATACCAAGTCAAACCAAATTGTTTTTATGTGCACAATAGATACTCTCAAAGGAAGCAAGCAGTATGATCTCCAAATGTCTTTTATATATTGACTTTAAAATAAGACCCTGATTAATAGATACAAAAAAATTTAGATAATCGGTTTCGACATTTGAAGCCTGTCTTGACTTTTAATCTCAATATTAGCATACATATTTTGTACTATTTGATTTTAAATGTCAAAGATTTTTTCTTCAGCAATCTCCCTCCTTTCATTACCTGATAAGCTACAATGGTAGTTAAGACATGCTGACATTTCACACTTACAACTTCTTTGACATCACCTTATGACTGTATTACATGCTCTGTTAGCTAAGAGATCTAACAAAAAATAATAGGTTTCATGTCAAATATCTGTAAAGCAACAAAATGTGAATTTGACAGAGTCATATGCTAAAGATAAAGGACAGAGTCATATGCTAAAGACAAAGGACAGAGTCATATGCTAAAGACAAAGGACAGAGTCGTATGCTAAAGACAAAGGACAGAGTCGTATGCTAAAGACAAAGGACAGAGTCGTATGCTAAAGACAAAGGACAGAGTCGTATGCTAAAGACAAAGGACAGAGTCGTATGCTAAAGACAAAGGACAGAGTCGTATGCTAAAGACAAAGGACAGAGTCGTATGCTAAAGACAAAGGACAGAGTCGTATGCTAAAGACAAAGGACAGAGTCGTATGCTAAAGACAAAGGACAGAGTCGTATGCTAAAGACAAAGGACAGAGTCGTATGCTAAAGACAAAGGACAGAGTCGTATGCTAAAGACAAAGGACAGAGTCGTATGCTAAAGACAAAGGACAGAGTCGTATGCTAAAGACAAAGGACAGAGTCGTATGCTAAAGACAAAGGACAGAGTCGTATGCTAAAGACAAAGGACAGAGTCGTATGCTAAAGACAAAGGACAGAGTCGTATGCTAAAGACAAAGGACAGAGTCATATGCTAAAGACAAAGTTCTATGTTAGGTCTAATAATACTTTTTGATGATACATGTGTACAGATAATGTACAATGTATTCTTGATTTGTCAAGTAAAGCTTTCAGATAAATATGGGCACACATTGAGTAATACAAGTCATGACAATAATACTGAGATGATGATTTTGTCAGCAATCTGCTGTACTGACCACACTTCTTATGAGAGTCTTGGAGTACATTGTCAGCAATCTGCTGTACTGACCACACTTCTTATGAGAGTCTTGGAGTACATTGTCAGCAATCTGCTGTACTGACCACACTTCTTATGAGAGTCTTGGAGTACATTGTCAGCAATCTGCTGTACTAACCACACTTCTTATGAGAGTCTTGGAGTACATTGTCAGCAATCTGCTGTACTGACCACACTTCTTATGAGAGTCTTGGAGTACATTGTCAGCAATTTGGTGTACTGACCACACTTCTTATGAGAGTCTTGGAGTACATTGTCAGCAATCTGCTGTACTGACCACACTTCTTATGAGAGTCTTGGAGTACATTGTCAGCAATCTGCTGTACTGACCACACTTCTTATGAGAGTCTTGGAGTACATTGTCAGCAATCTGCTGTACTGACCACACTTCTTATGAGAGTCTTGGAGTACATTCTCAGCAATCTGCTGTACTGACCACACTTCTTATGAGAGTCTTGGAGTACATTCTCAGCAATCTGCTGTACTGACCACATTTCTTATGAGAGTCTTGGAGTACATTGTCAGCAATCTGCTGTACTGACCACACTTCTTATGAGAGTCTTGGAGTACATTGTCAGCAATCTGCTGTACTGACCACACTTCTTATGAGAGTCTTGGAGTACATTGTCAGCAATCTGCTGTACTGACCACACTTCTTATGAGAGTCTTGGAGTACATTGTCAGCAATCTGCTGTACTGACCACACTTCTTATGAGAGTCTTGGAGTACATTGTCAGCAATCTGCTGTACTGACCACACTTCTTATGAGAGTCTTGGAATAAGAAAGGATAAGGTTGTAAATTAACATGAGAGACCATCCAACTTAACATTTAGATGCAATTAAAGGTAAAAGAACACCACTTGTATTGCTGTTCTTCATTAGAGACCCTTTATGAAGAGAGAGTCTATATACTATATTAGAACTTCTACATATTATAATTGACTGTGTATATATTTTAGGGGGAGAGGAATTAGAGGGGGTTGAATTGATTGTAGAACTTGCACATATTAATAATGATTGCCTATATATTTCAGGGGGAGAGGAGTCGCAGGCTGGTTGGATAGAGGGAGTAGCAATTTTAGTAGCAGTAATTGTTGTAGTATTAGTAACAGCATTCAATGACTATAGAAAGGAAAAGCAATTCCGTGGACTACAGAGTAAAATAGAACATGAACATCAATTTGCTGTGATTCGTGGAGGAAAAGATATACATATTCCTGTAGGAAATTTAGTAGTTGGAGATATATGTCAAGTTAAATATGGTATGTATATAGTTAATGGACAGAAAACAAGGCCATAGGCATTTTTTAAGTTTTTTTTTTTAGATGAATACCTAATATCTGCTGAACTGATTTTCCTATCTGGTACTTCGTGAAGTATTACAGATGAGTGTATAGTTGTTTGGGGGAATTTTTTTCTTTTCTTCCATTAGCAATGGTAACCCAGTAAGCCTCTAGTTTCATTACATACTGAAATTTAACCTATTTTCCAGGGAAAAAGGTAGCAATACATTAATTGTAGAACTTTCAATGAATACATAATATTTTTCTTGGTCAATCATGCATAAAATCTGTTTTCAATTAGATTATCAATAAATTGTTACTTCTGACAAGGTTCAGTAATTACACAATAAATTAGGATTCTAGGATGGAAATGCTGTGAATGTTACACAGTAATCTTATCGAAAGCAATTCTAAATGCATGTGCTTGATAACTAGAATCAATTAATTCAACATTTTACAGTAGAGAACGAAGGTTGTTACAGCACTGAATCAAAACTTGGATAGAATACAAACAAGTAGCAGATCTGTAGCTTAATTGCATTGTCAATAATTGGGAATTGGCAGAAATTCCCATTTATCAAATAGTTATTAATAGAAATTTGCTATAATCTTCAAGATTAAGCCTTGTTACAATACAGTGAACAGTTATGGAGGGAAATGTCAGGCAAGGATAAATTTTTATTGAAATTGAATATGAGATTAATGTACACTGGGGAATAGTAGAAGGGAATTCTTGGACAGAAAATTAAGTGAATGAAGGAAGCTGGGGAAAAACTAATCAACATTGACTGATTACTTCCCCTTATCAAAATATCATCATCTCACAATTTATTATCCCCTCGCCAACAAAGCCAACAAAGTTGCGAAGAGATATAGTAACTATACCGTCCGTCCGTCCTTCCATAACATCCTTGTGAACACTAGATTCAACATCCTTCAATGGATTTTGACCAAACTTGGTACATACTTAGTCCTTAGGAGAGTCTGGAACCCTATTGATTTTCAAGGTCATAGGTCAAATGTCAATGTCACTGGGTCAAAATTTTATTGCATAACATCCTTGTGAACACTCTAGAATCAACATCCTTCAATGGATTTTGACCAAACTTGGTACATACTTAGTCCTTAAGAGAATCTGGAACCTTATTGATTTTCTAAGTCAAAGGTCAAGGTCACCGGGTCAAATATTTAGGCGAGGGGATTCGCCACGCTTTGCATTGCACTTGTTATCACTTTCCACTGAGAGAAAAAAAAGAAATGTTTTTACCTCAGAGCTAATGCTTCCATGATAATATGTAGTAAAGAACATGAGTATATCTCATTAACCTTAATATATGTAGGTTATTATGTCTTGGAAATGCAGCACAATATTGTCATTAGATAAAGAACAATAATAAACAGGGGGCCATCGTGATCGTATGGTAGTTGGATTTACAACTACCTGTACAATCAGTACCTATCACCACTAAAGTTGTGAGCTCGAATCCCACCCATGCAGGGTGTACTCGATACAACATTACGTGATAAAAGTTTGTCAGTGACTTGTGACAGGTCAGTGGTTTACTCTGGTTTCCTCCAATTAAACTGACCGCCACGATATAACTGAAATATTGTTGAAAATGGCGTTTAACACCATGAAACCAACCAACCACAATATGGAATGGTACTTTTTTTACCCAATTAAGATAGTATTTACTAACTCCTAATTTCAAAGAGTGTTATATAAAATAGTCATGAAAAATATTTGAATTGTAATAAAAAGTACCATCTATAGGCACTGAAGTACTGGTACACTTGAAAAAATATTGATATCTCTTATCTTTTATGTATATTTTTAAAAGAATCATTTATTTTATTATCCATGATCCTGGTGTAGGAATAAATCAATATTTAAGAGACTTTAATTATGACCAAGTTATATATGAATCCAACAAAAGATGGGTGTTAATTATTGGTCTGTTTACATGAAAAGAAATCCCATAATGCATCAGAATTTGTTTATTAATTGCAGACATTGTTTGTTGTTGTTGACATCTATATTTCATGTTAAATTCATCAATAATATTAAAGAGATTTGACCTTTTAAGTTCTCATTCAATCTAAAAAAAAAATAAATCAAGAATTGAATGAAGTGTCTTTTTGTCATCATTTGCAATCAAGAATCGACAATCTTGTAGAATTATTAAATTAAACTTTTAATAACTGTCAGTATGTGGGTGTTTAGGTATAACTGCTTATTCCTGCAGCATCAAGGTTCTGCTTTAATGACAGCTAGATGTTAGAAGTTGATATAACATGTGGTGTTATATAATGTTGCTTGACAACAGATTTCATGTTATAGATATCTCTCCTGTGAAGTGTTTGTTCCACTTCTATAATATCAATCCTTTTCTACCTTGTTATGTCAGAATGTTAGAATTGTATTGTAGCATCTCAATGTAACAATTATTAGACTTGATGTTAGCAAATAATAGTGTGATCAGGATACCAGAAAAGATACAAGGAATGACTGCCAAACATCTGTATTGAAAAAACAATTCATAGTAGTAGTGATCGTATGGTAGTTGGATTACATTTGCCTATTCAATCAGTGCCTATCACCACTAACGTTGTGAGTTCGAATCCCGTTCAAACGAGGTGCTCTCGATACAACATTATGTGATAAAGTTTGTCAGTGACTTGTTGCAGGTCAGTGGTTTTCTCTGGGTACTCTGGTTTCCTCCACCAATAAAACTGACTACTACGATATAGCTAAAATATTATTGAAAGTGGCGTTAAGCACCATGATTATGTACCAGCTGTATCACATATTGTTATACTTGTCTTTATGAATTCCAAATTTGGTTAATATTTTGATAATGCTATACAGTAAACAACTGAAATTTCTACTGCTAAAATGAACAAGTAATATTTCTTGAATAAAGATTGGTTCCAAACAATCTTTAGACAGTCTATCTAACAGATCATATTTCATCTTTATCCATTTCCTGCTTGTCAGTACAGGGATGAATTCTGTTTGAGAAGGGAACAAATAAAGAACTTTCCTTTCCTTGATTTGCCAGCAAAATTAATTTTCTAATCATCACCTACTATGATAGAGACTAAAATGTTTGGTTTTCATGTTCTTTCTCTATCCAGCCGAGCGGCAGGTCGGTGGTTTTCTCTGGGTACTCCGGTTTCCTCCAGCAAAAAAAGCGACCACCACGATATAGCTGAACCATTGTTGAAAGTGACATTAAATACCATAACCCTAACCCTGTCTGAAGTAATAAATATAAGACTAGATAGAATTGTTTTCAATCCCTCCTTCATCTTTGGTATCCATCTGTCTAAAGTGATTAAGAGGTGTACACTATTTGTATCATGTAACATAATATGCATTACATGCTGCACCACCACAGCAGATAATAATTTATCATAGGATCTTATGGGAAAATATATAAAGAGCTTGTTAAAAAGTCATCAAACTTGATTGAACTTAAGTGTACATAAATAATCACTGGATGATTCTTTATATAAATGTGTATTTTGTTTGTATGGATGAGAAATCAAGATGGCCAGTATGGCAGGAAATATTTAACATTGGACCATATGGATATTCACTTGTCAGGGTATCTAAGTCTACTTGTGCCCATGGACCCCTTACTAATTTGGTTGTATTTTTCTGTTTTAGAATCTTCTCAGAAATTATGAAACTGATTGAACCCAAATTGTACATAAATGTTAATTTAAAACCATATTCAATTATAATAGTGTTTCTTCACAAGTTTATAGTTGTTGAATGATAATTGCTTAGCTAGTTGATTTTTTTTTCATTTTTCTAGCTGACATGATTTATTATAGAATTGCACTTTATGATGACATTTTTTCATTGAAATCAATATCAGAAATTGCTTATTTCAAAAATATAATATAAAACATTTGTTACATTGTATGAATTCCAGGGAGATATTATGAAGTGATGGCAAATAAATATAATCTGATATTTCACAGTTGTATTTTGTGACATGCTAATTTTTATAGAAGATGTTAAAAAGACATTATATTTCTGATCATTTTCATAAAATTCATTAAAGACACTTCTTCAGACACGAACTTTATGAAATGAAGGATAACAGGAGATCAGAATTTGGTTGTTTGAAACTGATGCTGGATATAGTTATCAATAACTTAATTTGCAAAAAAAATATTGTTGGAGCTCCATACCCAGTGTACCTTTCTAGTTACCCAAGATTCAATATATCAATGCAGAATTTGAAGATATCTGTTTTTAGCTCACCTTGCCAAAGGCAATGTGAGCTTTTGCCATCACTTGGCGTCTGTCGTCCGTTAACTTTTCACATTTTAATCTTCTTCTCTGAAACCGCTTGGCCAAATGAACCGAAACTTGGTAGGAAGCATCTATGGAAGGTCCTCTATAAAGATTGCTCATTTTGTCCCGATCGGTTAACAAACATGGCCGCCACAGGCAATTCTTGTTTCTGATTGGTTGATTTCTAAAAAAAATCTTCTCTGTTAAAAGAAAGATAACTCTTACCATTATCTCCCTTTGAAATTAACTAATGCTGATATAGTGTAATATGTTTATTCTATACATTACAAGTAGGTATTCACATTTTAATATTCTTTTTAGTAAGCCTTGCCAAAGACAATATGAGCTTTTGCCATCACTTGGTGTCTGTCGTCTGTCATCCGTTTACTTTTCACATTTTAATCTTCTCTGAAAACCCTCAGCCAAATGAACTGAAACTTGGTAGGAAGCATCTATGGAAGGTCCTCTCTAAAGAGTGCATATTTTGTTATGATCCATTACCAAACATGGCCACCACAGGCAATTCTTGTTTCTGATAGGCCGATTTAAAAAAATCTTCTCCTCTGAAACTGCTTGGCCAAACGAACCGAAACTTGGTAGGAAGCATCTATGGAATGCCCTCTATGAAGATTGCTCATTTCGTCCCGATCGGTTAACAAACATGGCTACCACCGAAACTTGGTAGGAATCATCTATGGAATGTCAGTCTATGAAGATTGCTCATATCGTCCCGATCGGTTAGCAAACATGGCTACCACCGAAACTTGGTAGGAAGCATCTATGGAATATCCTCTATGAAGATTGCTCATTTCGTCCCGATCGGTTAACAAACATGGCTACCACCAAAACTTGGTAGGAATCATCTATGGAATGTCCTCTATGAAGATTGCTCATTTCGTCCCGATTGGTTAGCAAACATTGGCCACCATATGCAATTCTTGTTTCTGACTGGTCGATTTCTAAAGAAAAAAAAATCTTCTCTTTTGAAACTGCTTAGCCATTTGAACCGAAACTTGGTAGGAAGCATCTACATGTATGGAAGGTTCTGTATTAAGTTTCCTCAAAGCAGAATGAAAGGTGAACAACACAGATATAGCCCACTGAGCCTCTAGTTTGCTTTGTTCTCTATTGCTCTACTTGTCTCAACTAGACATATTCCACTCAAGATGCCAGACGTTTGGATGTCCAGTCTTCGGATGTCAGACATTTGGATGTCCAGTGATAGGATGACAGACGTCCAGTGATTTACATCCTCTCCTTGCTAGAAAGATATTCCTCCTTACCTTCAATTAACACACCAGCTATTTAAAGCTGTTGTTTTTGTTTTCCATTGTACATCCTCTTATATTAAGTAGACCTTGTATCCTCTCTTCTTCATGTATTTATTTACAGTATTAGTAAAGAACTTATTTTTTGCTGTCTCTTTGTTTTTTCAGTTTTGTTTGACAGTAATGTGGGTGTGTGTGTATTTTTGCTCTTTTCTACCGATAATCAATTATAGTATATAAATCCCTAAGGAGTTGTTCATGTTTGTTGTGGTTGATAGGGTTGTCGACCACCATTGTATGACTTTTACCGATTTAATCGGGTCAGTACTAATTTTAGATGTTGATATTGCATGCTGTCAGGATATCAATAATTCTTTGATATGACAGTTATAAATTAGATGTGTAATAATATCCACTCTTTTGCCCAGAAAAAAATCTTTGACTAATATGGATGAATATTATAGAATTTAATTCAGAAAGGATATTGATGTCTACTACAACAGTTCTTTTTGAAAATAGAAGACAAATATCACTTTATATACTATACACAGCTGAATATACTCCCCCTGAGGACAAGTAAAGTACATACTGATCTGTCTGGTATTTATATACTACCACACAGCTAGCTTGTCTGATATTTGTACACTACCACAGAGCTAGCTTGTCTGATATTTGTACACTACCACACAGCTAGCTTGTCTGATATTTATATACTACCACACAGCTAGCTTGTCTGATATTTATATACTACCACACAGCTAGCTTGTCTGATATTTATATACTACCACACAGCTAGCTTGTCTGATATTTGTACACTACCACACAGCTAGCTTGTCTGATATTTATATACTACCACACAGCTAGCTTGTCTGATATTTATATACTACCACACAGCTAGCTTGTCTGATATTTATATACTACCACACAGCTAGCTTGTCTGATATTTGTACACTACCACACAGCTAGCTTGTCTGATATTTATATACTACCACACAGCTAGCTTGTCTGATATTTGTACACTACCACACAGCTAGCTTGTCTGATATTTATACACTACCACAAAGCTAGCTTGTCTGATATTTATATACTACCACATAGCTAGCTTGTCTGATATTTATATACTACCACACAGCTAGCTTGTCTGATATTTGTACACTACCACACATCTAGCTTGTCTGATATTTATATACTACCACAGAGCTAGCGTGTCTGATATTTGTACACTACCACACAGCTAGCTTGTCTGATATTTGTACACTACCACACAGCTAGCTTGTCTGATATTTATATACTACCACAGAGGTAGCTTGTCTGATATTTATATACTACCACACAGCTAGCTTGTCTGATATTTATATACTACCACACAGCTAGCTTGTCTGATATTTATATACTACCACAGTTAGCTTGTCTGATATTTGTACACTACCACACAGCTAGCTTGTCTGATATGTGTACACTACCACACAGCTAGCTTACCACACAGCTAGCTTGTCTGATATTTGTACACTACCACACAGCTAGCTTGTCTGATATTTGTACACTACCACACAGCTAGCTTGTCTGATATTTATATACTACCACACATCTAGCTTGTCTGATATTTATATACTACCACACAGCTAGCTTGTCTGATATTTATATACTACCACACAGCTAGCTTGTCTGATATTTGTACACTACCACAAAACTAGCTTGTCTGATATTTATACACTACCACACAGCTAGCTTGTCTGATATTTGTACATTACCACACAGCTAGCTTGTCTGATATTTATATACTACCACACAGCTAGCTTGTCTGATATTTGTACACTACCACACAGCTAGCTTGTCTGGTATTTGTACACTACCACACAGCTAGCTTGTCTGATATTTATATACTACCACACAGCTAGCTTGTCTGATATTTATATACTACCACACAGCTAGCTTGTCTGATATTTATATACTACCACACAGCTAGCTTGTCTGATATTTGTACACTACCATACAGCTAGCTTGTCTGATATTTATATACTACCACACAGCTAGCTTGCCTGATATTTATATACTACCACACAGCTAGCTTGTCTGATATTTGTACACTACCACAAAGCTAGTTTGTCTGATATTTGTACACTACCACACAGCTAGCTTGTCTGGTATTTATATACTACCACACAGCTAGCTTGTCTGATATTTATATACTACCACACAGCTAGCTTGTCTGATATTTGTACACTACCACAGAGCTAGCTTGTCTGATATTTGTACACTACCACACAGCTAGCTTGTCTGATATTTGTACACTACCACAGAGCTAGCTTGTCTGATATTTGTACACTACCACACAGCTAGCTTGTCTGATATTTGTACACTACCACACAGCTAGCTTGTCTGATATTTGTACACTACCACAGAGCTAGCTTGTCTGATATTTGTACACTACCATACAGCTAGCTTGTCTGATATTTATATACTACCACACAGCTAGCTTGTCTGATATTTGTACACTACCACACAGCTAGCTTGTCTGATATTTGTATACTACCACAGAGCTAGCTTGTCTGATATTTGTACACTACCACACAGCTAGCTTGTTTGATATTTATATACTACCACACAGCTAGCTTGTCTGATATTTGTACACTACCACACAGCTAGCTTGTCTGATATTTGTACACTACCACATAGCTAGCTTGTTTGATATTTATATACTACCACACAGCTACCTTGTCTGATATTTGTACACTACCACAGAGCTAGCTTGTCTGATATTTGTACACTACCACACAGCTAGCTTGTCTGATATTTGTACACTACCACAGAGCTAGTGTGTCTGGCATTTCTATACTACCACACAGCTAGCTTGTCTGGCATTTCTATACTACCACACAGCTAGCTTTTCTGATATTTATATACTACCACAGAGCTAGATTGTCATGTGCAAATGACTGAAAATAGTTTACTTGACCAGAAGAATGCAGAACAAATCAAGACGAATCAGAATGGATTGCAATACAAATGAATACATTTTCAGCATTTTATTAAGAAACGGCAACAAGATGCATTAAGTGATATAGCTTAATTAAGCAAACAAATTGTGGAGAGTGGAAGATGCCACACAGGGTGATAATGATAAACAATCAAATCAACAGTATCACCTTAGATCCCACTGATTGAATTAATTGCTGAAGAAGGAATCAGATTTTTACAATTGACTATAGAATACCATCAAGGCTTTGTAAAGAAACACTTCACCTGATTAAGAAAAGTCATTTTATTGTGTATTCATGCATGCATGCAGTTCCCTAAGGAAAACAGAAACTGCCTACAGCATTAAAAACAAAACAAGAAAGAGATAAAAAAAAATCAATTAATAGTAGATGTGATTAGAGTATTGATTTGTGCAGAGACAACCTTTCTTGGTTTTATTTTTTTTCTACTTAATTTAAATTGAAGAAAACTTCAGTCTAAAAAGGGCACCTTTTGCAGAAGTGCAAACTACAATTTAATGGAATTTATTGTTGAGTGAACACATGTAATTACCAAACAAACTGTATTTTATGTCTTCTTTATAGAAGGGGAATCTAACATACATGAATTGACAGTTCTTGAATCAATGTATCTCTTTGATATCAGAATAATTGATATAAAAAAATGTAATAGTTAACTCAATTTTGGTAGTAAATGTTAATATTTATGGAAACTGTAGGAATTTCTTGGAAGGAAGAGTCGTGGTCATGATCGTCTGGTGGTTGGATTTATAACTACCTATGCAATAAGTGCCTATCACCACTAACATTGTGAGTTCGAATCCCACTCAGGCAACATTATGTAATCAAGTTTGTCTGACTTGCGGCAGGTCGGTGGTTTTCTTAGGGTACTCCAGTTTCCTCCACCAATAAAGCTGCCACGATATAACTGAAATATTATTGAAAGTGGTGTTAAACACCATAACTCTCTCTCTCTCTGTCTCTCTCTTGGAAGGAAGAATATCTTGAAATATTAAATGTAAGCAAGCCTGTTTAAGTAATTTGTTTCTGTAAATCGCCTCATTTCCAAACTGAGGGCATGATAGCCTGGCTGTCTAAAGGGCATCATCATTATTACAATAGTAACATGAAAAGATATTCTTTTGTCTACTTAAGATTAAGTTTGTCACTGCAGCTTGTTAGTTAGGTGTGTTTAGAAATTATTTACCAATGGTCACCATCACCACCAATAAATATGGTTAACCGACTCAGGGGTTTCAAAGTCGGCCAGTACTTTTACCCGTCTGAGATCGTGTATAGTACCGGCAGAAATTACTGAACCCCCAAAATTAGCGGTGGTCAAAACCACAAGTACGATTGGCTTGTGGAATATTTTGCGTTCAGCCACGACCAAGTTGACGAGCTATTCCCTGTTTTAAAAATAACTTTACCTTAGAATCGTAAATAGCCGTTTGCACATACGGTAAATAGATATGTTTTCGCCCCAATATCTTTTCATCCTTGTGTAAAACTCGGACCGGAACAAAGCTGACATCATTTCAAAATAAAATATGACCGATTACAAATTATGTTCAAACACAAACTAGTGTAATCTTCAGTAATATAAGTATGATCATTATGTATTATGAATATATGACTACACAATATTTTGTGCGATTTTTTTTTTATCCATTTAAAACCCAGGGTCGAATCATTTTGGGGCGTACTGTCTTGTTGCTTAACTCCATCCATATTGTTTAGCTTCCAGTATTAAAAAATATAAATCTATGGCTAATTTATTTACATATTTTGACGGGGCCCTACCGCAGTTGTTCACAGAAATGAAAGTGTGCTGAAAAACATTTTTAAAAGAGGGTACGAGGAGATAAGGGATCGAAAGTTACTAGAAATCTTGAAAAAGGACCGGACATGGCTCAAATACGAATTACATTGTAATGTCAAAACGCCGGCCCCACTTTTTTTCCAAAATAATTTAACTTTTGTGATTCAAATGTTAATAAATGTCTTCCCGCGAATCGCTTTTGTTCGAACATTTTTTTTTGCACTTAAGTCGTGAAAGTAACAATATACATTTTTTGTATATTGTTTTTGTTTAATTATATTTGTATTGATTTATTTATTAAAATTATAAATTTTATTAATGATGATTGCAAATTAAATTTATATGTTTCATTAATTATGACACTTATACATGTATGTCTTGATCCGTGCCAATGATCTTTGATGAGTTTAATTACTGGTAATAATGATAAAAACACACACAAGCCAAGGTATTGTGAAAAAGAAAAGGACAAAGCCAACAAAAGAATTTTGAGAAGTTTAAGCTTTGATAACAATGGCTTGGTCAAGCCTAGCTGCAGAACCGTAGCTCTTTATGGTCCTTTTGGTTTTTTTTTTAAGATATGGCAGACTGTCCATGAATAATTTTGGCTGAAGTCTGTGAACTGAAATATTCAATAAAGAAATTGGGGGGGGGGGGGGGGGAATCCATTATGCATGGTCTTGGTGAAATCTGAACTCTAAAAGAGAAAGTTAATGGGATTTTTCTTTCAAAAACACTTAATGTTTGGCAGTCTCTGAAGTACATTTTTTGGTCCACAAAATGCTAGATTTCAGAAGCTTCAGGGGGGCCCCAGACCCCCCCGGCCTAATTTTTAGGTACCTTCTAAAATTTAAGAAGTACCTCCTATTATAAAAAAAACTTTGAAACCCCTGCGGGCGACTGGATGAATTAAGGCACTCAATTTTGTGTCACAATCAGTTTCCTAGACAATTCATTTTTAACCTTTTTCCATGATTTGTTAAAAAATAGGAATATGCTATATAAAAGACACTATTATTATGCTGTAGACATTGTTACTGAGGGGAGAAAGGGTTAAGAATAGGAATGTGTTATATAAAAGACACTATTATTATGCTGTAGACATTGTTATTGAGGGGAGAAAGGGTTAAGAATAGGAATGTGTTATATAAAAGACACTATTATTATGCTGTAGACATTGTTATTGAGGGGAGAAAGGGTTAAGAATAGGAATGTGTTATATAAAAGACACTATTATTATGCTGTAGACATTGTTATTGAGGGGAGAAAGGGTTAAGAATAGGAATGTGTTATATAAAAGACACTATTATTATGCTGTAGACATTGTTATTGAGGGGAGAAAGGGTTAAGAATAGGAATGTGTTGTATAAAAGACATTATTATTATCCTGTAGACATTGTTATTGAGAGGAGAAAGGGTTAAGAATAGGAATGTGTTATATAAAAGACACTATTATTATCCTGTAGACATTGTTATTGAGAGGAGAAAGGGTTAAGAATAGGAATGTGTTATATAAAAGACACTATTATTATGCTGTAGACATTGTTATTGAGGGGAGAAAGGGTTAAGAATAGGAATGTGTTATATAAAAGACACTATTATTATCCTGTAGACATTGTTACTGAGGGGAGAAAGGGTTAAGAATAGGAATGTGTTATATAAAAGACACTATTATTATCCTGTAGACATTGTTATTGAGGGGAGAAAGGGTTAAGAATAGGAATGTGTTATATAAAAGACACTATTATTATCCTGTAGACATTGTTACTGAGGGGAGAAAGGGTTAAGAATAGGAATGTGTTATATAAAAGACACTATTATTATCCTGTAGACATTGTTATTGAGGGGAGAAAGGGTTAAGAATAGGAATGTGTTATATAAAAGACACTATTATTATCCTGTAGACATTGTTATTGAGGGGAGAAAGGGTTAAGAATAGGAATGTGTTATATAAAAGACACTATTATTATGCTGTAGACATTGTTATTGAGGGGAGAAAGGGTTAAGAATAGGAATGTGTTATATAAAAGACACTATTATTATCCTGTAGACATTGTTACTGAGAGGAGAAAGGGTTAAGAATAGGAATGTGTTATATAAAAGACACTATTATTATCCTGTAGACATTGTTATTGAGAGGAGAAAGGGTTAAGAATAGGAATGTGTTATATAAAAGACACTATTATTATCCTGTAGACATTGTTATTGAGGGGAGAAAGGGTTAAGAATAGGAATGTGTTATATAAAAGACACTATTATTATCCTGTAGACATTGTTATTGAGGGGAGAAAGGGTTAAGAATAGGAATGTGTTATATAAAAGACACTATTATTATGCTGTAGACATTGTTATTGAGGGGAGAAAGGGTTAAGAATAGGAATGTGTTATATAAAAGACACTATTATTATCCTGTAGACATTGTTACTGAGAGGAGAAAGGGTTAAGAATAGGAATGTGTTATATAAAAGACACTATTATTATCCTGTAGACATTGTTACTGAGAGGAGAAAGGGCAAAGAATAGGAATGTGTTATATAAAAAACAGTTATCATACTACAGACATTGTTATTCAGAAGAGAATCAGTAAACTTGATGTTGACCAGTATTATGGTCATATCAGTCAATGCATGACATAGACTCCTCTCTCCTGAGTAATATTATACATAATCTGTATATTATTCTTTGTTTGGTATTAATTTAGACAATCGGAACACAATAAAAGTTGTTCCCCAGAGTCAATTCCACCATATTGATAACGGTATTGTGTTTTACATAGTTCTATTGATGTTTGCGTTACATATATTATATAGATATTGATCTATTTCATCTTGTGTAGTAGTAGAGTACCTGACAGAATCAATCCATTGTTATCTATATTATTATATATGTTATATGTAGTTAAGGTCTAAATCATGAGATAAATTAATCACTAGTGGTATCCCCTTGTCCAAAAATTTGCATGAGGTATGGTTTCTTTTATTTGTCATTCAGCTGTGTTTGACTCTGCAACTTTTTCTGAGGAAATGCTCAATGTATGATGTTGAAGCTTGTCTTTAAGACACAGATACATGTTTGTATGGAAACATGTTTAATGAAAAGAAAGTTTGAACAGTGATGGTCAACAATTCCACCAATATCAACAAAATGAAAAATCCCCTCTCACCTCAAATCAGTGAACATAAACAAAAACCATGACATTATGATGTTGGAAATCCAGGTGCTGGTCTAGGACAGGCACAACAATGTGGCACTTAATGGGATCCCAACCCTCTTGAATATATTAACATATTGCAATTTATTTTGTCAAAATAGAACAGCTTTTTCTTAATGTTTGAAACTAAATATTTGACTTTAATGATTTATTAACAGTAACTAAGATTATCTACTTTGAAGTAGTTTTTTTTTTGTCACATAGTTTCTTTTTTTCAGCCCTAGTAGTTTATTGAGTGGGACAATACAGTTTGATTTTGATGTAGCAGAAATATGTCAATATTTATTTAATAGAAGTTCGTGGCAAGCCAGGCTTCATACAGTAGAAAATTGCATTTCCTTTTACATCTAATTCAATCTCCATTGACTTTTAGACTTTGTAAATACATTGTCAGCCAGCATTACAGTTAACAGTAAATTAGGACCTCGACAAGTATTCAGCTGAAAGAGCAAAAAATACTGTCAATACATGTATTGATTTTCTCCCAGATTGAAGGACTTTAGTATTATTTCTGTATTAGACGTTTTATTTCAAATGTCATTTGTTCATTGCTGTCCTGTATTAGATGTTTTATTTCAAATGTCATTTGTACATTACTGTCATGATGTCATCTGTAAACTTAAGTTTTTTTTAAATGATTTTTCTGAGGTGAAAAAATATCACAGATTCTGTCTAGTAAGGAACAAATGATCTCAAGTATTGTGTTTCATTTCCATTTTTTACTTCTACTAAGTATACCATTGTTGAAGTAAAATCTCTTATGAAGATACATAGATGAATTAAGGTTGTCTGTTTATTTTGATCTGCTGATCTTGTGCCAAGATGAAGACCATTTGTATAGGTTATATTCTCTCTACCTTTGATTGTAATAACACATTGATCTACCATTGAGATCTGTAGACATTCCAACGAGAGACGCATGGAATTAATACACAGTAAAACCTCTACTAATATGTCTAATACCACATTCACACGAGCATTACATTTGATACGGAATTAATCAATTCCATATTGAAATGAAGAATTAAGTAATAGGATTCCATTCCATCTTTTAAAATATTTATTTGTCAAAACCTCTCTATTAGATAAAATGGATTAAGGATTGACAGATTTAATGCAAATTATTTTCTGAATGACACTTTCAATTTTTAAATTAAAGGCATAGGGCTGTCGTCTTTGTGATCATATGGTAGTTGGATTTACAACTACCTATGCAATCAGTGCCTATCACCACTAAGGTTGTGAGTTTGAATACCTGCTCATGGCGAGGTGTACTCTATATAACATATGAAGCTCCCTTCCTAATACAAACTCTATAGCTTTATCATAGATTAACATACACATATGGGTATGAATTCACTAATGTAACACAAAGTGTGACAAGATGTGAACAAATTTAGAAGTAGAGATATTGTCTTAATATTTTGTCTAAATACGGAGGAAGGTCAAAGGTTTAGGATAATATAACTTTTTTTCATCCATGAGTGTCTATATACTTGTCCATTACAAAAAATGCAATTATAGAGTTAGTTTTCTTTTAAAGATCTCTCTCCCTTCAGGGTAATTAAAACTAATTATGTCTCCCCTTCGAACGAAGGGAGACATATTGTTTTAGTCTGATTTTTTTATCCGCTTCCACTTCTTCTGCTTCCGCTTCTTCTGTTTCTTCTCAGCGAAGCTTGTCCGGACCATAACTTTTTTGTCTTTCCAGATAGGTCAATTATATTTGTTATGTGGGTGCATGACCATAAGGCGGTGTGTCGCGTACCGTAATGACCTTCGTGGGACTTTGACCTCAAGGTCAAATAATTGTTTTTTAAATAGTATTTTCTTGTCCGAGCCATAACATTTTTGTCTTTCGAGATAGGTCAATGATATTTGGTATGTGGATGCATGACCATAAGGTGGTGTGTCGAGTTCCATAATGACCTTCATGGGACATTGACCTTTGACCTCAAGGTCAAATAATCGTTTTTTGAATAGTATCATTCAACTCATAATGTGTAACTTATTGTTGTACAGATGGCCGCATTAAGGGAGACATCAGTTTTAGGTGTCTAAAACAGTTCTTCCTAGTTTTCTCTTATGCTTATTATTTGCCCTTCATTGTACTCTCCATTTGCAATTCCATTTCTGAAAATTAATTCCTAAAATTATTGGAAACTGTTGACAAAGTTTTATTTGGTGTCAATGTTACATGCAACTGTTCAACTGTGGATAAGAAAGTACTCCTTCTCCCAATACACTAGGAAACACCAAAGTTCATCATCTTGAAGGATGCATAATTTCAGTGATCTGGTTTTATGCTTATATGGTGTATTGATAATTTCAATGACTTACAGTTTGATGTCTGATTTCAGTAGCCTAAACTGACTGATTTATAATTTCAGGTGATCTTTTACCAGCTGATGGGGTTATAATTCAAAGTAATGATTTAAAAGTAGATGAAAGCTCATTAACAGGAGAGTCTGACCATGTCAAGAAAGGAGAAAATACAAGTCCAATTCTTCTGTCAGGTATACACACGCATGCAATCCTTCTGTCAGGTATACACACACATACCAGTACATGGGTAACACAATAATAACAAAAAAGGCACATGATGATGTAAAATGTTTGTTACAGACAATTATATTATCTACAAAGTGAGTGAATGAATATTTACTGTCTAATGCCAAGTGAGAAATTTTACCAGCTATATCATGAGAGTGCAAGTTTTTGATGAGATGAATTTTATGCCTTCTTTTATTCACTGAATTGGATTTATATAGTAATAACTCACTGAAGCAGTCATCAGGTAGACATCACCCTCTACATGGACACATTGTCTGGACTCTGAGCTAACCAATCTTTCATTTTGCTGATTAATACTGCATGCATAGTGGAGAAAAAAAAGCAGCAAATACTAATTTTGTAGTTTTGACAAGAATGAGGATAAAACCAACAGTCTCTTCCACACTCAATATGAGCATGCTAATTATTACAGTAAAGTGGTCCATGTGCACAAAGGTATCTGAAAAGGTACAGTGAGTGAGTGAGTGATTGTGCAATTTTTCAGCTATATCATGGCGAGAACAAGTTGCATTCAAAGAGATGACGATGTGTCCTCTTTGCACTAGACCAACATACTTAGTTATATTTTTATAGTGCTATCTCACTGAAACAACAGTCCGTGGGTAGACACGTCGCTTCCTCTTGAATACATTATCCCGATCCCAAGTTTTTACTCCTGTAGAATGTTGCGTGCTAAGTTGAGAATCAGCAAATGCAAAGTTTATAGTCTTTGGATGCTGTTGAAAAAAAATGTGTACCTATTTTATGTATGGGCATTTGTAAATATAATGGACGTGGTATGACATTTGCATTTCATTGTTAAGACATACCAGACTGTTAGCTGTTTTTAACAATGGACTGATCAATTTGACGACTGTTAATTGCTTCCATAATTTTGAATAGTTGTGGAAACTTGTCTCCAGACATTGTATTTGTAATCTGTATTTTACTTTAACACTCCGATCAATAAAGTTGACAATATTACCCTGTCTAAATGACCATTAGGAACAATCCATTAATCAATATCCTTTCTTCCTGCCATTCCAAAACACAAAAGATACCACCATTGTGAAATTATATAGAAAATATCAACAGAGTTTTAGATGCTAGTCCTGTCAACAGAATAATTGAGCAAAATTTCTTTTCTCTACCAAAAAAATATATCAAGCGAAGCAGTTTATTGTATTTTATTAAATTATATGTCTTAAATGAAAAAAGGTGTTGTCATGGCTGTGACCATGAAGTGATATGATTTATATCTACTAATACAATCAAATGCCTGTTACATGTATGATTAGTGAGTTTGACTTGCAACCATTGTCAGTTGTACTCAAATACAATCTTACGTGAACAGATTAGTCAGTGATTTATTGAGCGAGGGAGTGAATAATTATTGTTTAACGCAAAATGAGCACATTTTCAGCAATGTCATGGCAAAAACAATTCCAATGAGAAGATGGTAATGTCCACTTTGTACTAGACCAGCATGATAAGTTGGATTTGTATGTTGCTAACCTCCTATTTAACATACAGCTCTACATTAATATTAACCTAACCTATTTAACATACAGCCCTACATTAATATTAACCTAACCTATTTAACATACAGCTCTACATTAATATTAACCTAACCTATTTAACATACAGCCCTACATTAATATTAACCTAACCTATTTAACATACAGCTCTACATTAATATTAACCTAACCTATTTAACATACAGCCCTACATTAATATTAACCTAACCTATTTAACATACAGCTCTACATTAATATTAACCTAACCTATTTAACATACAGCCCTACATTAATATTAACCTAACCTATTTAACATACAGCTCTACATTAATATTAACCTAACCTATTTAACATACAGCCCTACATTAATATTAACCTAACCTATTTAACATACAGCTCTACATTAATATTAACCTAACCTATTTAACATACAGCCCTACATTAATATTAACCTAACCTATTTAACATACAGCCCTACATTAATATTAACCTAACCTATTTAACATACAGCTCTACATTAATATTAACCTAACCTATTTAACATACAGCTCTACATTAATATTAACCTAACCTATTTAACATACAGCCCTACATTAATATTAACCTAACCTATTTAACATACAGCTCTACATTAATATTAACCGAACCTATTTAACATACAGCCCTACATTAATATTAACCTAACCTATTTAACATACAGCTCTACATTAATATTAACCTAACCTATTTAACATACAGCTCTACATTAATATTAACCTAACCTATTTAACATACAGCCCTACATTAATATTAACCTAACCTATTTAACATACAGCTCTACATTAATATTAACCTAACCTATTTAACATACAGCCCTACATTAATATTAACCTAACCTATTTAACATACAGCTCTACATTAATATTAACCTAACCTATTTAACATACAGCTCTACATTAATATTAACCTAACCTATTTAACATACAGCCCTACATTAATATTAACCTAACCTATTTAACATACAGCTCTACATTAATATTAACCTAACCTATTTAACATACAGCCCTACATTAATATTAACCTAACCTATTTAACATACAGCTCTACATTAATATTAACCTAACCTATTTAACATACAGCTCTACATTAATATTAACCGAACCTATTTAACATACAGCCCTACATTAATATTAACCTAACCTATTTAACATACAGCTCTACATTAATATTAACCTAACCTATTTAACATACAGCTCTACATTAATATTAACCTAACCTATTTAACATACAGCCCTACATTAATATTAACCTAACCTATTTAACATACAGCTCTACATTAATATTAACCTAACCTATTTAACATACAGCCCTACATTAATATTAACCTAACCTATTTAACATACAGCTCTACATTAATATTAACCTAACCTATTTAACATACAGCTCTACATTAATATTAACCTAACCTATTTAACATACAGCCCTACATTAATATTAACCTAACCTATTTAACATACAGCTCTACATTAATATTAACCTAACCTATTTAACATACAGCCCTACATTAATATTAACCTAACCTATTTAACATACAGCTCTACATTAATATTAACCTAACCTATTTAACATACAGCCCTACATTAATATTAACCTAACCTATTTAACATACAGCTCTACATTAATATTAACCTAACCTATTTAACATACAGCTCTACATTAGTATTAACCTAACAACAACATTTGAGGGTAACATGTCACATTGTTCCTGCTTCTTATTTGCTCTTATTCTGTTATGCTATGTGCTTCACAGAGAAGCAACAAATACCAGTTTTATACTGTGGTTTGACTCAACAGATTGAATCCCATCAGTTATGTGGTGTTAGACTCTAATGTAATCGATTACAGCTGATTGCAATTACCCCAACTCTGGAGAGATCAAAACAAATTGTTTCATAAAATAAGCTCTTTATTTTGTTTTTCATCAGATTCGTAACTTAAATGCAAGAGTTATTTTTATATATGATAGGTACTCATGTTATGGAAGGAAGCGGTAAAATGTTGGTTACAGCTGTTGGTATTAATTCACAAACTGGTATCATTTTTGCCCTTTTGGGAGCCTCTCAAGGTGAAGAAGAACAAAAGAAAGAAAAGGAAAAGAAAAACGGCAAGAAAAAGAGTGATGGTCCTAATGAAGGTATATAAGAATAGGTTTAGAAATATTTTAAACAAGAAAAACTGGTTGGGTTACAGTATAGTAATAATGAGCATGCTGAAATTATCATACATTGTCTGGAATTAGTGCATCTTGCTTTTAAGCAGAAACTAGATTCTGGATGCATGTATTTTGGTCATTTATTTGCATGAATTGCACATACAAGTTCCTTAATAGTAATCTTACTATCTGTCTGATTTTCTTAACATCAAGTTTAAAAATTTATAGTAATCTTCATTGTATAGATTCTCTGATGTATATATGTATAGTATACTCTTATATGTTGAAATATTAGTTTATTTATCAAATTCTTTAAGACTATTAAAAGTAAAATTTAGAAAATTCAACATCAAATTGATAATGTTTTCACATAACATCATTATATTGTTATTTTCTGTTATGATGTCTGAACAGCACCCCCCTCCCTTGTGGAAAAACAAACCAGTTGATGTATTGATGTTTTGACTTTATGATATTGTAATATACAGAAACCAATTTTATTTAAAAAAACAAAAAAAATACAGAAATTTATTAATAATATGCAGAACGATATAAGAATAAATCACAAATGAATAAATTAACATAAATTAATTGTTGTGTCCTTAACGTGTGACTATGTTGTTCTTTAGTATTTGTTGTATGTATCACAGTCTTCTTTTTTTTGCTGTTTGTTGTAAATTTTTCTGAAATCTGCTGTTAATCTTTGTTCTGGAAACATTTTTGTTTTCTAAAATTTATTGTTTTGACATCGTCTGTTATAGTACAATCCTTAAGAAGAGGTTTTTTTTAACATCTTATTTATTTATTTTTTATTATTATTAAGCAATATATCAAAATTGTATAGAGATGTGTTATACAGAACAAAGTTTGATTGCAACAGAAAACATGTTTTGATGTAGATTACTAAATAGAGATTGATAAAAGGAAAAAAAAGTTGTGTAAATCTTTTCAAATATTTTGTAATGAAATTTTTAAATAATAAAAAATGGAATTAAAGCAAATAAGAACATGCATTTTTGTTTAAAAAAAAATGAATCTGCAGAAAATTAATAAACAACGTTCTATTCAGCGTAGACAGGAATTGGATAAATACAAATAATAGGGTAGGCTGAAATCAATAATCAGACCAGAGATTCTGACATGTTGATATGTCCTTGAAAAGATTGATAGTCAAGATCATATAATAAAACATAATTTTATCAATAATTTCTAATATACAAGGGGATTTCATTATTTTGGTAATGACTTAATGATAACAATTAGATTTCTTTATTGACTCAAAAAAACAAGACTATAATGATAGATTGTATGTAATGAGGATGAACACAGTTTGTTTTAAAAAAAACTGTTCTTCTCCCGAGGCCTGCAATTACACAATTTGGATAAGAAATAAACATATATACAAATCACAAATGATGAAGTGATGGTACATTTTTGTTTTTGAAGTATTTTCTTGGTATTTCACTCTCAATTCCCAATGATGAAGGGATGGTCTTTTTTTTTTCTTTTTCTTTTTTATATTTGAAGTATTTTGGTATTTAGCCCTTAGACTGCCAGATTCTTTAAGGTTTCAAGATCTATGCAAATATACGTTATTTTGATACAGTGGCCACTACTGTCTAAACTAATTTTTTATATTTTGAAACTTCTGTTAATTTTGTTCACCTTACAATAACTTTAAACATATTTAAATCAGTGAAAATAAACCTAAATACAAAAATATTTATGCTGTTTGTACTTTTTAGAATGTATTAAATATTTTGATATCTACCCTATCTTCCTGTTACAGACAGGTCAGGGGAAGGGCACATTCCTTAATATTTTTATTAGTCTGAAAACAAAGGAAAAAGTCTGTAATAAAATGGTAAAAGAACATGTTATTGAAGCTTTGGAATGCTACTCTACATTTGTTACTATGATTTAGGATAGTAACATTATCTTAGCAAGTCCAGCAAAGTTTACCTATATTATTTTTGAAAATTTCATATTGTTCAATGCATTCAGACAAAATTTACTTGCGAGAAAATGGAAGAAAAATAGTGATTGACAGATAAAACAGTTTGTTTCAACTAAATTTTGGCCTTAGAGAATTGTAAATCCAAATGTTACACGTAAGGAAGATAAAATGATACAAGAAAAAAAAGAATGAGAATGGTTACGGACCACTAGTGGTGGCCCAACTTTGTAGACATGATTTGCATTGAGAGACAATATTCACACATAGGACACAGTTGTGATTTGCAGTCTAAGGGTTAAAAAGGCTGTTCTTTTAATTATTCAGTACTATAGTCTAATATATTTCTACATCTAATAAACATAATTTGTATACACCCACCTCTTACAAGAATTTTTTTCTGTGTCAAGGATATTTGTACTTTGGGTACGCCTTCCTCCTCCCATTTTTTTGTACAACAGGAAACTTACATGTAATGAGAATATATGAATAAGTATTGCAATGCAAAAAGTCTTAATTTATTTATTTTTTCTTGAAATTTTAACAATAGACACAAGTGTTGGTTTCAATAAAAAGACTTGAAGTTGTTTTTTGTGAAAAATCGCATAAAATTCATTCATTTAAATGAAATAAACAAAAACATGTTTTGTACTGTTCTGCCAATTCTTAGGGGGAAAAAACAATCAGTTTCCTTAATATCAATAAAACAGAACAAGTCATTGCACATTAGTCATATAAAACTTAATTTATCAGTCATAACTTCTATTTAAAATTTAAAAAAGGTTGTAAAACAATTATTGCATTGAAAAGAATGAAGTTCTAAATGTAGTCAAAAAAAAAGTTTAAAAAGAGACGAAAAACTTCTATTTAAAATAAAAAAAAGCTGTAAAACAATTATTGCACTGAACAGAATGAAGTTTTAAATGTAGTCTAAAAAAAGTTTTAAAGGATAGGAAAAGATTTAAGTAAGAAATCAATATAGAATTCTGTGTGTAATACAATTTCTTTAAATTAGCAGGTCAAACTGTAAATGTTTTTTCTTGAATCGGCTGTAATTGATTTGTATTCTGTAAACATTGACATGGAAGATTAGTAAGTTTGAATAAATCTTGACCATTCTTTAAATGTTAAATGGAGAAGATTCTTCACACGATTGTAGATGAAGTTGATAGGCTTCTAACTCAGTCACTTCAGTACTCTATGTAAATTATGTTACAAGTTCAGATATAAATATTTTGGAATGATAAAACCTTTGACTTTAACCATATAAAATTGTCATATAATGAACCCATATAGCGGTACCAATTTCCTGTAACAAAACTATGTCTTAAACTTTTCTTGATTAAGTCTAAATTTCGAATAGATTCAAACTTAAAGAATTGCATAAAAAACAAAATATGGAAATCTAATATAAAAACAACTTGTTTGTGTTTATGAAAAATATAAGTCAAAATGTATATAGTAAAACTGTTTACATTATACTCTTGACTACAGGGATATAAAATAAAATAATATATATTTTTTACTAAGATGATATATACACTGTTGTTTAATTGTTTGGTCATTGTGCTCATTTGATATATACTTACTAACAATCATTGTGATCATATAATTGGTGTACAGTACTGAACGTTTGGATGGACATATATATATATATATATGACTAACTTTACATATAATCTTTTTATGAATAAATTTGTATCTCATAGTTTAGGGTTTTATTATGGTTGTGGTCTAGTCATGAATAAGAAATTGTGGTATTTTCAAAAAATACAAAATTAAAGTACACATATTCAAACATGTGACAATCACAATTGACGTAAAATGGGGGGGAAAAACCTATCCTGCTTTACAAAGCAAATCCCCAGACCCTACATTTACCCCTAGGAAAAACTGCACAAATTTAGAAAAACAAAACAACAAATGTGCATATTTTACAAATTATGTCATTTACAGATAGGATATAGATTTATGATGACATTAATTAATTTGTGTAATGTAAATCAGCAGGTCATGTGGAAACTTATTATTTTGAATTTCCAGAGCTAAAATTTCTGTTAGAGAACGATTTATCTCAATGGAAAAATTATAGGATGATTTATCTCCCTTGAAAAATTATCTGATGATTTATCTCCTTTGAAAAATTATAGGATGATTTATCTCCCTTTAAAAATTATATGATGATTTATCTCCCTTGAAAAGTTATAGGATGATTTATCTCCCTTGCAAATCTATTCTGCTATATTTACCAAGTTGCAAGTTGGTACAGTCGCATGTGACATTTAGCACTAATGTTTGATTTAAGAAAAATTATATAAGTTAACGATGATGGACAATGTGGCCAATCACAGTTATACAACTTGTTAGCTGTATTCATCTCTTAAATTAATATGAAACGAGTTTTTAGTGAAATAAACATTTTCAAAAATATTCTTGATATGTTTACATTCCCTAAAAACTAAACCATTCATGCATGTTTGAGGACGAAAATCGCGATCATCTGTGATTAAGAACAGAAAATCATTCCATCTCATACATATTTTGTCAAGACAATGGCGGCTAATTAACTTTCGGATGCACTGTTCCGATGATTGCCGATCATGAAATTTCATCACCAACGTAAACAGGTGAGCACATGTATCATTCTGGTTTTGAAAGAATTTAAATTTCTTGCATTTCTTGTCTTGCAAAGAAATTATTTCATGTATGTTTTACCTTAAAGATTATCAACTGCAATGAATTTCATTCTGACTTAATCAGTTTATTCGAAAAACTGGACAAAAACATTGAAATCGGTAATAATGAATGACACAGGGCCAGTTTTTGTAAATAAAATAAATAATCTGGCCACCCAAAGTTGGAAAAAAATTCTAGCCTTTGCTTCATAGAAGATAAGAAAAAAAATCTGGCCTGAACTGAGTAAACAATGTTATAACCTGTCCTGCACTATCATTTATGTGTCGAATGAATTTTCTGTCAAATATTCTGACCTGACTAATCTTGCCAGGCCCCTCAGAATCAAATTATTTGCCTATATATTATTATGAGATAAAGAATGTTTGCTTTCTTTCACATTCTTGTCTCTTAGGCCAAATAAATTTTAAATAGATTTGAAACAAAGTAGTATTCATTTTTAATATAAAAAAAAACTAATATTTTAACATAATTACAAGTTGCGTATGCAATGTCCCCTTACTGAGCCCCGCGAAATTTGCTGAATTACACCAAGGACATATATAAGATTCTATATACGTCCTTGATTATACACATAATGCCGTTAAGACATTTACGGCGGTTTAGATCATAGATGGTGATATATATTTATTTTCCAGGTAAAGAGATCCTTGTTTAACGTTTCGCTAAGGGAAAATTATTTTTAATCGTGGATTGAATGGAAAATAATGGAATGTAAATCGAAACGAAAATGATGTTACCTTTCAAGACTATAATGGAGCATGCGCACAATCTCTACCGAATGAGTTCAAATCTGAGGTCAATAGCATATGATTTGCATTATTGTCCGGGTAGCAAGAATTATCGAAGACAGAATAAAATGACATTTTCTCCTGAATTATACATCGTAGCTCTCAAAAAGTGAATGGTTTATGTTCTTTACATATATCAGAAATTTTTAGAAAACTGAAAATAATGATTTTGGCATTTCATATTACTTTAAAATATGCAGAAAAATGCAGTAAATGACATAACAGCTACTACACTTGTCAACTTTTACACAAAAGAGGTTTACAGTAAATAACTTCAGTCTATTAACCCTCAAGAATTTTACAATGTTTTCACATGGTAAACAAGTTTTAAAATAAAATTTGGGTTGACAATTTTTGCCCAAGAACAAATATATATATAAAAAAAGGAAAGATCCCCCCCCCCCCCCTCCTCCCATTGTTATGACTTGTTTGAAGACATTTAATAAGTTAATGTGAATGTAATAGAACTTTTATATATAAATAGAAAACAAAATTTACAGTGATCACAGTGATTGTTAGAGTATGTACATCTTACTTTCAAAAACAAAATTTCATTATCACAACTGCTTCAATTTCTTTAATTATTTTGCACCTGTGTAATTTTATCACATATATTATCTTATGTTAGTAATTTTTTCTTACAGTAGTTACATTTTATTAAATAAAAAATGGTACTAATTTCTTCACAAACAAAAAAGTAAGAAATTTATTGCAATTATTTATTTAAAAAATTCTTGCAGTCAAATTATTACATGTTAAAATGATAAAAATCCAAATAACTAATGAGCACAACTGACTTGGTTATTTTTTCTTTGAGAGGTGACAATAGTGGCATATAGAGGTAACGTACTGTGCCTAACTTCTCAGTTTTATTTTGTTGTAAAAAAGTGGCAAACAATTTTCATTTCACATGCAGAAGATTTATTTTTTGTAGATAAAGGGGTAGATTATACTTCCATTTTAAATCACAATTATTCAGAGCTTAAATTAAATTTGAATTTTATATAGACTTGTTTAAAGAGAAGATAATGTTAAGTCGTGGGTATATATGTATTTGAAAACTGATTCTTTGAAATTTAAATGCAAAAAAAAAGAAAAAAATTGGATCCCCGTTGATGATTTATGGATGATCATTAAATAATAGAAAATTGCTTGCTGTTTTTTGTAGTTAGTGATGTTTTCTGTTGTGTGTCTATATAATATATTTATATGCACCTGCACTTGACCTTTAGAACAAGTATTATATGATAATGGTCTTATTATGATGATATATGCACTTCATAATCCAAAAGTACATTACTGATTCTACAAAACGTAATTGTGCAAGTTGCACTTTTTAAACTTTTTTGTTGTCAAATTAAGCTTTTGTTTTACAGTCAAATGTCTTTGCTCAAGTCTAAAACAACCAATCAAAACGTTGTGTTTGGATGTCTATAGCAAAAGTACTAGTTTTTATAATAAAACATTGGCCTTGAAACTTTGGGCTAAGAAACAGACATTTATCTGTTTTTTTTATAAATTTGATTTCTTTGTTTATGACAAAGTTTATGAATCAGTGATGTAGATTTTGAGGTGAATTACCTTTTTTTTATAATTTGGGACATTTGTTATGTTGACTTTTATAACTATGCTTCCTTCCCGACTCTGGCTTACAGGTTCACAGACTAACACCGCAGGACAGACCGTGCCATGTAAGTCGGTTACCTTCCCATTTATTGTTTCATAGATAGTTTCACAAACAAAGATCAACATAAAAAAATATTGTCAAATTAAAACAACTAATTTATTTTCCTAAAATACTGGAAAAAAATATATTTCTTATTAAAAAAAAGAATATACTACAAATTTCTACTTTTTGAAAAAAAATTGTTCACTCAGACGTGACGTGTGGTAGGTATGTTATGCTTGAGTGATATTAATATGTTGATCTTGTTCTGTTATGTTTTTGCCATAAGTAACAGTAAAGGTGACACCATTCCTCCTATCCCATGCCTGACCAATATTGCTTTTAGTTGGGGAAATATGTTTAAATTATATATTAATTAGAAGATTTATGTGAAAAACAGTTTTTATTGGATTCAGAAATGTTGGAATGAAGAACGACATGGTGAAGGTGCAAGCTTCATTATTTACAAATGGTAAAAAAAATAATGAAAACCCTGTTTTCTTGACCAAATATTATATGTTTATGTTTCAATACTGTGCTTATGAATGAACAAAAATATTTTAAAAAGAAAAGAAAGAAAGATTATTAGAAATGATAGTAGGCTTCCACTTCAAGTTCGTTCTCCTCCAACCAAATCTGTGTCCATTAAGAAATGTTTGTTCACAGGGTTATAACAACTGATATTAACTAAATTTGTAAATTTTGTCGCATAACAATTATTTTAAATTGACAGTTAATTACTTTTATTCTCACAATTTTAATTTATTATGATATATATTTATACAATTTTTTCCCCATATTGTAATGTAAAACAATTTCAAAGAACGATTTTCCACGTCTTATTTAAATATTGAATCGTGCACAGTGTAGCACATCTGCACAAAAGCTTATGGTTGTCTGTTTTCTTATTTTCCAAGCAATTTGTTTTTTGAAAGTTTATGAAATATTTTAAGATAAACTTCCCCTTGTACATTTGAAATTAAATCCTTATATATTATTAGCTTTTCCTTTGCATGTAGTTGTTCAATTTCAATGACTGTTTTAGCTACCCTTGTCTTATGATAACAAACGAGTCCACATTCTCTACAGCATGATTTATTGTGAGCAGTTTCCCTGTATAATACAGTATTTAGTTTAGTTTACCTTGTTTTCCACTCTTCATGGCATTTTATGCAGAAGGTTCCCGTTTATTTTATACCAAAATTGAAACTAGATGCTGCTTTATCTGCCTACAGAAAAGTTAATGATACTATTTTGGTTTTTTTCCTTCCCAGAAGTAATAATTATTCTGCTTTCCTTTTTAAGTTCTCCTGGACCATGGATCCATTTTAAGCATCATCACTTAGCATCCGTTGTCTTATGCATCTTTTTGCTTTTCACAGTTTAAGCATGTTTTGACGTACCACTAAGCTATTTAAAAACAAAGCAATGTTCCTTGGATGGCTCTTATAAAATATATGTGTTTGTGTTGATCAGAAATCCAAGATGGCTGCCATTGAAGGAAATAAATTTAACATATATGTGAAAATGAAAATAAATCAACATTTTTTTTATCAGAAATTAGATTAGTATTGAATCCAAACTGGGTATTATTACTCTTTGGACAGTTCCTTACAAATTTTATTTTATGTAGAACTGAAATGCAAGATGGTCACTACCGCAGGACAAAGTTAACATAAGTTTACCCTATGGTAAAAATATTCACAAATTATTCTTATGTGAAACTCAACATCAATTGACTGAAAATTTAGCTGGACTGTTCCCTGGATTATCCTTTACGAAATTGGTGGGTTTTTATTATCAGAACCTACAAACTTGAACCCATGCTACCGGGGTAGTGATACAGGCTGAAGTGAGCATCTAGTTTTCAGTTATCTGCACTGATGTATGCACTTATGATATCACGGCTTAAATCAACTGTTACACACAATATCACAGCTTCATTCACTCGTAATCATACAATCACTGTATACAGGCTCAGGTGAGCCTCTAGTTTTCAGTTATTAATAGTGATATATTCACATTTGGTATCACAGCTTCATACACAATTATATGTGGTCACTAAGATACAATTATTGCTTGGAGAATCATTTAGAAGATATTTACTAGTTTAGTTCTTTAGTGGGTATATCTTAATTAAGTACAAGAGTTATGGTGTTTAATGCCACTTTCAACAATATTTCAGTTATATCGTGGCAGTTATAATGGTGAGTGGGTTAAACTCTTATTTATTACTTATTGCAGTCCTTTAAGGCATATATGCAATATTTAAAAAAGTGAAATACATTAATTTTTGTGTTTTGACTTTTTTGTGGATTAAGTTACTCTTTTCAAGTGTTGGTCAGATTATTGTTATCGGGGTAATTTCAAATTGTTTCACCTTTGGTGAATATTGACAACATTCTTCCTGCACATGAATACATTGTATTCAAACATGCATAATAACTTACACACAAATTCAAAAAAATTATAATGGATGCAAGAAAACAAAACCCAAGTGAAATGTACCAGTATGCAAAAAGTGCCATGAATGAGTATAATTGTTTATCCTACAGATAAAATGTTTACCGTTGGGTGGAAAAGTGAAAATTCTCATGAGCTGTACTGTATTATTTTTCATTTAGTGATTCATAAAACTTGTCCACCTTGCCTTGAAGCATGAACAGTGATCACCTTTACTTTTTCGTTGTTTGCTTTTAATGTACAAAACTTAGCTTTTTCTAAAATATATTTATGAATAATTAGTATTCCTTTTTGCTTGTATAGTATTGTTTGATTTTTATCTTTAAAGGTCAGAGGTTCTTGCATTTAATTGGTGTCATGCATACATATTCAAAATGTTATTTGTATTGAAACTGATCAAAACATTATTCTTACAATAGGTTCATTTATAAAATGGTTCAAAACCATATTCTGACGTTCAATTAAAAAATTATCAAAACATTCTTATGATAGGTTTATTTATAAAATGGTTCAAAACCTTATGCCTTATTTTTACGATAGATTCATTTATAAGAGGGTTCAAAAATATATTCTTAGGTTGATAGATTTCATAACGTTATTGTGTATTGAAACTGATTCTTACGATGAATTCAGCTTTAAAATATATATATGTTGTGTTCACATGAACAAACAAGTTTAACATTAAAATTTATTTTAAAATCTTAACTGTTTTTCATTTATTGACTTGTATGGAGAATACAATTACGGTACTAAACATTTATACAGATAATTGGTTAAAACAAAGTAAGGGACAAGGATTAAATTTAAGGGCTTTTGAATACATTTCTCTTATGACTATCACTATATCTTGTTTAAAAATAGACATGGACTGTCTTTGACTATTTATTTAGATGTATATATTTAAACAGAAAGACCCTATAGTTATATCTTTTGATATTGGATTTTAATGCTTTGACAATATACTTTATTCTTAGAAGTGTCTTATATTTTGCCTCTAACAAGATTTTAGATAGGCCAGTGCTTCATGTATCTATTCCTTTAAGGTTTAAATTGGAAGCAGACAGATAAATATGAGTTATATTAGTATTCATTCCATATTTTATAAAGTTCAACAGCCCTGAATGTTGTAATCAAATAGGTATATGTCTGTATCTTTCTGTCAAAACATGATAACGATTTCTATTTCTATGAAGAAAGTTTCAATGTTTTTTATGCTGTGGTGGTTGTTCTCTGCTGCATGCTTTCTTTAGAATATATCTAAAAAGAGACTCTCACAGGACGAGTGATACTCAAAATTATTGCAACAGATCAAGGAAAATGAGAAAAAGTGTTAACTTTGAATGAATTCAATCAGTTTTAGGCCATTCATAATTATGTTTGGTTTGCTGTAGCTCAGCAGGTTGTTACAGAAAACCAGTATTTTTTAAAGGTTGGCCTTTTATAGAATTTTTTTAAAAAAACGTAACAACACACAAATCTAGTTAAAAGGAAAAGTTAAATTCATAGAAAATAAGTTTTATTCTTTGTTATTACCCTGATTGAGAGCTTCTCGCTATATATCAATATACAATACCCTAATATGTATTGTATTGTCTAAGAATTCCTTGTCAAGACCGAGTACTTGTTACAAAAGTATGATGATAAAAAAAAAATTAATGAACGATTTAAATTATACCTTTTAAAGATACAAATGGAATGTCAAAGGGTAAGTGATTGGTGACAGCCCAGATCAACATTCTAACGATTGGGAAAGCATAACAATGCATGTCTTATCTACACAGAGCTAGGAATCTTCAGGTTTTTATTGTTCCTGTTGTGAATCATAGGAAGACAAGAACAAAGAATAGTTTTGTGTAACTTCCTAACTCATACATGATTCATCTATCTATACATGAATTGATCCAGAAAGTGACTAACTTCATGTAACATCTGTAAGTCCTCTGTCCGATTATTACAAGTTTAATTATTTTTTAGTTAAAGGGAGACAATTCAAATAGACTCAAAATCTTGTATATATATTTTATATTATGTGACATTTTACTGTTTTGTAGAAAAGAAAATAAAGATTGCAAGAATAGAAAATTGAATGAATATTTTATTTATTTATTTTAAGCATGATTGTTAATTATTACATTTATGAATATGCTCATATATTTATCATATTTTAATAATTTTATTTTAATTTATTAAACATTTTTAGACATTTACAGTATTACTTTTATATTTAATTTATAATATTTGTAAAATTTACAGATTTATTTGTTCATGATTTTAATTTGGATTTTTTTGTTTTTTTCTTTATTAGTGCTTACTAGAGATGCCGATGTTAAAGTGGGTATGTGTCTATATTTATATGCCTTCAGCATGTGTTCTGTCTGCTTTTCACCCGATTATGAAATAAATATTTGCACTTTAACCAGTAATTTTGCATTCTTAAATTTTGCACTTTGAATTTGTTATCAAGGTTATAAAGATATTTGTGCTTTAACCAGTAATTTTGGATTCTTCAAATTTGCACTTTGAATTTGTTATCAAGGTTATAAAGATATTTGTGCTTTAACCAGTAATTTTGCATTCTTCAAATTTGCACATTGAATTTGTTATCACGGCCGTCAGGAAACCAAAGATAACAAAATCAAAGAGTTTTAACCCTAAGACTTTAAATGTCCTCCTATACATTTATATTTAACAACTTAATTAGCCTTCTTCTGACTGTATTAAAAGATTTGGATGGTTTTAATAAGAAGAGTGTGTAAGGTTTTTCTTCAGTTTTATTTTGTGCATGTTGATGTTTCTTTTTTTCATTTTGGCATTACTTTTATACCTGGTCATGACATTTGCAGAATTCTTATGGAATACAATTGGTTAACTGTGGAAGGTGTCTAGATAGATCAATATAAATTTAAAAAAAACCACTTTTATTTCCTGTCATGAATGGTAATTCGTTGATTGTGTCCTGTGTGGTAATTATACCTCGGGATGGATGTCTGATGTGGGTATAATTGATTTGTTCCATGATTCTATGTTTGATGCACAATGATAGCTTGAAATATTATAAGGTTACGGTATTTGAAGAATTTACCCTTTATCTTACAATGAAGCATGATTATTGCAGGGAATCCGATTACGTTTTAAGTCATTGTGATATAATGATGACTTGCAAACTATTTGGTTTTTAAATGTCATTGTCTTCCGTCTGTAGACAGGATGGTTTCAGTGTGGTAAGTTAAGTTCTAGTGTGGCAGATCCTTCTGAATTTTGAACACAATGATCCTTGCTATAAATATATGTTGGTATTGATTTGGAGTATTGTAGCTTGACCCATTTCCATAAAGAGGCCCTTTATTCTCATTTTTGTAAAGTAAATTATTATTGAATGTAACCTGTAAAAAAATTTAACACAAACGACAAAACAACTGGAGTTGGATATTCATAGTTTTCAAGAGTTAAGGTTCTTTGTAAAAAAAAAAAAACATCATGTATTTTTCTCTCCTTTTATTACCTAGAGTATCGATTGAAATTTTCAGTATTATTTGGCATGATGAAAAACATTTTGGATTCAGCTTTGTTGATTACCATTTTTGACATCCTAGATTTATGATTCTTGACTGTGTCAAAAAATAGGATTTTCTTTTCATTTTTAGGATTTATACTGAGAATCGTGAAATTTTAAGATATTGTTAGGAATAAATGAATTAAGGCTGAAGCTTGATTTTAAATTTTTTTTCTATTTGCAATCTTAGACTTTTGGAGTCGAGGGGATTATTTTTGGGATATGATATTATTGATTATAAAGAAAGTTTAATCGGTGGTGATCAACAATTAGATATTATTCTCTGGAATCATCTGGAATTTTTAAATTAGGAATTATAAGCCAGTTTTTACTTTTGTTATTTTTCACTTGTGTTCTATTTTCCATCTAATTATTTGTGAGACCCCCTTTAAATGTTGCAACTCTTTAAATATTTATGAGCAAACCTCTATTGAGAGACTGGTGAGCAAACCCCTATTTAGAGACCGGTGAGCATATCTCTATTGAGAGTCTAGATGTCTTGGGGGGAAAAAAAACCACCCAATTGCTGGCAGTAGGGATGACATTTCTAGGCAGATTTTGCTGCATGCTTTGAGGACTTGTAATCAGGCCTATATTTATATTTTGTTTCATTTTGATATATGATTGAACATGTGTTGTCCTTAGATATATTGAAGCCTGTATTGTTTATTTTTTATGGTTACATGATGCCTTTGAATTGAGATCTGTTTTTTTTATGCATGGCAGTTTATAGTTTGCATTAGATATGATGAGTAGACTTGAGAATCACATTTATTCTTCTCTCATTCAAGAAATCATTTTTTAAGCCACCTAATCTCGATGGGTCTTGTTAGCTATTGTAATCACCCCTGTTTATCATTGTTTGACAGAACAAACTTTCACTTTACAATCTCATCCCCTGAAACTTGGAATGGGAGCCAAACGGAACCAAACTTTCCATGTACGTTCTATGGGTAATCCTCTTTACAATTTGTTTTTTGATGTCGTTTCGAAATAGAGGATTGCTGCTAGTCAAATTTGCTAGCTGATATGCTGAAATTTAAATTCCCAGAAACTTAATGGCTAATGGAATTGAAATTCATTGTAAGACATTTTCTTTGATGATCCTCTAACTAGTTTGTGTGTTTGATACTAGTCAGATATCTAAGATGGCCACACCCATGGAACATAGTTACATAATGAAAGGAATGAAGGATAAAAACTCTTGTCATAAACTACTGTACAGTTTGACTATAAGTGTACACAAATGGTCATTTGATTGTATTTGTGCTTCATGTAGTAATGACAATTCAAGAGACTTCCAGTCTGTAGGAAATATGTAACAATCTTCTTAAAAAACATTAAATATTTGGCTGTAAGCTCAAAATGAATGATTATTTGATGATCCTTCAACAATTCTGTGAGCTTGTTGACAATTTTAAATCAAATATGGCCACCCCAATGGAACATAGTTGAATTAAAGAGTTGAGGGAAATATGTAAATATCTTTCATGACGACAGGATACTAAAGACCTCAAGTATTGAAATATCTGGGGGGGGGGGGGGAAATTAATACAAACAGCCCAAACTTTTGTCCCAAATCAAGTAAAACTGTATAAATGAGACACAATAGAAAGTACCTGTACTATACTTGATTGATTATGAATCCTATATTCTATGTAAGATCACCAATACATATAACATCCATCATTACATATAGTCATGAGAAGGAAGAGTACAGTCATAGCATACATTTAAACTGAAGGAACAAATACAGTTAGACCTTTATTGTAGTACAGTCAGACCTTGTTATTTCTGACTCCGATGAGTCCTACTTCAGATAATTCAGAACAAAATATTGTCCGTTTGTAGTAGTTTTTAGTTTAATGTACCTTGGATAACAATAATACTCTCAAATATCAATTTTAGTTGTTTGATTTCGATTGATTTGGTGTTTAATGCCAACTTTCAGTATTTCAGCTATATCGTGGGGATATGTTTGATTACGTCCCAACCAGGGTTCATTTGTATGTGAAACAAGATAAGGCTTATAAATACTTGAAATGCAATGGCTTGATTGACGAAAACAGCTCATGATACAAATTACAAGTAAGATTACTCAACCATGCAGAACACTACAGAAATAATCAAACACTTATATGAACTAAACAACTAAAAATAATTAAAAAATCATAAATACATGTTATCATTGTTTTTGTTAAAAAAAAATGTACAAAAGAGACAGAAAAGTAGATCCTAGTGTAGCAATTATTTTTTTGATGGTCATATTTTTTTATAATAAAACAAAAATGTTTAATAATTATAGATCTTGGATCCATTAATCCTGAAGTGCCAACAGGAAACTCTCATAACTCTAACAATTCCAATGCAGTTAATAATAAAGCAAATAATGCTAATGACGAGGAACCAAAGAAACCACACGAATCTGCACGTAAAGAGAAGTCAGTATTACAGGCAAAACTCACTAGATTAGCTATCCAAATTGGTTATGGAGGTAAGGTTTATTAGTTTTAGTACTACATTGTACTGTAGTCCTATCTTATAAGGGAGACCCCTCTTATCAGACCATATTACAAGGAAGTAATTAAATACTACTCAATTGTCCCCCTCAAGAGAGGCCACTTTTCATTGCAAAAGGGATGATCTTATGAAAGGGAGACTACTATACTTGTATTGGAACATTTTCCACATATCATGGTCAGTCTAGTGTTTGAATTGTTGCCTTTGGAATTATCTAATGCAAAAATACATAGAATATTTAAGTTTAAGACAACATCATGTATAAGATGTCCTAATAAAGTTATGGCTTCAAAACCTTAGAATTTATGGCATTATTCGCCAATCAAAAAATAGTGTTACAATTTTAAGTGCATCAACTGTATTTTTATGTTGGAAGTAGAAAGAAAACATGTTTGATCAAGCTAAAGACTATGATCAAGCTAAAGACTGTGATCAAGCTAAAGACTGATCAAGCTAAAAACTATGATCAAGCTAAAGACTGTGATCAAGCTAAGGACTATGATCAAGCTAAAGACTGTGATCAAGCTAAAGACTATGATCAAGCTAAAGACTGTGATCAAGCTAAAGACTATGATCAAGCTAAAGACTGTGATCAAGCTAAAGACTATGATCAAGCTAAAGACTGTGATCAAGCTAAAGACTATGATCAAGCTAAAGACTGTGATCAAGCTAAAGACTATGATCAAGCTAAAGACTATGATCAAGCTAAAGACTGTGATCAAGCTAAAGACTATGATCAAGCTAAAGACTATGATCAAGCTAAAGACTGTGATCAAGCTAAAGACTGTGATCAAACTAAAGACTATGATCAAGCTAAAGACTGTGATCAAGCTAAAGACTATGATCAAGCTAAAGACTGTGATCAAGCTAAAGACTGTGATCAAGCTAAAGACTATGATCAAGCTAAAGACAATGAATAAGCTAAAGACTGTTATCAAGCTAAAGACTATGATCAAGCTAAAAACTATGATCAAGCTAAAGACTGTGATCAAGCTAAAGACTATGATCAAGCTAAAGACTGATCAAGCTAAAGACTGTGATCAAGCTAAAGACTATGATCAAGCTAAAGACTATGATCAAGCTAAGGACAATGAATAAGCTAAAGACTGTGATCAAGCTAAAGACTGTGATCAAGCTAAAGACTATGATCAAGCTAAAGACTGTGATCAAGCTAAGGACTGTCATCAAGCTAAAGACTATGATCAAGCTAAAGACTGATCAAGCTAAAGACTGATCAAGCTAATGACTGTGATCAAGCTAAAGACTGTGATCAAGCTAAAGACTATGATCAAGCTAAAGACTATGATTAAACTAAAGACTGTGATCAAGCTAAAGACTATGATCAAGCTAAAGACTGTGATCAAGCTAAAGACTATGATCAAGCTAAAAACTATGATCAAGCTAAAGACTAATCAAGCTAAAGACTGATCAAGCTAAAAACTGTGATCAAGCTAAAGACTGTGATCAAGCTGAAGACTATGATTAAGCTAAAGACTGTGATCAAGCTAAAGACTATGATCAAGCTAAAGACTGTGATCAAGCTAAAGACTATGATCAAGCTAAAGACTATGATCAAGCTAAAGACTATGATTAAGCTAAAGACTGTGATCAAGCTAAAGACTGTGATCAAGCTAAAGACTATGATCAAGCTAAAGACTGTGATCAAGCTAAAGACTATGATCAAGCTAAAAACTATGATCAAGCTAAAGACTGATCAAGCTAAAGACTGATCAAGCTAAAAACTGTGATCAAGCTAAAGACTGTGATCAAGCTGAAGACTATGATTAAACTAAAGACTATGATCAAGCTAAAGACTGTGATCAAGCTAAAGACTGTGATCAAGCTAAAGACTGTGATCAAGCTAAAGACTATGATCAAGCTAAGGACTATGAATAAGCTAAAGACTATGATCAAGCTAAAGACTGATCAAGCTAAAGACTATGATTAAGCTAAAGACTGATTAAGCTAAAGACTGTGATCAAGCTAAAGACTATGATCAAGCTAAAGACTATGATCAAGCTAAAGACTGATCAAGCTAAAGACTGTGATCAAGCTAAGGACTATGATCAAGCTAAAGACTGTGATCAAGCTAAAGACTATGATCAAGCTAAAGACTATGATCAAGCTAAAGACTGTGATCAAGCTAAAGACTATGATCAAGCTAAAAACTATGATCAAGCTAAAGACTGATCAAGCTAAAGACTGATCAAGCTAAAAACTGTGATCAAGCTAAAGACTGTGATCAAGCTGAAGACTATGATTAAACTAAAGACTATGATCAAGCTAAAGACTGTGATCAAGCTAAAGACTGTGATCAAGCTAAAGACTATGATCAAGCTAAGGACTATGAATAAGCCAAAGACTATGATCAAGCTAAAGACTGATCAAGCTAAAGACTATGATTAAGCTAAAGACTGATTAAGCTAAAGACTGTGATCAAGCTAAAGACTATGATCAAGCTAAAGACTATGATCAAGCTAAAGACTGATCAAGCTAAAGACTGTGATCAAGCTAAGGACTATGATCAAGCTAAAGACTGTGATCAAGCTAAAGACTATGATCAAGCTAAAGACTATGATCAAGCTAAAGACTGTGATCAAGCTAAAGACTATGATCAAGCTAAAGACTGTGATCAAGCTAAAGACTGTGATCAAGCTAAAGACTATGATCAAGCTAAAGACTATGATCAAGCTAAAGACTGTGATCAAGCTAAAGACTGTGATCAAGCTAAAGACTATGATCAAGCTAAAGACTATGATCAAGCTAAAGACTATGATCAAGCTAAAGACTATGATCAAGCTAAAGACTGATCAAGCTAAAGACTGTGATCAAGCTAAGGACTATGATCAAGCTAAAGACTGTGATCAAGCTAAAGACTATGATCAAGCTAAAGACTATGATCAAGCTAAAGACTGTGATCAAGCTAAAGACTATGATCAAGCTAAAGACTGTGATCAAGCTAAAGACTATGATCAAGCTAAAGACTATGATCAAGCTAAAGACTATGATCAAGCTAAAGACTATGATCAAGCTAAAGACTATGATCAAGCTAAAGACTATGATCAAGCTAAAGACTGTGATCAAGCTAAAGACTGTGATCAAGCTAAAGACTATGATCAAGCTAAAGACTATGATCAAGCTAAAGACTGTGATCAAGCTAAAGACTATGATCAAGCTAAAGACTATGATCAAGCTAAAGACTATGATCATGCTAAAAACTGTGATCAAGCTAAAGACTGCAATTGGTATTTGCTGCTTTTCCTCTATGAAAACAGACTGCATCGGTGGCATAATGGTTAGCATGCTCGTGCGGTAGATCGTGGGTTTGAGTCCTAGTCAGGTCAAACCAAAGAATAATGTGTCCGAGTGGAGCGACATGTCTACCCGCGGACTGTTGTTTCAGTGAGCTAGCACTATAAAAATCCAACTCGGCCTGTTGGTCTAGAACAATGCGGACCTCATCATCATCTCATTGAAAATTAAGTTGTTCTTGCCATGATATAATTGAAAAATCACTCAATCACTCTAGGAAAACAGCAGTGAAGAGTAAGAGTCAGAGTAAAGACTTGTTAACTCAGTCAGTATAGTGTGTCTGGGTGGGGCGACATGTCTACCTGCAGGATATTGGTTTACTGCGCTAGCATTATAAAAATCCAACTAAGCATGTTAGTCTAGTATCAAGCAGTCATGGTCTCATCAAAAAAATAACTTGGTCTTGCCATGATATGGCTGAAGAATAGTTTACTTGGTATTAACTTGTTATATTATTGTTTATTTACAGGTACTGCTATTGCTGTCCTTACTGTAATAATTCTCATTGTCAAATTCTGTATCAGAGAGTTTGCCATCAACAAAAATGAATGGACAAGCGACAAGACCGCTGGCTACATTGAACATTTTGTTAAACATTTCATTATTGGTGTGACTGTATTAGTCGTAGCTGTGCCTGAAGGTCTTCCGTTAGCTGTTACCCTGTCATTGGCTTATTCTGTTAGAGTAAGTTTGATGTTGTATTTCTGATCTTGTTACCAGTACTGATTTCAAGCTGTCACACTCTATATAGGTTGTTTTGATTTGAGTTTGTTCAAAATTATATTCTATTAGCCATCAAACTAATTTCTAAGTTTAATGTATTATTATAGTTGTTTCGCAGTGATTTGGGAATCTGTAGTAAATTTAATTTGATTAATTTTGTGCACATGAACATGAGAGAAATCTGTATGAAACTGGTAAAAATCTTAAGTTGAGAAACATGGATTAAATTGCTGTCCTTCATCACATAGTCTTTGTGATGTCTTTAAGTACATACTTAACAATATGTGAAATAATCAAAAAAGTAATTTTATTATAAATTTATTAGGAATGGTAATTCAAATCGACTGTGTATAAAAATAAAAAGGAATTTATGTGTTGAGACCTTAGCTATAATTGAAAACAAGGTACTCAAAGTATGTATTCATTATATAACTTTAACACTCTATTATTTAAAATATAAAATGTTATATAGACCACTTACCCTCTCTAGCTGACATAAACTAGTTGACCATCAAGATAAAATATTTCTGAATATTTTCTTCAGAAAATGATGGATGACAATAATTTGGTACGGCATTTAGATGCTTGTGAAACAATGGGTAATGCTACAGTTATCTGTTCAGATAAAACTGGAACATTGACAACAAATAGAATGACTGTTGTACAGAGTTATCTCGGAGGTAAGACCTATGATTTAATCAAATTCACCCAAAGTAAAGCTTAATTCTGTATTAGAGACTTAAGACAGGTTGACATATCTTTGGAGTGGGAAAATAGTTACTATCAAACCTGCTTTCGAGGGCACCTGTATATTCAGCAAAATAATTTTGTGTACACTTTACTTAGTGTTAGATCAGTGATCAATTGTAATTGAAAGTTTTATCAGTTTAGACTAACCGATTCATAGCATATAAAAATTAAGAAATAATTCATGGATTTATAAGTTTGAGTTTTTGACATCGTTTTCATAATTTTTTTTTTTTTATTCCTCGCTGTTGTTCAAATGTAGTAATACAATACTGCAAAACCACTGGGTCATGTGCAACATACTGGTACCATTAAAAAAAATAATCATGATTTTGTGCCAATCTGATATCCAAGTATGGATGCAGTGGGACATTATAATTTCCAATTGACTGAAATATATAGAACTTTCTCAGAAATGACAAGTCAATTGAACTGTAACTTTGCACAAATTATTTATAGATGGCAAGTAAACAAAATGGTTTCCATTTCGCATAGATTGAAACTGCATGGCCATCTTGAGAATAGTAGTATTTCATTGGTTGTTATTTGACATACATGTATATATAGTACTTTTACCAAATGAATGATTACAGGCTGGGAGGCAATCATAACATATACATTCCTAGTCTTCCATTATCCTTCCTTGTAAGACTCAGCAGAGACAATAATCATTTTTCTCTTGTACGATATAACTGGCTGCCACAGCCCATAGTTATGAGTAGCTCAGTTGAAACACTCAAGATGTTGTCTCTTATATCAAATGCTAATCTATGAAATCTATAAATAGTTTAACCGTTTTCAGTTGTCATGTGTAACTTTCGACATAATCTTCAGTTTGTTGAAGGCAGTCATTATATTGGAGAAGTAGAACCCTCCATAGATTCATTGGTAAAATATGGCAACACATATTTTATAAATATTTCAGGTATACATTATAAACAGATTCCAAACTTTGATACATTGCCAGGCAGGTTTAAAGAATTAATAGTTCGGAGCATAGCAATCAACAGTGGATATACTTCCAGAATTCAGGTCTGTATCAACAAGTAAAGGGAGATAATGTTTTATCATGTTAGACAAATTTAACCACCTGGTGTCTTCATTTCTATACAGAATCTACAAAACTGACTTTAAATAGAACCAAGAAATTGTGTTGGACATAAAATTAACCATTTTAGCTTCTTCTTTTTTTTTTAGCTATAGCAATTTTTCAGCCAGACTATTGTGCTTTTTAGAAATAATTTCAACCTGTCATGCTTCAAAAAAAACCTTCTCAGGTGGTCAGACAGACTACTCTTTAACTCTGACCATAATATTCATTATAGCTGTTTTAGATTTTTCTCTGGATTTTTATTTTAAATGTAAATTGTGGTATTTTTTGCATGTTTTCTAGTTTGTAATTGTTGGGATAAGTATTCAGCCAAATCATAATCAATCTTATTTGTTTTGGAATTGCTAGGCAGCAGAGGAGAAAGGAGGACTTCCATCCCAGCTTGGTAACAAAACAGAATGTGCTCTCCTAGGATTTGTAATGGACATGAAACAAGATTACCAAGCAGTCAGAGACGAAGTACCAGAGGAAATGCTAACTAAAGTATTCACCTTTAATTCTCTTAGAAAGTCAATGAGTACTGTCATTCCTAAGGAAAATGGCTTCCGACTCTTTACAAAAGGAGCTTCAGAAATTGTATTAAAAAAGTAAGTCTTCTTATTTAATAGTAATTACTTGAAATGTAGATTTCTAGAAAATATGGTGCAGGCTAAGATGAATTTTTATATCCTGCCAAATCATTGTTTGGAAACAAAGATTTGGCAGAATATTAAAATTACGGAGTGTCCCACCACAATATAGCTGAAATATTTTTGAAAGTGGCATTAAGCACCATAAACCTAAAGCGGAGTGTCTGACACCTAAATATCTGTATTGTAAATTATTATATCCCAGTGAACATTTAGTGCTTTATAAGCATATTCATTATTTTCCTTTGTTCTTGTGGTAGTTATAATATGTGTCCCCATGACCATCCCACCTCCATTTTTGTTACCTACATAATGATTTATTTGTTTTATTGTAAACTTTATCTTGTCATGAATAAAGCTGACGTACTACTCATTGAACATAAAGCTGACGTACTACTCATTGAACATAAAGCTGACATACTACTCATTGAACATAAAACAACATTATTTTCTCACTCATTCCATTCTTTATAAAATAAATATATACTATCCTCCAAGGCCACCCTTGCATAAAATATACCCACACAAATACTATGGTGGAGACCTGAGTAAAGCTAAAAATAAAACTAAAATGGAATCCAAAGAAATAAATGTCAGCCAATCAATGCTCTCATTTGTTATTTATTTGTAGATGTACTCACATCATAGACTGTCAAGGTGAAATTAAACCATTCTCTGAAGAGGACCAGGACAATATTGTCAAAACAGTGATTGAAACTATGGCTAACGATGGTCTACGTACAATCTGTGTTGCTTACAAAGATTTTGTCCAAGGTAAGTCCTTACTAGATTGTTATGGTTATCAACGGTCTACGTACAATCTCTATTCCAATAAAGATTTTGTCCAAGGTAAGTCCTTACTCGATTGTTATGGTTATCAATGGTCTACGTACAATCTATTCCAATAAACATTTTGTCCAAAGTAAGTCCATTACTAGAATATTATGGCTAGCGATGGTCTACATGCAGTCTGCCTTTTCAAAGACATGATTTTGATAGAAAGGGAGTTAACAACAATGAAAAAGTCAACTATACAAGAACATCATGAGTATTCTTATTATACCCCCCGCAAACAATGTCCATCCGTCCGTCCGTCCATGTACCTTGTAAGCGCAACTCCTCCTAAGCGGCTTATTGGATTTTTCTGAAACTTTACACAGTTGTAGTACACTACCTGCAGATGTGCATGAAGGAATACCGTTGCTGTCTAAAATTTAGAAGGGGAGATAATTCAACATATACTTTCACGAAAAGGGGGGGGTCGTGTACCTTGTAAGCGCAACTCCTCCTAAGCGGCTTATTGGAGTTTTGTGAAACTTTACACAGTTGTAGTACACTACCTGCAGATGTGCCTGAAGGAATATGGTTGCTGTCCAAAATTTAAAAGGGGAGATAATTCAACTTATACTTTCACGAAAAGGAGGGGAGCATGTACCTTGTAAGTGCAACTCCTACTAAACTGCTTATTGAATTTTTATGAAACTTTACACAGTTGTAGTACACAACCTGCAGATGTGCATGAAGGAATACCGTTGCTGTCTAAAATTTAGAAGGGGAGATAATTCAATTTATACTTTCACGAAAAGGGGGGGGCGTGTACCTTGTAAGCGCAACTCCTCCTAAGCGGTTTATTGGAGTTTTGTGAAACTTTACACAGTTGTAGTACACTACCTGCAGATGTGCATGAAGAAATATGGTCGCTGTCCAAAATTTGGAAGGGGAGATGATTCAATTTGTACTTTCGCGAAAAGAAGGAGGGCATCTACCTTGTAAGCGCAACTCCTCCTAAACATCTTATTGGATTTTTATGAAACTTTACACAGTTGTAATATACTACCTGCAGATGTACATGAAGGAATGTGGTTGCTGTCCAAAATTTAGAAGGGGAGATAATTTAACTTGTACTCTGAAATACGTTCTGTATGGAGAGATGGGCTTATAAGTGCAACTCCTCCTAAACGGCTCATTGGATTTAAATGAAACTTTACACAGTTGTAATACACTGCCTGCAGATGTGCATGAAGGAATATGGTTCCTGTCAAAAATTTGGAGGGTGATGTAAGCTAATTTTGAATCAATAACATTTGATGTGACCTATATCCTCTTGTAAAAAGGTTAGGAAATGTTGTAATCCTCATGTATACTGATGAAACTGTATTGGTTTTAAACAATCCCACTTTGTTGTAGACCTTGTGGCGACCCCTAGATGTATGTTCTTGGTTAGTTTATTTTGGAGATGGGATGTTGTCTCCTTGGCATAACTCCATATCCGTTCATTTTTCATAAGTAACTTGCTAATATACCTGTATTCCAAAGTTTGAACATCATAGTATTGCAAGTGGGGGGTATCACTCAGTGAGGTCACTCACAGTTCTAGTATATCAGTTTTCACTGTTTACAACAGGCAGGTAAAATGTCTTCTAACCTGTGAAATACATTGAAAATTACTTAAGTCTTAAATAAAAATTACTTCAAGTAGTCTTAAATAAGAATGACTTTGGTCTCAAGTGGTCTTAAATAAAAATTACTTTGGTCGTAAATAAAAATTACTTAGGTCTTATAGTATTAGTAGAAATTATTTCAATGCCTCATTGAGCTTGAAAGTCAAAAACTTTATCGTGTAGACTAAGATATTTTAACTGAAATGCTCAAGTTATAGAAATATGGGATTTTTTTAAGACTTCTCTCTTCGTTCACAGGTGAAAAAATTGAAGATAGCGATGTGGCATTCACAAAAGAACCTAATTGGGATGAAGAAGAAGATATTATCAAGGACCTTACCTGTATCTTAGTTGTTGGCATTGAAGATCCCGTCAGGCCTGAGGTTAGTTAAAAAATAAAAAGCCGATGAGGACAGTAGTGGTTTTATAAAGGAGGGGGGACATCAGAAAGAATAGGTTTCATTGTGTTTGCTTTAAGTCAGCATTTCATCTACTGTCTTGTAGCTTTGTGTAAACCCATGTGTCAATCATATGATCTACTATATCTATATTGTAACAGGTCTGTTTGGTGAATTACAATACTGCATCAGTAGCTCATGGGTGTGTTGGACCCAGCCTGTTGGGTCAAACTAAAGACTATGAAATTGGTATTTGTTGTTCTTTCGTTGAGCACACAGCATCAAGGAGGAATAGCAAAGCTGATTGACTTAGAATGGGTATAATGAGTGAAATTGGAGCGACATGTCTACCTGTGAACTGTTAGTGAGTTAGCACTAGACAAATCCAATTAAGCGTGTTGATCTATTCCAAAGCAGATATCATCATCATCTCATCAAATATAACTTGTTCTCGCCATGATATAGCTGAAAAATTGCTCATTATGCAAACAACAATAACTCACTCACTTGATCAATTAAATGATTTATTTTTAAATTTAATACCTGTATTTATTTATGTATTATAGGTACCTAATGCTATTAAGAAATGTAAGCAGGCTGGTATTTGTGTGAGAATGGTAACTGGTGACAATGTTAACACCGCTAGATCTATTGCTTCTAAATGTGGTATATTGGAGCCTACAGAAAACTTCTTGGTTATAGATGGAAAAGAATTCAATAATAGAATTAGAGATGAAGATGGAGAGGTAAAATCTTTAAACATTGAAACCATTTGTGTACCTGCATATATCCTTTCTTTCTTCTTTTTTTTAAACATTGTCTCAACTCACTTTGTATACATTCATGAACCCGACTCAACTAATTAAGTCTCCCAAACAACGTTTGGAGACTTATTGTTTTTGCTCCGTTTCTTATTATTATTATTATTCTTGTTCTTGTTATTCTCCTTTCTTTCCGTGCACCATGAACTTGTCCACGGCAGATCTCAGGAACTACAGGACAGAATTTCATGAAACTTGGTGGAGTTATAGATATATGTTTCTAGTTGATCCTAAAGTTTTCAGATTTGTGGTAAAGGGGGTCAAAGCCATATTTTTGGGGGTTCAAAGAGGGTGGGGGTTACTATAGAATCCTATGGGAAACTTGAAATTTCGTACATTAATGTTGATAACTTCTAACTGGATAATGATACAGACATAAATTTTGACATAGTGATAGGTCACCATTAGAGGAGCAATTCTGCGTTTTCAAAATTTTCAAGATGTCTGCCATTTTTGAAAATGGCTGCCAAAACACGGCATAAAAATGGGGGGTAAAAATTCAACATTGTTCGATATCATCAAAATTTGATATGTGGGTAGATAGTGTCAGTGGCTGGTTTGGGAGACTTCATAATCGTTAGTTGTTTTGTATATATTCATGAACCTGGCTCAACTCACTTTGTATGCATTCTTGAACCAGACTCAACTAACTTTGTATACATTCATGAACCTGTCTCAACTACCTTTGTATGCATATCATGAACCCAACTCAACTACCTTTGTATACATTCATGAACCCAACTCAACTAATTTTGTATATATTCATGAACCCGACTCAACTAATTTTGTATATATTCATGAACCTGGCTCAACTCACTTTGTATGCATTCTTGAACCTGACTCAACTAACTTTGTATACATTCATGAACCCGACTCAACTAACTTTGTATACATTCATGAACCCAACTCAACTAATTTTGTATACATTCATGAACCCGACTCAACTAATTTTGTATACATTCATGAACCCGACTCAACTAACTTTGTATACATTCATGAACCCAACTCAACTAATTTTGTATTCATTCATGAACCCGACTCAACTAATTTTGTATATATTCATGAACCCGACTCAACTGATTTTGTATATATTCATGAACCCGACTCAACTAATTTTGTATATATTCATGAACCTGGCTCAACTCACTTTGTATACATTCATGAACCCGACTCAACTAACTTTGTATACATTCATGAACCCGACTCAACTAATTTTGTATAAATTCATGAACCCGACTCAACTAATTTTGTATATATTCATGAACCTGGCTCAACTCACTTTGTATGCATTCTTGAACCTGACTCAACTAACTTTGTATACATTCATGAACCCGACTCAACTAACTTTGTATACATTCATGAACCCGACTCAACTAATTTTGTATACATTCATGAACCCGACTCGAACTAATTTTGTATACATTCATGAACCCGACTCAACTAACTTTGAATGCATTCATGAACCTGACTCAACTAACTTTGTATACTTTCATGAACCTGACTCAACTAACTTTGTATACATTCATGAACCCGACTCAACTAACTTTATCATATTGGTCAGACAAACAGGAACATTACTTGCCTTTAACATCCAAGTTGTGTAATTGCTCAACTGTTCTTACAGTTTTTGTAATTCAAACTATAGAATTTATATAGTAATATCTCAGAGTTAAAAAGAAAGTTATAATTACCTCTGCTAGCCTTCTGTAACTATTGAACAACTCTAACCATCTGAACCAGTAAAAATACTTTCCTGTATATATTGTATAACTGAGAATTATTATATTTTTGACTTTTTGAAGATTTTTTTTTTTTTCAGTTGAAAGATTTCAATAGAAAATGTTAAATGATACTATACATGAAAAATAGACTTTTTTTTAAATATTATTTTTACTCCGGATTTCTAGAATTCTCCCCTTTTTCAGAGTATCTATTTTCTATATTTGTCTATGTGTACTTGAAAGAGTAAGTTACCAAAATGTATTATACAGGAAAAACTAAATGTTAAAAAAAAGTGGTATCAGGAGAAGCATACCTTCAGTTATAAACCATGCATTCTAAGGACCAGTTGTGGTCCTTACTGCTTATTGGTAGTTAGATAAATATCTACCATAGCAATCAGAACCTATCACCACTAAAGTTTGTGAACTTAACTTTAACCTCATGCAAGGTGTACTAGATACAAACATGTGTTATTAAGTTGGAGTAAATGATGGAAGGTAGATTTCCTCCACTAAACTGATATAACAGGAAGTATTGATTAAAATAATAATACTGGTAATAATCTTGTATTTTTCAATTTAATGATGTTTTTCGTGTGTTTTTTATAGGTTTCTCAGGAACTGTTAGACAAAGTTTGGCCTAATTTACGTGTGTTGGCTCGGTCATCCCCTCAAGATAAATATGTCTTGGTTAAAGGTATAATTGACAGTAAACTGACTGTAGCCAGAGAAGTAGTCGCTGTAACGGGTGATGGAACCAATGACGGACCTGCTCTTAAAAAGGCTGATGTTGGATTTGCTATGGTATGATTTACATCTCATTACTGACTTTCAAATCTTCAAATAAACCATCAATTTAACTAATTTCTATCCAATTAAAGATGCCTTTTGTGGTTGAGAAAACTTCAGAACACATTACCATGTTTAACTCCTATCATCATCAAATTTGGGGGAAATTAGCATAATCAAGATTGTAAAGTATTTGCTGCATTGATAGATTGCCTACAAATTCAAAGATAGATCTGTCACCATGAAGCTTAGAATGTTTGTCATACTTTATAGATCTGTCACCATGAAACTTAGAATGTTTGTCATACTTTATAGATCTGTCACCATTAAGCTTAGAATGTTTGTCATACTTTTCTTTGATAAGTGTTGATTCATTATTTAGTTACCCAGAGTACTGGTAATGTTATTATTTTCTATATTAAGGAAATAATCACACATTATAATTAATGCATTCTTTTTTTTTTTACTTTCGAGGAATCCTTGACATTTTTTTGTCTGGAATTTATGTATTGTTAACTGTTTATAATATATTAAATGGGTAACAACAATTTTACAGAGAATTTTAAATGTAGCTATAGTTTTGCAGGGTATGTTAAATGTAACTAATTTTACAGTGTTTTTTTTTTTTATTATTTAACTGTAATTTTTCATGGTATTTTAAATGCAGCTATAATTATTCAGGGTAATTTAATTGTAACTATAATTCTACAGGGTATTTTAAATGTAGCTATCATTTTACAGGTATTTGAAATGTAGCTAAAAATTTTACAGCATATGGGATATTTTAAATGTAGCTATAATTGTACAGGGTATTTTAAATGTAACTATAATTTTACAGGGTATTTTAAATGTAGCTATCATTTTACAGGTATTTGAAATGTAGCTAAAAATTTTACAGCATATGGGATATTTTAAATGTAGCTATAATTTTACAGGGTATTTTAAATGTAACTATAATTTTACAGGGTATTTTAAATGTAATTATAATTTTACAGGGTATTTTAAATGTAATTATAATTTTACAGGGTTTTTTAAATGTAGCTATAATTTTACAGGGTTTTTTAAATGTAACTATAATTTTACAGGGTTTTTTAAATGTAACTATAATTTTACAGGGTATTTTAAATGTAGCTATAATTTTACAGGGTTTTTTAAATGTAATTATAATTTTACAGGGTTTTTTAAATGTAGCTATAATTTTACAGGGTTTTTTAAATGTAACTATAATTTTACAGGGTTTTTTAAATGTAACTATAATTTTACAGGGTTTTTTAAATGTAGCTATAATTTTACAGGGTTTTTTAAATGTAACTATAATTTTACAGGGTTTTTTAAATGTAACTATAATTTTACAGGGTATTTTAAATGTAACTATAATTTTACAGGGTTTTTTAAATGTAACTATAATTTTATAGGGTATTTTAAATGTAACTATAATTTTACAGGGTTTTTTAAATGTAACTATAATTTTACAGGGTATTTTAAATGTAACTATAATTTTACAGGGTATTTCTGGAACTGATGTTGCCAAGGAAGCTTCAGATATTATTCTAACAGATGATAATTTCACCAGTATTGTAAAGGCTGTGATGTGGGGTAGAAATGTGTACGATAGTATTGCTAAATTCTTGCAGTTTCAATTAACTGTCAACGTTGTAGCTGTTCTTGTTGCTTTCCTTGGTGCTTGCATTATAGATGTAAGTTTACTTATACACATAAAGGGGCCGTTGTGGTCGCGGTTGTATGGTAGTTGGATTTACAACTACCTGTGCAATCAGTGCCTATCACCACTAACCTGATTTCGAATCCCGCTCAGGAGAGGTGTACTCTGTACAACATTATGTGATAACGTTTGTCAGTGACTTGCAGGTTGGTGGTTTTCTCCGTGTACTTCGGTTTCCTCCACCAATAAAGCTGACCGCCACGATATATCTGAAATATTGTTGAAAGTGGTGTTAAACACCATAACCCTAACCATATATATATATATATAGAGTTTACTAGTTAAGACATAGAGATCAGTATTGTACCAGACTTTATTGTCTAATGCAGAAAAAGCTCATTATCTTTTTAGAATGAAAATTAATTAATTGAGGAATAAAGCTGCTCAGTTTTAGGGTTTCAAATTAATTTTAAAAATATCATAAAACAGCTATCATGTTTTTGTACAGTGAAGAATTTGATGTCTAAGTAAAAGTCCATCATGACATTGCTGTATAATAATGAGGAGGCTGATGGGCTATTTTCGTTCTTCGTGATTGTGGGATTTTCTTTTCTGCTATTCATTTTGAAAATGTTTTGGTAGTATATTTCTGAAATGAAGTGCCCATTTTTTTCTGCTGTATAGTGTCATCATTGACTTTGTCACACTTGACTTGGTGATCCCAGTTCCTTCTGTTTAAATCACATGACTTTCTAATCTGACATGCTTGATTAGCATCACATGATATACGGTCAAAATAATTCAGATTGATTTATTTTTGTAAACTTTTGGTCGATTTTTGATTTGTGACTTTTTAGTTTGACCTGGTTGATCCCCGCTCTGATTTACACATATCAAAATACTATGTATAGATTTAAGTATTTACACATATCAAAATACTATGTATAGATCTAAGTATTTGAATTCTATAGTTGTAAAATATTGTGATTACAGGACAGTCCTCTTAGAGCTATACAGATGTTGTGGGTGAACTTGATAATGGACACTCTGGCTTCTCTAGCTCTGGCAACAGAACTTCCCAGTGAAGAGCTCCTAGAACGTAAACCTTATGGCAGAACTAAGGCTCTTATTTCTAGAACAATGATGAAAAATATTACAGGCCATGCCATTTATCAGCTTATTGTTATATTTACTTTACTTTTCGCGGGTAAGTGTTATTGATTTTTTTGAAGATTATTAGAAATAAAAAAAGAAAATAATTTTTTACTTTATATTGTCCTTCAATTTATGTATGCTAATAAAATGCTTTTACAGTATACCGTAATATTAAATGTGTTTGTATTTTTTCTTTTGTATTGCAATTCCCGTTTTTGTTGTCTTGGCCAAGTACAATATTTCAAATAAGACAGAAACTGGTCCTTAGATAACAATGCATATTAAAACTTCAAAATATTTATAAATGAAAAATAATGGATGAACAATTATATATATGAATGAACACCAGGAGACTAATGTATAAAAAAAACAACGTATGAATAGCAATGAAAATGAGCACCATTATGTAAAATACACTGAAGTATGAAGTACAGTAACCCCCCTCTCTTGTAAGGCCATCCTTTCTGCAATGAAATGGCCTCATAAGAGGGGCAACCTTTATTGAAGGGGGACAATAATATAGTAGTATTTTATTATCTCAGTACATTTGAAATCTGGCTAGATAAGAGGGACAACCATTGGTGGAAGTGGCCTCACAAGAGCAGTGTTTCAGCTAGACTTTGAAATCTTCAGGACATTTACCAGTTTTATCAAAATTTCTTCAGGACATTCTTTAATAATTAAACTAATTTTTATTTTATAAAGTTCTTCAGAACAATTTGAGAAAAATGTGGGAAAATACCTAGCTGAATGACTCATGAGGGGAATACTACTGTAATACAGACTCACTGTGTCATGAGACTGATTCCTAGCTGAATGACTCATGAGGGGAGTACTACTGTAATACAGACTCACTGTGTCATGAGACTGATGCCTAGCTGAATGACTCATGAGGGGAGTACTACTGTAATACAGACTCACTGTGTCATGAGACTGATGCCTAGCTGAATGACTCATGAGGGGAATACTACTGTAATACAGACTCACTGTGTCATGAGACTGATGCCTAGCTGAATGACTCATGAGGGGAGTACTACTGTAATACAGACTCACTGTGTCATGAAACTGATGCCTAGCTGAATGACTCATCAGGGGAATACTACTGTAATACAGACTCACTGTGTCATGAGACTGATGCCTAGCTGAATGACTCATGAGGGGAGTACTACTGTAATACAGACTCACTGTGTCATGAGACTGATGCCTAGCTGAATGACTCATGAGGGGAATACTACTGTAATACAGACTCACTGTGTCATGAGACTGATGCCTAGCTGAATGACTCATGAGGGGAATACTACTGTAATACAGACTCACTGTGTCATGAGACTGATGCCTAGCTGAATGACTCATGAGGGGAGTACTACTGTAATACAGACTCACTGTGTCATGAAACTGATGCCTAGCTGAATGACTCATGAGGGGAGTACTACTGTAATACAGACTCACTGTGTCATGAGACTGATTCCTAGCTGAATGACTCATGAGGGGAGTACTACTGTAATACAGACTCACTGTGTCATGAGACTGATTCCTAGCTGAATGACTCATGAGGGGAGTACTACTGTAATACAGACTCACTGTGTCATGAGACTGATTCCTAGCTGAATGACTCATGAGGGGAATACTACTGTAATACAGACTCACTGTGTCATGAGACTGATTCCTAGCTGAATGACTCATGAGGGGAATACTACTGTAATACAGACTCACTGTGTCATGAGACTGATTCCTAGCTGAATGACTCATGAGAGGAATACTACTGTAATACAGACTCACTGTGTCATGAGACTGATTCCTAGCTGAATGACTCATGAGGGGAGTACTACTGTAATACAGACTCACTGTGTCATGAGACTGATTCCTAGCTGAATGACTCATGAGGGGAATACTACTGTAATACAGACTCACTGTGTCATGAGACTGATTCCTAGCTGAATGACTGATGAGGGGAATACTACTGTAATACAGACTCACTGTGTCATGAGACTGATTCCTAGCTGAATGACTCATGAGGGGAATACTACTGTAATACAGACTCACTGTGTCATGAGACTGATTCCTAGCTGAATGACTCATGAGGGGAATACTACTGTAATACAGACTCACTGTGTCATGAGACTGATGCCTAGCTGAATGACTCATGAGGGGAATACTACTGTAATACAGACTCACTGTGTCATGAGACTGATGCCTAGCTGAATGACTCATGAGGGGAGTACTACTGTAATACAGACTCACTGTGTCATGAGACTGATGCCTAGCTGAATGACTCATGAGGGGAATACTACTGTAATACAGACTCACTGTGTCATGAGACTGATGCCTAGCTGAATGACTCATGAGGGGAATACTACTGTAATACAGACTCACTGTGTCATGAGACTGATGCCTAGCTGAATGACTCATGAGGGGAGTACTACTGTAATACAAACTCACTGTGTCATGAGACTGATGCCTAGCTGAATGACTCATGAGGGGGGTGCTACTGTAATACAGACCATGAGACTGATGCCTAGCTGAATGACTCATGAGGGGAATACTACTGTAATACAGACTCACTGTGTCATGAGACTGATGCCTAGCTGAATGACTCATGAGGGGAGTACTACTGTAATACAAACTCACTGTGTCATGAGACTGATGCCTAGCTGAATGACTCATGAGGGGGGTGCTACTGTAATACAGACCATGAGACTGATGCCTAGCTGAATGACTCATGAGGGGAATACTACTGTAATACAGACTCACTGTGTCATGAGACTGATGCCTAGCTGAATGACTCATGAGGGGAGTACTACTGTAATACAAACTCACTGTGTCATGAGACTGATGCCTAGCTGAATGACTCATGAGGGGAATACTACTGTAATACAGACTCACTGTGTCATGAGACTGATGCCTAGCTGAATGACTCATGAGGGGAATACTACTGTAATACAGACTCACTGTGTCATGAGACTGATGCCTAGCTGAATGACTCATGAGGGGGGTGCTACTGTAATACAGACCATGAGACTGATGCCTAGCTGAATGACTCATGAGGGGAGTACTACTGTAATACAGACTCACTGTTTTCATTGATTGTTTTTTTGTTGTTTTTTTTTCAGGATCTACATTTTTTGACATTGATGATGGAAGATTAGGTGATATTCATTCTCCACCTACTCAACACTTTACTATTATTTTTAATACATTTGTTATGATGACTCTGTGTAACGAGGTTAATGCTAGAAAAATCCATGGGCAGCGTAATATTTTAGAAGGATTAAGAAGAAATCCAGTGTTTATAGGTATCTGGATTGGCACCTTTGTAGCTCAGGTAAGAACTTTGTTTTCTTTTGATTTTAGTATGGTTGTACAAAGCATGTCAGTCTGGTCATGACTTGTGGGTAGATTGGATGGGACAATATGAAAATAAAAACTTAAATATTGAATTTAGTGTAGATGATGCATTTCTGGAATAACCTTCATCAGGTACGCTCAAAGTCGAAAGGGTTGGATATGACAATATGAAAATTAGATTCTAGCAAATATGAAAATGAACTGCTGTGTGTATCTTTTCCATTTTCTCACCACAGGTGAAAAATAAGACAAGATTACTTATTCTTTGGTGTATCATCGATAGGACATATATAACAAAAAGTCAATCAGCAGGGTTTTAATAGGAGTCAGTACATGGTAATTTTACCTGGCTACAATTGGAACATGCACCAGTGAAAATACAGAGCCACAACAATCACTTACTCACTCTGGAACAATGGAAATCCTGTATCTAAATTCTGTATTGTGCATATTTAAATCAATATATTTGTGACTATTTACTAAGTCTTACAAAATACAATACAATGATAATCAAGTTAGAAAGACACCATATGAGAGTGCATGTAAAATCATTTAACATTACCTCTTAAGACATGAGTAAAAAAAAAGTTACTTTAAACATATTTTATTGTCCAAAAACATGACAATAGGATCAGATACAAGTATTACAACTCAGAACATCTTTTTATACTCCATATAAACAATATACAGATACAATTGAACATAAATACACAACAGCTCTACAATCTCCATTAATAGTCAAAACATTAGTTTTCATTAAGTAATTGTATAATTTTATCACAAAATATATATTTTATTGTCTGTTTTACAGTATATTGATGTCATTATGACTATATTATCACAACCCTATATTATAATTTCAGATAGTTATAGTTCAGTTTGGAAGCTTTGCTTTTAGCACCAAATCATTGACATTAGAACAGTGGTTTTGGTGTTTGTTTTTAGGAATGGGATCTCTAATATGGGGACAGGTAACCAATATATACGTCTTTAAAATAATAAAGCAAAAAATAAGTACAAAATTAGAAAGCAGTGATAGATTTAATCACTGTGTCTTATCTATACTATCTATGTAAAGGATAATATATTGTAATTGTTATATCCCAACTTCAAAAGTTTAGAACCAATAATTGTTCAAAAGTTTCCTGAATTTACCAGTGCTTAAAACTTGTCTGACAGGTTTTTCACCCAAATTTGCCTTTTGAAGTAAAATATTGTAATAGATTTGTTATTCCTCAATGTGAAGCGTGTATAAGATACCTGTAACATGTGACATATACTAATGTAAGAGTTTTACTCAAACTACTGGTCATTTTGGAGAATAAGAATACCTGTCGAATAAGATTAATGCCCTTTCTATTGTGATTGTGGATGACTTTCTAAAGCACTCTGGTTTCCTGCATTGATAAATCTTTTAAAAAAATTTAAGTACTTTTACTTTCACCTTATAAAACGAGCTTGTATGCTTATTTACATTGCCTGAGGCTGAGAATTGTAAGAATGGGAGAGTATTAAATCAACAATACTTGTTTATATGTTTAGTTTCGTAAACTTACATATTTTGTGAGATTTTAGACAGCAAAGACATACCCTGGTACATACTGAATACCCTCATGATTGTAATTGCAATAGAAGAGAGTACTGTTTCCTTTTTTGCTTTTTTTGAATATTAGAGTGGAAAAGAATATGTAAAATAATTATAAAATAGTCTTTTTACATTAGGTTTTATCAAAGGGTATATATCTAGTTTTACTTGGCTTTATTTTATTTTTGGAAATGATGATTTTTTTTTTATGATAAATCATAATATTAATATAGGAGGTTGGCCTTGCAAAGTCCAAAAGGTCAAGATAAGTTTATTTATCTTGCTAAAACAGGAGAAAAATATAATGAAGTTGTCTGATAGTGATAAATTTAGTCCAATTTCTTTCAAGGTTCAATAATTTTTGTTTATCAGTTTGTATAAATGCATTAAACAAACTTGTGTTAAAATTAGGTACACTATATTATTTACATCGTACAAAATGAGGATTCATGGTCACTAAGGTAATTTATTTTGTCAAAGATGTGAAGAAACAGTTTTTTGTGTACTTGTCTCAGTTAAGGGACTAATATGTTAGGTTTTTTTCTGTATGAAATACGTATTTTAAAAATTTAGAAAAATATGAAAGGCAAATATCGTGGAATTTTTGGATTAAATATTTTCACTTAATATATCACTTAATTTTAACTAAAATCAACTGCATAACATTAAAAATCCGCTCAAATGCAGATTTGTAGAGCAAATCGCAAAATATTTGACAGCAGATAATTCTGTGTTCCAGTACAGTAATGCAAATGATATGCGAGTGACACACGATTTGAACTCTTTCGGGGAGATTATCGCTCATGCGCAATGTTCAGTTGATGAAAAAAAATATATATATATCTATTATGTGTGTACCACATAAGAATAATTGCAAAAACAAATTGGTTCACACGACATGAAACAATGTATTCCTCAATAATCATTGTCAGGTATGTGTACGTGCTTACCTCAGCATCCATGATTGTTTATCTTTTCTTCACGAGGTCATGATCGGCAATCATCGGACCAAAACTTTTCTTTACGATGTTATGATCAGCAATCATCGGAACAAAACAACCGAAAGTTAATCAGTCTCCACAATAATGGTGAGGACAATAAGCATACACACGGATTTGCAGATTTCTAGTTGTTGGGAACATATTTCGACTTGAAGCATGCATGAATAGCTTAGTAAAGGTACTGCCGTATTCCATATTGAATTTTCAGGGAAAAATTTTCTTCACCCAAAACTGGTGTAATATTACTTTAAATTTTAGACAAGAAATATTTCTTAATTTTTGTTTATAATTTTTCTTCCAGCTTATTACAACTGTTCCAACAAATGCTATACCTAAAAATCTTTGCCGTCGATTCCGTGGCAAACAAACTAGACAAGAACAAATTGACGCTGATATGGAAGACCAGGATGATGTCAGTGGAAGGCGTGGTCAGATCTTGTGGGTCAGGGGATTAACCAGACTCCAGCAACAGGTAGGGTGTTGTTTTGTGCTCTTTAAATACTGGAATATATGCCACATAGCCAAAATTAAAATAGAACTTTACATTGATAGGATTACTATAGTATGTTCAAATTTGGTTGGAATTATCACAAAATTAACTTATTTTTGTCCTACCTAAACAAATCTCTTCTATGATTTTACGATTAGATTTTTGAATTGTTCCAACAGTGATAATTTTTTGAATTGTTCCGACTGGTAATTTTTGTTTTTCATTTTATATTTTTATTTAAATACATGATAATCCAGCAATGTGTTGATGTTATGTGGCATTTATCATATAAGACGTATGGCCTTGCCTTTATATTAATATGTTGTAAAAAGATGCCTGCATCAGTGTTCTGTTGGTTTTAAATAAAACAAAGAATGTTAATAGCAACAGACAAAATCTTTAATTTAACATATAAACTTATATAGTAAGAGAATGTTTTATTGAATGAAGTATGACTTTATATTAACATTGTTATATCACCAGGATTGAGATTGTTTCACTAAATTTCACTGATACTATGTCACTGTTTCACAATACTGCTTAATATGGAAAGTTTGCTTGTTCTATGACACACAACATTCAATTTTTATTTTTTTGTCTCCTTGTGTAGTCAATAAATATTATATGAAGGCATATGTCAATCTGTCCACTTCCCATAGGGTGTTTCTGTCTTTATTGTATATGACAACGGCCATGTTTGTCTCAGACTGATATTCTTGTTTTAATTACTAAACTTAGATCAATATTTTATTCAAACAGTTCTAAAAAAAAAAATGAACTGATAAATTGAAGAAAAAAAAATATTTTGACAAAAGCAGTTAAAGATTAAAATATACATGACACACAAATACACCTGTCTGCATCTCTTTAATACCTGTAAAAATGAATAAAAAACAAAAATTATATAAATACATGTCAATAAAAATCTAAATTTTCAAATATAGCAACAATTCATACAATCTCAATCCTGGTTTGTTAGAATAGAATAAATTGAGATGTTAAGCTATATATTATTTCAATCAAGGCTTGATTTTTTTTATAGTTTTTGTGTTTCATGGTCTTGGTACCATATTTTATCATTTTCTTGACTTCCTTTCTTTCTAGCTAGTGTTTGGTTAACTTTACAGATTTTTGTGTAGCCTAGTTTTTAGTTGAGTTATTTCCCCTCTTTCTTCATTATGTTACCTATTATACTGTAGCTGCGGTCATCAGATTGTTCACCCATTTTGGTTTCAGTGTGTTGTCATGACAACATAAACATTGATGAACAAAACAACTTTTTATATTGACAGCTGCGAGTTGTTCGAGCATTTAAGAGCACATTGGAAGACCTTGAAGAAAAACGTAGTATATACAGTTTTCACAGTTTGCACAGTTTACGTAGTTCGCGCAGTCACCCTGGGCCGCGTCCCATCAGTGAAGATTTATCAAATCACCATCAGAGACTTCGTATTACTATGACAACCTCAGATGCGACTCATTATCGTTCTCCTCATTCTTTTACTGAACGAACTTTCAAAACTAAAAGCCAATCATTTGAAAATGTACCTTTAGTTAGTAAACAACCATCTCCTGTTTTAGCACCTATTAATCCTGCCCATAAGGAATCACCACCAAAGATTCCCAGTCAGTTAGACCTTAAAGGTGTAACTGAGACCTCAATTTGACTAAGTAAAGTGTGCAATATTGGTGTTGATGTTTCAGCACAGTATCCTATTTATTTCACGGAAGCTTTAGGTGTTTAATTATCAAATTCTGTGGAAAAAAACTTGTTATTTGCTAGATATTTTTGTAGTTATTTCAGTTTTTAAGACATGTCCATTTTGAGAATCATCAATATAATACCATTACACTGGTTTCAAATAAAATCATTTTTAGCTCACCTTGCCAAAGGCAATGTGAGCTTTTGCCATCACCTGGCGTCCGTCGTCCGTTAACTTTTCACATTTTAATCTTCTCCTCTGAAACCCCTCGGCCAAATGAAGTGAAACTTGGTAGGAAGCATCTATAGAAGGTCCTCTCTAAAGATTGCTCATTTTGTCCCGATCCATTAACAAACATGGGCCGCCATAGGCAATTCTTGTTTCTGATTGGCCGATTTTTAAAAATCTTCTCCTCTGGAACCACTTGGCCAAATGAACTGAAACTTGATAGGAGGCATCTATGGCATTTCCTCTATAAAGATTGCTCATTTTGTCCTGATCTGTTAACAAACATGGCCACCACAGGCAATTCTTGTTTCTGATTGGTTGATTTCTAAAAAATCTTTTAATCTGAAACCGCTTAGCCAAATGAATCGAAACTTGGTAGGAAGCATCCTTGAAAGGTCCTCTATAAAGATTGCTCATTTAGATCCGATCCGTTTACAAACATGGCCGCCACAGACAATTCTTGTTTCTGATTGGTTGATTTCTAAAAAATCTTCTCCTCTGAAGCCGCTTTGCCAAATGAACCGAAACTTGGTAGGAAGCATCCTTGGAAGGTCCTCTATAAACATTGCTCATTTAGTTCCGATTCGTTTACAAACATGGCCACCATAGGCAATTCTTGTTTCTGATTGACCGATTTAAAAAAAATCTTCTTCTCTGAAACCACTTGGCCAAATGAACCGAAACTTGGTAGGAAGCATCTATGGCATGTCCTCTATAAAGATTGTTCATTTCGTCCTGATCCATTATCAAACATGGCCACCACAGACAATTCTTGTTTCTGATTGGTTGATTTCTAAAAAAATCTTCTCTTCTAACCGCTTGGCCAAATGAATCAAAATTTGGTAGGAAGCATCCGTGAAAGGTCCTCTATAAAGATTGCTCATTTAGTTCCAATCCGTTAACAGACATGGCTGCCATAGGCAATTCTTGTTTCTGATTGGTTGATTTCTAAAAAATTGTCTCCTCTGAAACCGCTTGGCCAAATGAATCGAAATTTGGTAGGAAGCATCCTTGGAAAGTCCTTTATAAAGATTGCTAATTTAGTTCCGATCTGTTGACAAACATGGCCACCAAAGGCAATTCTTGTTTCTGATTAGTTGATTTCTAAAAAATCTTCTTCTCTGAAACCGCTTCGCCAAATGAATCGAAACTTGGTAGGAAGCATCCTTGGAAGGTCATCTATAAAGATTGCTCATTTAGTTCTGATCCATCAATAAACATGGCCGCCACAGGCCATTCTTGTTTCTGATTGGTCAATTTCTAAATATCTTTTTCTTTGTAACTATTTAACCAAATGACCAAAGCTTGGTGGGAAGCACCTATGGGGGGTTCTGTATTAAGTTTCCTCAAAGCAGAATGAAAGGTGAGCAACACAGGCTCAGTGGGCTGAGCCTCTAGTTCATTATTGCATGAAATACATACAACATATTCACTTGTAAGACCATCATTATTCTCTTACGATTCAAGTTGTGAATATTTTCTATACAAAAGACTAAATTTGATTAACAAACAAGTTGGCTACTTTTCTGAGTGCAAGTTTTCAAGACTATCATATCTCTAAAAAAAAAAAAAAAAATCTTGCTTTCCTCACACAGAATTTGAAATTTGAAAATAGGTGCATGACCTTTTCGGCTGTGATGAAGTTGTGATAATATCTGTTGTTAACTTGCCCTCCATACAATATGTAGATGTTGATATTGTAAATTGATGTACTCTTCAAATGTCCCAACATGTGTTGTTTGTAAATGTTGATGAAGTATTTGTTAAAATCAAAGAGAATTTCTTCTTTCTTTCTTTCTTTCTGAAGTTACATTTTTAGGACACCTGATCCGAAGAGACATGTGAGCTGTTGCCATCACTTGGTGTCTGTCGTCTGTAAGCTTAAAATCTTTATCTGTGAAACTACTGGGTTGACTGAAACTGAACTTGGGTGGACCTACTTAGTTTCGACGTTTGTGTTGATTGAAAATTCAACATAACTGCCAGGGTCAAAAATGTGTTTTGATTCTATCAAATTTTCTATAAGATCTTCTTGTCAGAAAACAGAAAGTCTATGGAATAATTAGTGTATTTATATAAGTAATCCAACTGTCAATTGTGTTAAGGGTTATCACTCTGAAAATTTAGAGATGCAAATTGTTTTGGTTTTTTTCAATTTCAATAAGTATGATGACCAATAACTGTGACATATGTAACAGTTGAATTTCAAATTATTTGAATTCCAAGTTTGGTAAATATCCTGGAAAACTTTCAAATCTAGTAACCATACATTGTTGTAACTAGAAGAACAATAGCTGTGACAATGCAACAGTTAATAGATATCATGGAAAACTTTTAGAGATTTTTTTTTTTTTTTTTAAATACCTAGCAACCATATATTTCTGGATCCAGAAGACCAATAATTGTGACCCATGTAACAGTTGGATTTCAAAATATTTTAATTCCAAGTGTGGTAAATATACTGAATGACTCAGACCTATTATTTTTGGGGGAAAAGTACCTAGCAACTGTATATTTCTGAAAACAGAAGAATGTTTTATACTTCAATTGAATAGCTTCATATCCAATTTATTTTAGCTACACTTTAAAACTTTAATATGTAGATTAAGCATAAATGAACAAACTTTCCGTTAAAAATCTGATCTGTAGAAACCAACTTAAAACTTATTTTTGTAAAAAAAAATTCCATCTGGTGATTAATGAAGACATTTTCAGGTGAGCAATACAAGCTCAGCCCTCTTATGCCTCTGGTTAATAAACATATTCAGTATGTTTTTTATTCATGTCTTTATTTATAGAAGAAGTATGTTCTGTTTGTCTGTACCTTGTCTACACTTTCATATCTGTGTACTATTGTATTTTGTCAATGTTTTTGGCTTTTTGCCAAACTCTTACTAGAATACTACTTTTTTCTTGTTTAACTAGTAAATATCATGACTTTTTCATTGTTTAGACTTTATTGTCTTTCATCTTGCTTATATTTAAATCTCCATTCCTTTATTCTGAATGACATCCAAATGAATAAATATTGTAATTTAATGCCCTTAAATTGCCCTCATAAGTAATTTTTTACATAACATAGCCAAAAATCATATGTGAAGAAAAACTTAGATCCATTACGATCTGAAACAATATGATCTAAAGTTTGTTGTCCTAGTTGATCATAGTATATCTGTTGGATGCTCATATACTGCCTGTAACTCAACTCACTGACAATAATTTGTCTGCAGCGTTTTCATTGGTTAATATAAAAGTTCACCTGGATGTAAGGTTAAATAAAGTTGTGTCAGATATAAATAGATCAAAGCATCTTTCACATATGATTTTAATAAGATTGCTATGTATTAAGGTAATTTAAAATTGGTCTTGCAAAAGATGAAATTGTGAATATAGAATCATTTTTATTTTAGTAAATTTATCAGTTATATCCTTCCATTTTTCTTAAAAAATTAATAATTGTAATGGTGATCAAATACCAGTATACAATGTAAGTAAATAGATACAAGTTTGTGCTCCAATAAGAAAACTGCTGTAAAGTAGATCATAAATAGTCAATTTGTTGAGAAAATTCTATTGTATTGCATGTTTATGACGTCAGTTTCTGATTAAATTTTGTTGTTTTTTTTTACATTTTTTCTTTTAATGATATGCCTTTTAAATTCAAGCAAAATATCAACATTTTTGCTCACCTAAAGTCCATGAAATTGTTGTCGGGATCATTAACATTTTCTATTCAAAAACTACTCGGCCAAAAGGAAACACATAGAGATGTTCCTTAAGCCGATATCATACACATTTATTATTTTAATGTGATCCAAAATTCTCTATAGCAGCACAGCAACACACATAGCCAGTAATGCAATTTGATTGGCTGAACCCCAAAGCTCTATTGTTCTAAAACTGGAGTGAAATTTAATATTGTGTAAATGAATCTGGTGTGGTTCTTTACAAAGTGTGAGATTTTTGTGCAGATTTGAAATCTGATATGTCCACCTCCACATGACATAATTTCACATTGGTTTCTGTGGGAAATTAAAGCTTTTTCTTAGAAATGATGAACATGATTGTATCCAAATACATGAACGATCACTAGATGGTCCTGTACAAAGATGACATTTTATATGCGGATCAGACATCCAAGATGAAAATGATTTTAACAACTGAGCCATTAAAGTGGAAATTTGGCTTGAATATTCCTTTACAATGTGTGCATATTGCAAATCCAAGATTATTACCAGTTGCTTGGTCTTCACTATTCAAAAATGACAACCAAAATATACCACTCATGGCAATACAATTTCCTGAATGGCAACAGGGGAATTATTAAACTGGTTGTAAGATATATTCTGTAAATTTTTTCAGAGAAATTTAAGATAATTTGATTTGTATCTGTAATGTTTAGATATTTATAATGATGTCATTACGTATTTTACTAGTATTTCTAAGAGGTACTGTACAATCAGATCTGTGATTACTTACTCTGTATTGATACTGTCCTACAAGTACATTCTTACACTTACTGTAACTAGCATACTTCATTAAAAGCTGATTTATCTGGAGGTTTTGACAAGGATGATGATGTAGTTTTTTTTTCCAATCATCTATTTTCTTTGTACTACGCTAGTTCATTCTTTAAAACCTGTCACTTTTCAACCATTTCTAGTTCTACCATATATACTATCATTAGATGTTGTTTATTTGTTTTGTTACCATATACTCAAGTGATGTTTTTTTATGTTTGTTTTTTTACAGATTCGTGTTGTTAATGCTTTCCGCATGGGCTTAGATGCACGTTATGACAGTAATAGTATGTCATCAATACACAGTTACCATTCCTTACAAAACCCAAAGAATCGTAAATCCAAACCCATTTCCTCTCCCTCAGTCGAAGATGGGGCTACTGCCGAAACTCAGTTTAATAATTGAAGAAAAACTGCATCCAAGATTGGAACGATGTTCTAACTGTCAGCAATTGTATCTTTAGTCATAATATTTTTCTGTAATATTAACACAATAATTTGGCACTGGTCCAACTAGATTTTCATTTTCTTATAAAATGTTTGCTACTATAACTATGTGCCAAATTTTTACTTTAAAAAAAAAAAAGAAAAAAAAAAAGAGTTCTGTCTGCTACAGTGTCCTAAACTTTGTATTAGTTTTAGAAATAATAATTTTAACACTTTCTTAAGAGTAGAATAATCCAGTAGACATTCACAAACTTTACTTTGTAATTAGAATTACAAATTATCTGGTACTGATATTAAAATTGACCACTTCTTATCTTTTTAATAATTTTAATTAAAAAAAACTTTTGATCAAACTATTGGGATAACAGCCTTCTTCTGATATTAATTACTATAGGTAGTGTTTTTTGGCATGTATTAGTTAGGACCTCTTTATTTTTACTAGTGCCACTTATTTGTTAATTTTCATTTGTCTGTCCTGGAAAAGTAGTACAGAGAGAAGCAAAAGGCCTCTGCCACTAATAATTTTTACTGTATATTTCATTTAAAATCACAATTGTTCCATTAAAAAAAAATATCATGTAGTCAATTCTTCTCCGATTGAATAAAATATGTTGCAACAATGCAAAAATATATGTAGTAATAAAATATATATTTAAATGACGGACTACTTTTTGCATGTCTCTGTATTTTTTATTTAAGTAGTTGTACTGAAATTTAGAGATTATAAAAATGATTAAGAAAGTCGATGCATAAAGGTAAACTTTTCCAGGACATATATAGTGTTAACCTCATGTGTTTAGGATGCAGTGACACTAATTTGTCTGCATACCTGCCAACTTCCTTTGTGTGTGTGTGTGTGTGTGTGTTTATAACTTCACCTCATTTTATTGTTCATTCCCGTTATGTAGAATCTATGTTACCTATCATATCTTCATTCAGTGGATGAAAATCATCCATTTCATTGTGTCTTTAGTTGGCAGATATGTGTTTTATTATGATCCAATTATTTTATTTATACTACACAAATATTTTTTAATTATTCCCCTTTTTTATGAAAATCCTATTTGCATCATGAACTCTTTTGTTTATCTTTTTTTTAAGTCCTTGTTAAGTCAGGTTGATCACCTAAATATTTGAAATAAAATCAAAAAAAATTCTTGATCGGTATGTTGTACGTAATCAAATTTGATAAATGAAATAAATCTCTATAAGAAAAGAAGCAATGAAGAAATGAATTTATGAGAACATAAAATTATTGTGGACCTGTTGAAAGTTTGTCACTTTCAAAAAAGGATTTTTTTTTTTGAATTTTGTGTGTGTAAAAAACATCACCATCTGGAAGTGTGCTGTAAATGATGTGTTCACACAACTTGATTATAGTAGGCAGCAAAGATGAAAGAAAAATACTTGTCTTTTGAGGAAAAACCTTATTTGAATACAGTAATTGAAAAATAAAAAATAAAAATACTGTAGGTGTGGTTTTCAACCTAACTTAATTTTTAATATGCTGAAAGTCTTTGGATTGGGAAGCTGATATTCTAGGTTTTTTTTTAATTTACCAATTATTTCTGTTGTCTTCCCATTTAATGAGCAGAACCTGTCAACATTATATTTTTAAGAAGATGTAGTTATAGAGTTGACCCTAAAGTAATCATGATATATTTTGTCCAAAAATACAGTTATATCTGAACAGGAAATTTGTTCAATGTCATATTTTGGATAACAATTTGAATACTAAAATTAATGCAGTAGATTACTTTAGACAAATGGAAAAATGAAAATGGATTATTTTGAATTAAATAGAAACAAGACTTAAAGAAAAATCAAATTATTTAAGTATTGTATGTCTTTATAATAGCAGAAATTCATGGATTTATTGGAAAATAACAAAGACAAATTGGGTGTGTAAAGAAAGATAGCAGTTACGATATTATGTTTTCCATATTATGCTTCAAATGATAAGAAAAGGAGGGGTTTTCTGTTGGTTTTTAATGAGGTTTCATGTTCATGCATTTAAATAATATACATAAAAAGATTTATATATCATGCTAAGTTGTCATGTTAATATGGCACATATTAAATCATATTTATTGATATCAATATTTAAATATATGTATGAAAGTTTATATTTTGCAGGGATCATATAGAATCCTGTATTTATTTATCTAGTTGTGAAAGAGTTTATGTATTTATATGACCTATGCCCCCTGTATAGGAGAATTTATGGGTTTTTTTCTAGATAAGACATATTGAATTTGTAGTTAACCTTGTGGTAGGGAGCATATGAAAATGGCAAGAAAAATAAAATGGAACCAGTAACCCAAGAACATGTAAATTTGTCCTGTAAATTTGACCATGTAAATTTCAGACAGTAGCCTAGCAGGCTTTTGAAATTTTTAATATTTCATGGGAAAGGTCGATTGCCGGGGTCCAATAATTTTTTTTCTGGGCTACTAAAATTTTTTTTTTTTTTTTTTTGGGGAGTCCAGCTGACAACTGCATCAAAAATGCTAAGTTTTGTCCCTGAATTGTAATCATGAGTAAATCATAGAAAAGTGGACATTTTCATTTTGGAGGGGAATGGTAATATCAAAAATAGTTAAAATTATTATTATTTAGTCAAATTCAGCTATAGTTCATTTCCTTCTATTCAAGGTGTAATTTTCAAAAGAAAACAAAACCTTCAAAAGATGGGTTTTTTTTCAGTGATGTTATGAGTTCTGATCTGAATAGTGTGGTGTGTTGAAGAAATAAAAAAAATACTTGATTATTATCACAGTTTCTAATTAAAGACAGTTGGCATTTTTTTTTAAACTTTAAGGTGGCATTTTATTTGTATCTACAAAGTTCAATTTTAGTAACAGATTTATTTGGATTAATTTATTGATTATCTCCCTTGCCTTGGTTTTACATACATCATGCTCCCTATAGCAAGAGAATTTGTTTCATATTTTATAAGTCACAATTCAAACACATCATAAAATCCTATATCTGTATTTAATAGTACTGATAGGTATTTTGACTATTCTTCTCTCAGTGGAAGTTATCTTGAATTGTGTAGTTTTCTCTTTGGTCAGATTTAATATTATGGGTAGCACATTAACTTTCCATTATAAAAGGAATTTTTTTAAATAAAATATACTTTTTTTTCTTCATGTATTTGATTATTAATTATTGTGTATTCTGAAAAGAATTATCATATTAAAAATATTTGTTAATAAAAAAAAATTAAGTTTTAGAAATCTCAAAAATGTATTTGTTTTATTTATTCATGAAAGGTATTTTGATGGAAAGTGAAGGGCTGGGGGTGTGACATATCTCAAAGTACAGTTTATATTACATAAACAAATTATTACACTTTCACAGTTTAAAATGTTGTAAAAATTATATTTGCATTTGATTTAAGGACATTTTGTTAGCTATTTTTAATTTAACTGTTAAGTGGTGTAAAATATTTTTAGATACTAGTGTAAAGTTTTGTACAGGTTTTCACCATTTTATTTTGTGTAACAAAAAGATGTAAAATATTAATGTGTGTATGTATATTTTCTTACTGTCTAGACGTCACAATGTATTATCCATTTTTCGTCTAGCCGAGTGTCTATTATGTAAGCAATACACCAACAATTTCTTCATGTATCATTCAGTTGTTCCAGTAGTTGGGAGTAATCTCCCTTTGTTAATGGGTTTTTAATAGAAAAATAAAGAATTCAGCATACATTTTGTTTGTATTTGTTAAATTCGCCATGGTTGTTTTAACTACAAACTGGATTTCCGTGTCAAATTGGATTCAAGCAAAACTAGTGGTAGGATTTAGAGACAGCTTTTTAATTTATTCTTCGTTATTTTTACGTTGGTTTTGATTGTGATAGAATAGGATGGTTATAAATTGCAGGAAAGATACTTTTTTTCCTTGCTTAAAATTGTATTAAATCCTCAAATGAAAATACAATAAGCTATGCCTGTTTGATGGAAATATTTACCAAAAACAAAACATAATGGCAAATACGCTAGATCTTCAAATCTTCAAAAATAGTTCACCAGTGGGTACTGCAGAATCATGGATCAAAAATGTTTCTTTGATAAGTTAGGTGACACACCATATATATTTTTTTACTTTTATTTTTTTTTCTATATATATTTTTTTCAGTACAAAGTCCAGAAAGTTTTCTTTTTTAAATCTGCATATGCTTTTCTTGTTGTTAAACACCTTGTACAGTTATAAATATAAACGCAACTCCAAAAAGTCTGTAAATAAAGTTGCCAAATCTCACCGAGAGAGATACGAGAGAATTTGTTTATGTACATTTATATATGTCAGTGAAGCACAAGCATGGATTCTACACCATTGTCTCTCACAAGTGGTTAATACTAGCATACTTTATAAATGTCTTCCACAAGTGGTTAATAACAAAATCCTTTAATGTTTTCTTTTTAACTTTAAGCAAAGCTCTTGTTTCACAACCGCAGCACAGTAAAATTACATTTTGCATGTGTTTTTGTTATGCATGTTTTTTTTTTATTCTTTCACATTTTTCTTAATTATTTTTTTGCATTATATAATTAATTTTATGCAGCATGACAATGATTGGTATAATTGCTATATTCTTGATTTTATTTGCTTATCATGAAGTTTTGCAGTTTTCATGTCAATGCACTTTGGGAGATGGAACACTCATAACTACAGTTTAACAGTTGTTAATTACTCAATGGTTATAAAATATCATATAATAATAATAGCTGGATTGAAGAATGGAGGTTTATTGTAAGGGACTTGTATGTTGTTGGAAAATACTTTGTGAAAATTTGTATGGGAAGTAGGCATTTGGAAACAAATTTTACAGGGAAATGCAAGGGAATTTACCATTGTTGTATGGTTGGAGTTGTTGAAAATAATGCCTTCCTACTCCTAGGGCTGTCTGTCAGAAAATTCTGTTTCACAAACAGGAAAATTTTGCAGAATTATTTACATGAACTCTTAAAATCCATATTGGGAGTAAAATGTCTCTGATTCAGGAGAAGTTTTAGCAGATCACACCTATTATTGAAGTCAATTGTTTTCATTCTGTCAAAACCTGTAAGCTTTCCCACAAAGTTCAAGCTGATTGCACCTGGTTCGGCCATGAAATATTTATTCTCAATAGAAAGAACCAACAAGTTCTGTGAATCCTGTCTAAACCTCCTTGGGACCAGCTTAGACAGGTGTACGGTTTGTACAGATTAAGTTAAAAAAGATTTCCTACTTCTAGACTTTATTTAAAATATGGTTTGTACATGATTCCGTTCGATTAAGGGTTTGGTTTAGGCTGGTTTCACTGTATCTTGTAAGCTTTCCCACAAAGTTCCAATTGATCATGCCTAGCACAGACACAAACCATAAGAACCAGTAACTAACAAACATTATCACAAAGCTGATCACGTCTACCACAAACTGTTCCATCATATAAGACTAGAACATTTCCACAAAGTTCAGAGAGATCATGCATATCCCATGACGTGAACTGTTTGCAAGATACCATCTAAACAGGTGATCATAGAGCTCTCCACTGCTATAGGTCAGGTAATTTCTGGTTTATTAAAATCTTGGATGTGTACAATTTACTTGTAAATAGGACTGCTTGAAACCCCCCCTACTTTATAACAAGTTACAAGTGAAGTGGTGTTCATCTTTCTAATTCATATTCAAATTCAATTGTTTTTACAAATCTTGAAAGAGCCCGGGTGGCTCATAATAGGTAGTTGGATTACCTAACAACTCATACAAGCCTATCACCAATACGGGGTGGGTTCGTGCCTGGCTTTGTAAATTGCAAAAAAGGGTGCACTCGACTCGCAAGTGATCAAGTTTACCAGTTGCTTGCCCATGGTCGGTGGTTTTCTCCGGGTACTCCGGCTTCTTTCGTCATGATATAGCTGAAATATTGCTGAAAGTGGCGCTAAGCACAATAAAATCAAATCAAATCTTGAAGTTTTGAGATTCAATATAATGTTAACTGAAGGTAAAACAATTTAAATTTGAGAAGTGCATTGTGATGCTAAAAATATCACATTATGACAACAAAAAAATGTTAAATACAAATTACAATTTTTTTTATGCCCCCGTGACCCTTATTAATTTACTCCTGTTCGTCCGTCTGGATATAGATACATGGTTTGTCCGGCTATCTCCTCCTACAGTTTTGGAGCTACAGCTTTAATATATTGTAGGATGTTTATACACATAATGGAGGTGTGCATGTCCATACGATTTTGATTTTCATCAAATATTTGATAATGACAGGTAGTTGGACTTAGTCATTTTTTTATGCCCCTGCGACTAAGCTGATTCTAGATAGAATTATACCCATTTCACCACAGGTAATACCTTTATATTTACATATCAGGAATGAAAAATTAAAGGTACTATCTGTATACAAGTTGAGTATGATAGAACATCATACATAGTGTTAAAGAACTTTTGACTTGTTTATAATTTCATATGGTCAGGGCTCATTTAAAAAAAATCACTCCTAACAAAACAACTTTGTCCATAATTATCAAGTGCGGGGCATACTTCTCTTTTCTAGTTTTATTAACATTAACAACAATAGCATACATTGTGTATTGAATACAAAAAAATGTCACCAAAACATGTGATATCTTTTGTCACATGTTTTGGTGGAAGTAAAACATATATCTGTCTTGAAATGTTGTATAAGCATGATGGAGGTAGTTTGTACCTAACCAAAGTATACAATAACTTCTAATAATTACACACTGTATATACTATATTTAACCTGTCGAGATCAATACAATAACTTCTAATAATTACACACTGTATATACTATATTTAACCTGTCGAGATCAATACAATAACCTCTAACAATTGCACACTGTATATACTATATTTAACCTGTCGAGATCAATACAATAACCTCTAACAATTGCACACTGTATATACTATATTTAACCTGTCGAGATCAATACAATAACCTCTATAATAATTGCACACTGTATATACTATATTTAACCTGTTGAGATCCAGAAACAGCCAGGTATGTTAAGCACAGCAATATGATAGTTGAGGGATGTTATAACCAGAAAATATATATTGAGGTGGGGGGGGGGGGGATCACATGCTATATGTACATGCCATTTATCTACACACGCATATTTTTATATTCACTTCTTAATATACTTATATAAAAACTAAAACTAAATTTGGCAATGGTAAAGGTAAACTGGGATATAGTTAACAATATTGCAAAGACATTGATAAAGCTAGATATTATTTTACATATTTTGGATTTAATAAAGAGTTTTAAAAAATGTCTCCAGTTATCAAATATGTCAGACCCATAGTTTTAAATCTTTGAGGAAGTATTAGGTTTTCTTCTGTAAAATGAAACCATGCAATGTTAAATAGGTCAGATCACGAGAAGAAATTGATAGGTAAGAATGTCTATTTTTAGAAGAAGGAAAAAAGAGAAACATGGATTTAAATTTATAAATAACATACAAAAAAGTAGGTTAAGGTCCTATGTACATGTAGTTATTCACAGTAATAGTAGCACTGCATTTTCTAACAATAGAAATAGTAAGATTTCTTGAGGAAAAAAATGTCATAATCAGAAATAGTTGTTCTTATGCTTGGGGTTGAGAACTATTTTGGGACTGAATTCATTTGTTATCTTTAAAATCATTTTAAATTCCTTTTAGGTTGTAAGGGGCTAAATAAAAAGCAAATTTTGTAGATACATACAATTTGTATTTTTCTTCTAATTTTAACACATGTTTAATGCGTTTTTTCTTTGAATTCATTGTGATGAGGGCTTCAGGTAGTATTCCAGTGGATTTCCTCTATCAGTTATGGTTTTCCAATTAAGCTTATTTGTAGTAAAAATGGTGCAGGACAAACCCCTATCGACTTGCTGCGTTTGTATCTTGCTGCACCCGGCGTAGCCGTTTATTCACAATCTTGTAGCTCAATTGAACTGAAAGATTGTTTAAACAAAAATAACAGGTAGCCAAGCATAACAAATGAGACTATTTTATTTAATTGTATTTCATTCAAGGAATATGAGGCACTAACTTATATCATTGTCTAATCCTCGATCACAAGTATAAGAGTTACTAAATATATAATCAAGAAAAAATTCACAATAACTGCAATATACCTACAGCTTGCTTAGTATTTCTAAGAGAATCAGTAAATGGTGGAGGTCTGGTTTAGGTAGATGTATATACAAGAGCTGTGGATAGTAGACTAATTAGTCAGGGGTTCTTATTACTTGTTGTTTGAATGTTCAAAAGAATAACCTACATGTATACCGTAAACGACTTTATATTACCCACATTGGTGCATTATCCACACCCTTTTTGCTCCAAAATCTCAGGAGAAAAGTAAGTAAGTAAGTTTACAGAAATCTGAAACAGTATCTCTATAATTATAATAAAAGACGAACAGACGGTCAGACAAACAATGTATTTTTTCACTATCGGCCAGTCTCCCTTCCTATAATAATATTATGTATAAATTACTAATATATACCCATTACATACATAATGTTTTGATACAAGACTTTGTATCAGGTTGAACCTTGTTGTAGGAACCAGTATCACTACAAGTTACGATAGTGACAAGTTGTGATGCGGTTAGTTCAAGCAACAGGCACACTAATATCTTCAATTATTTGATGTAAAGAGCAAGACAGGAATTACTCTTTGTTGTTTAAACATGCAAGAGGAATGGCTTGTAAAAGAAAAATTAAAATGTTTAATGCCACATACATAATGTTAATGCTTTTAAAGCTATATATTATATATTACTTTTGAGACAAATATAAGCTTTTAAAGCTCTATATTACTTTTGAGACAAATACAAGCTTTTAAAGCTCTATATTACTTTTGAGACAAATATAAGCTTTTAAAGCTTTATTTTACTTTTCACACTGGGATCTTTTTAGTTTTAAAAGCTAATATGTTAAATATGCTTCAAAATGTTGTTTGTATAAATTGTTCTACAATTGTGTTAATTACATTGGAATATACACTTCAATTATTATTTTATTTTCATGCATTTGATCATGAAGTATAACTTAATGAAGTTAAATTAATTGAAAATGATCATGAAAAAAAGAAAGAATCAGTTGTCACTTAATTTTTTGTTTCTTATTACAGATCCGAGTAGTTAATGCATTTCAAATGGACCTAGATACCTCTCATTTAGACAGCTATGATAAACGTAGCAGACCATCACTCATCAGCCTACAGTCCCTTCAGCAGAAAACTGGTGTATCAAAAAAACCCATGCTAGCAAGCTCACCAGAGGTGGAGGAGAGTCGTTCATCACCATGGTTAGGCCACCAAGATAGTATTCCATATGCTGATGAATAATTTGTGTACAGACTTTTTCATAACCTTAAAATTTAAAGTGGGACATTTCATTATGTAAAATTTAATTAACTCCAGAATCTGTAATATAAAGTTTAGAATGGAGAGATAATTGTTTCTCCCCCACAAAATGTGTACAAAAAAATACTCCTCTCGAATCTTTTGGGCCACTCATATATTTCCTTGATGTGAATGAAAACACATGTACTGTATGGTCCAGTCTTATGTCGTATTTGTGTTGATCCATGACTGTTGGAGTGTACTCATTTAGTGAAATGTCTGACTTAGACTTTTTAGGGTTTTGTGTGTTTAGTTGCATTGCTTTCATATTTTATTTTATCCAGGAGTGGATCTAAGATATATGATGCTTCTCGATCATTTTTCATAATTTATAAAATTCTGTGTGTATTCCAGTATAGTATGTTAAACTTTTTCCCACAGAACATTTTTGTTTCATTTTCAACAAAATAGATCGTTCATTTTGATCAGAATCTTATTTTGCATGCAGTTAATTCATTGAAAGGATTATGTATTTCAGGTCAAGGACGCATAATTCATCCACAGGTCAAGGTCACATAGGTTCAATCGTAACGCTAAAATAATTTGTCAAAATCGTCTAGATACACTCCTGTTTCTCACATTTAATATGTTGTTTCAGTAATAATGTTACTATTTTCAGGGTTTTTAGCTTTTTCTTTGTATAATTATTGTGTGGACATATTCTCAGTACTATTTTTTAAACTTTGTTTTATATCTAAGTTTTTATCTCTTGCAAGTCTTGAGCTTACAGTATATAACTGCTTTCTACACAACCCCAGTAGCCTGGTTACTTGATCAAAATTATATACCCGATTTGTGAAACAAAATGTCCATAAGTTTTTCCCATTAAATTATATTATACTAATTCCATATAGTACTATTACCTTAAAGGGTCCCCCAACGAGGGGCTCGTGATAGCATGAAAAAAAAATTCTAATAAAGGACTATAAATTGAGTTTTAAAAATTCACAGCAATATGATCCAGCTGAAGGACAATTATAATAATATAATACACACTATGAATCTGCAAAAATAAGTGAACGTGAGATTTATTTTTCACGTGTCATTCCCATATCAAATTAGGGAAGTTAAGATTGATTGTACTTTGATTACAAGATCTAACATGAGTACATTTAACATATCATTTTGAATTATTTTATTAATATTACTTACTTTATTGTAGAAATTTTGTGGTATTATATTACATTTAAAGAAGGACAAATTATCACAAGAACACAAACACATATTTTAGTTATTTTATCTTGTTTAAATAGTTACAACAATAAAACAAACCAAATCTTCTACATCAAATCTACTTCCAATAATTTATGTCTTTGTAAATTTCAAATGTGGTTTCCCAATAAAAGATAAATTTTGATAAGTTTCTCTGTGTTAAAATTATTCTAATTTTTGGATGATGGGGGGGGGGGGGGGGGGGGGGGGGGGGGATTAAAGGACATTATCATTCTTTGTCTTTTCTTGCCATTTTAGATCAGCTTAAAAATCAACAACTCTGGTTTACAGGGGGTCAAACCTATTTGGTTGGAGACCAACAATATGGCAGAAAAAAACGTCAAATTTCCACACCGGTAGGTGCATTCTCTGCTTTTGTCGATGTTTCATTGAAATGTGTGCTTTAATACCATAGCGTTTCGGCAACTTGATTTTCAGTTATGACAATGTGTGTTTGTTTTAGGACATCCGTTTGCTCTTAAAAAAAAAAAAGAAAAAAAAAGCTATTGACATAAAACCGACCGGCGAAATACGATATTTTTTGTCATGGGTACATAAAAGGTTCATTTCTGCACATTTTACGGATACCGGTATAATGTTAGGTTTTTCGTGTCGTATATGTTCACTGCTTTATTCTAATTAAATATGAATGTTCAATTATTGTATTTAAATCTAAAATAACGAGTTTTTACCAATTAATAATTCTTACAGAGTGATAACAACAATGTTCATAATATATGGTGCAAAAATAATTTCAGATTAGTTAAAACATTTGCTAGTTGCTCTATAAATGCAAAATATATCGGGCATAAGTCAAATTAAATCTATTTTATAGGTCCTCTTCAGAGTAAACATTTGCATTTCGTGCATTTTAGGTCGTTGTCGGACAGGACAAAACTCCTGTTCGGCATGTTGAAGACCTCGTGGTTAACACTGGATTTATATTTCTATCATTGCTTTTGGTGGTATGCAGCCTGGTATAGAATATAATAGAATAGAATTTTTATTTTCCAAATTAAAGGGCCCACAAGGGGCAAAAAGAAATCAACACAACAACATATATGTCTAGACAATATCATGAAAATGCATCCAACAGTGCACAGAGGGAAAGAGTCACTTGATTGATAGTAAAAAAAAAAACAGTATTCACAAATATAATGATATAATTCATGGCATTTCTATCCTATGCAACATTATATTACCATTGCAGACTATTGAATGTGAAAGCACGTGCGTACGACACAGGTTTCGGAAATCCTAGCAATATAAGTTCAACAATATAGATAATCATATATAGACCTTTAGTAAGGGCGACATGATGGTTTATCGGCATAGAAACATTATTGAACGAGACTGAAAGCCAAGTTCGTATTACGCTCAGTCATCAGAATCGAAGAATGCTTCTGGTGGCCATGTATTTCATCAGACCAGAGCGAAATGTAAATCGATTGTAGGGGACCTTCCCTTCAACATCCCTGCCAAGTTTGGTTAATATCCGTCAAGCGGTTTCAGAGAAGATGGAAATGTGAAAAATTAACAGACGGACGGTTTTCTGTATGTGTGTTCATTTTGGTTATTATAATTATTTTGTGTTTGTAGTTATTGTTTGTTCTCTTGGCCAGGTCTTTGTCACGAATTTTGATCACTGTTCTAACCTTTATTCACTTCACTTCACTTCAAAAATAACGACGAAAGATCAGCATGTCAACTTCATTGAACACCTTGCACAGTGACCTCTAGAAATGCCCCACCGAAAAGTGTTACGGTCAAACATCAGAGACACTGCAAAAAGAAACAACCCTATTAGACTGGGAAAAGAGGGCTAATTTTTTGAAAGAAAGGCTGTCCTGATGAGTAAATAATAAATGTCCCATTTGTGACATTTAAGACAATAATTATAAATTTCACTTCGTATATAAATTGCTGCAATTTATTTCTAAAATGAGGATTTAACAGTAGTTGTGTAGTGTCTTCTGACGGGACAACATCCAGTGTTAAAGTTTTCTTTCAATGTCTTAACAAAACCAAAAATAAGTCATATACCTCGAGTCTCCAACCAAAGAAATTCTTAATTGGTAAAAACTCGTTATTTTAGGTTTAAATACAATAATTGAACATTTATATTTAATTAGAATAAAGCAGTGAACATATACCACACGAAAAACCTAACATTATATCCGTAAAAAGTACAGAAATGGTCCTTTATGACTAAAAATATCGTGTTTCGTCAGTCGGTTTTATGTCAATAGCTTTTTTTTAGAGCAAACCGATGTCCTAAAACAAACACATATTGCCAAAACGCTATGGTATTAAAGCACACATTTCAATGAAACACCGACAATAGCAGAGAATGCACTTACCGGTGTGGAAATTTGACGTTTTTTACCACCATCTTGTTGGTCTCCAACCAAAATAACCCCTTCTCCAACCAGATAGGTTCGACCCCCTGGTTTAGTAATAACCAATCTAGAATCAAATGTGTAACTGAACCAAATATCATTACATAACATATGAAAAACAAATATAGTCACTATAAAGCTTAAAAATATATTTTTGACAATGTAAAACCCACAACATCCTAAACATGAGAAATCATATTCATTCTTTAGACCCTATCAAAACTCATAATATGTACCTTGATCTCCATCAGATCTAGACTTACCGTTAGTTTAATTTGTGTATTCTGTATAAACTGAAAATGAAAAAAATAATAATATATTTTGAAGATACTTTAAGAGAGAATTCAGGAATCCAAATGGAATATCATGCCAAATTCAGAATGTTTATAAAGTAAGGGATGTGAAATCAGAAAGGGCATTACACTGAATAAATTAATTTCTGAATATTGTCATTCCTTTAGTATTAATATAGTAAAAATCTGTTCCATGCTTCAGGTTAATACAATTGACAAGTATACAGTCTAACGGGGTTGATCAAACATTTAGAAATATGTACATATATGAAACATTTTATTTATTATCTTTTGTATAGGTGTAGATATTTAGATATATATTAGTTAGTTCTATCGATGAAAGAACAAATTTTATAAAATTGTGGTAAATAATATTATAAGCTGAAGTATTACTAGGGTAAATAGAAAACGTGTCAAGTGTTAGCAAAATAAAAAGGATTTATTTTTTTCTGACATGCAGTTCATGTAAAAAAAAATTTTAGTAGTTTATTTATGCCATTATAGGTTAATTAAGATAAAAAAAAATAATAAGACAATAAATGCAGAAATCTATGGCAATGGTAATATTGACACTTATAAAAATACAAAACTTTTTTTTATTTCGATATCACCCGAAGAAGAAATTATTGTCATCATAGTCAGTTTTGTAAATAAGTACTGTATACACAGTTACCTCCCTTTTATCCTGATGTTTTCATGTGTAAAAGTTAAAAAGCTCAATGAGATGTATTCGTTTCAAACATCAAACAAATAATCGTGAATGTGTGTAACTGTGAGAAAGATGTGTGATATATTTTATAAGTATAAAAGATCCCAGGTTACTTGAGGGCATTAATGTTAATTAACGATTTTGTTGTATCATTTCAATTGTTAATTATCTATGCATTTTTATTGCTTTCTCTCTTTTTATTTTTTTTTAAACATTATGAATATGATAACTGAGTAAATGAAAAAAAAACAAAATCAGAAAATTTATCCCTTGTTAAACATTACATATCAGAAATACCGCTGCATCGTAATTAACATGCTATTTTTAGATTTAGAATGTCGGCATTAACATATCAAAATACATACCGGTAAACCATTTTTTAAAGATGGAAGACCACATGGACATGATAGTTCTATTTATGGATATATATACAATCGGTACCGATCGCCATTATGTGACTTGGACTCTCGTCTGTGGGTAGGTGTGATTGATACAACCTTATGTGATAAAGTTTGACGGTGGCGTGTGGAAGATCAAGGGTTTTATGCGTCCCGGCTACTGCACATAGATATTACTAAAATATTATTGACTAAAAAAAAACTCCAATATTCCTTATTTTAAAAGATGGAAACATTTCTTCAACAATTTTTTTTTTTCAAAGTTAGATGATAAGTTATTTTACAAAATGAAAGTTTCGTCACTGAAGTTGATTATATATTGGGTTAATTTAAATATAGATAAAAATCAACATATTTTTCTTGTCATATTTTCTTCTCTTTTTTTTTTCAATTTTTTCAACAATTGTTTTTACAGGGTCTTAAAGGTTACTTGCATAGATATTACTCTTCTTTATTTCATAAATATCATAGTTTTTATGGTCAGATATGCATGTATGTAGCTTTTAGTGCGCGAATGTGCATTTTTACTGTGAAGCTAGTTTTTAAATACCTAGTATTTTATTTTTGTAGACATTTAGATTATATATATATAATTTCTATAGACATATCTGGAATGTTTTATCAGTGTGAACAAATTTTGGTTTTTTTATAGAAAAGAATTGTTTATTTTTAACTTTCATTTGCACCTGTATACAAGTGTGCTATATGCTATTATTTCATGTCATGACAGTTTAAGATGGGTGGGCATGTTGTTTTCATATGATTTAGATAGCTTTATATATCTTGAATATAATTTTTTTTAAATTAGACATTTCTAATTTGACATACATGTAGCTTTAATTTTGAAGGATTAATATTTAAAAATATTTCTAATTTGACATAGTTTTAATTCTGAAGTATTAATGTACTTCTCAAAATGAGACTTTAGTATTGAGAAAAACTTAACACCAGTCCAGTATGGGTTAAGATTTTATTTTGCTAGGGGGACTTGTAATTTCAGAACAAAAAATTAGAAGGAATTAAATGATTATAGGGCTTAGGAATGCTGATTTTTATCCTTTCATTGAATAATCTTAGAAAAAAATTTATTTTGTAATTTATAGATTTTCATAAACACCAGGGAAAGGTTTGGGCTGGGTATAATTAGTGTATTCTGGTCATAAAACTAATTTTCTATTTTCAGATTTTCAAGTTACAAGAGAAAATGACCAATAATTTACGAAAAATCAAGACTTGCAAGAATTTTATATATTGTGAAATTATAGTCTGTAGATTCTGTGTAGAACGTTTGGCAAAAAATGTTGTGTATTACTTATCTATTAGGCTTGTTAATTTTAATTTGAATACCATATTCTCTTTTCTGATTGGTTTATAATCAGTATCATGTGACATAATACTTGTTTCTTATTGGTTTATAATCAATATCATGTGAATGGAAATAAGTGTGTGCATGTAAACTAATTGCTACAATAAATTATACAGTGAATGTGAAATAAGAAACCTTGTAAATAAAACAGGAGAAGATGGGTGTCATTGCATGTAAATTACTGCACGATGTATATATTCTATCATATTATTATTGCCCTGTCTTTTTAAAAATACCATCACGAAAGATTCGTTTCCAAATCGATTCATTAGAAGGAAAATTGTAATTAAAATTAAATTTTGAAAGGCTAATCTGTTTTACAACTTTGAAAATAGATTTGTTTTCTACTTCATAGATATTTTCCAAAAGGTTGATGGTTAGTAACATAGGACTGCCACGATATAACTGAAATATTGTTGAAAGTGGCACTAAACACCATAACCATAGTAATATAGGGTGTAGATGATGTAAGCAGCATCCAATTGATCTTATTTCAAAATGGAAGACGAAATAAATACTAAAAACAAGTATTAGATATTGAGATGGCCGTGGTTGAGATGAATTTGGCAAATCTACTCTTGGGTGAATTATGATCCACTGAACTCCAATATTAGCTCAGGGAAACTACAGCAATTACGTTTTAACAGGAACTATTCTCTAAAAAGATATTCCTGATATTTTTTTACCTAAAATCAAAATTGATCAACAGTTGACCTTCAAAAATAGTTTTGTGACCTAGTTTTTTTTCCACAGATAGCTGAAATTTAAAATTTATAAAGTTTTTAGGTGGAAAGTTCTCGCCAAACAACCTTATTGGAACAAGTTCAAGACAGAAATATTATTCTTTTCCAGTGTTTTACTTTTCGATGTAACAATTTCCAATGGAAAAGAAAAGACTGAATTTTGATTTGGTACTTTGGCAGTCTCTTATAACTTTTGGTTATTATTGATACCTTGTAGGGGATTTTATATTAAATTAAGAAATTACAATTTTAGTGATAAACATTATCTTCTATTTTACTGTACTACAAAACATTATGAACTTTTTATGCATTTACACATGTTTTACTGAAAAGCTTGAGAAGTTCTAGTAACAATGAATGAATTTTTTTTTTTGCTTTGATATTTTATATGAAATGATATTGATGTGTTTGTATATTACGTCATCTGATGAGGGCCGTTACAGGTCCAGTTATCCATTCCCTTTAACACCATTTTCGTGTGTTTATGTTAGTTTTTGATATTTTTACCTTAGCCAATTGGTCTGTACATAGATAGAGAAATGGTTGAGTGTAGTTATATTAACTGTATTGAGATATTTAATGAATTTTCCTTTGTTACCCTTTAAATACAGCTGAATTACATATTCCTCAATGTTTATCCCCAAAAAATTAATATTGCCCCATGTTGGTATTTTCCTTCAATTATTGAGTATGATGAATTTATCGTACATAGTTTGGAATTAATTTATAGATTGTTTATTGTTTACATTATGTTATTGTGAAGGTTTAGCGATTTTATTTTCTGTTAATATGAGAAAACTAAAAGGATTTTCACTATAGTTGTATTTTGAAATTTGAATTGTAATAGACTTAAAAAATTAATATAGTAACTAACAAAAAGATTTTCTTTAAATCAAATAAACTAATTTTTTAGGCCAAAAATGGATTATTTGGCTAATAAATTGTACTTACATGTGGAGTGATGTAAAAGTGATTAAATATTACACTATTGTCCTTTGATGAGTTCTCATGTTAATATGTATGCTGATGCTTTAATGAAGAGGATACCACTGTTATATAAAGTAATGGTTGTATTATATTATTAACATTACTGTGTTAAAAGTTAAAATGATAGCAGAACTTACAGAAAATTAATATTTGTATTTAAAATACTAAAACTTATCACTTTATTTGTTGAATAATTGGGATGAATTCTTTATTTAGTCAAAAATCAACAAAATAATTTAGTAAACGTTTAAGTCTATTCCAGTAGCAATTTTGATTAAATTAAAACGTTGACTACAAAAAAAATTGTTATTCTTTTTTTTTCTTTTTTCTTTTTTAAATTTTTACATTATTAGGAATAATCTTCCAAAAAATCTTTTTCTCATCAAAGAATTTAACTTCAATATTCCTCCAATTTGAAAATCACTGTTTTACTTTCAGTAACTTTCCCTTTTTGATCATATTGAAGATTACACTAGATTTTTCTGCTGAACTTTTAACTTTTAACTGGACATTGTTATATTTTGGGTCTAGTTATCCCCCTTGTGACAAGCTGAGAGGATTGTTATCCAACTGAGATTTAGATATAATAGATTATGTTAAATGTGTATGTACAAGTTCTCATCACATTTGTAATAAAACCAATTTTTACAATGATTTTGTCTTATCCTCTTTGTTTTTAGCCAACCTGGTCAAAGTCCATGTGTGTGATAATCTTTTCATGCTTCATTTGTCTACTCTGAACCCTATAAGGCAATTGAACTGAAACTTGAAAGGAATGATCTATGATCTATGGGTATTTTTGAAAAGATTCCTTATATCGGCCTGAACCAACATCCAAGATGTCTGCTGTCTGGTTTAATATAATTTTCTAGGAACCACTATACCATATGAATTGTAACTTTGACAGAGTTACATACTATATGTATTTGGTCTGTAAAAGATTTTTCATCTCATTTCATTCCAATCTGAAAACCAGTATGGCTACCAATGGTGATAAGGTTTTGAAATACATTTTGTATGTACTAATCTTCTGAACTATTAAACATTTAGGAAAACTATGTTTTTGGTTGCTTAACCTTGCAATATTTTAATACCATAACAGGTATTTTGAATTCTTTAAGCCCTCTTTTCCAAAATGGAAAGCGATTGTTTGAATGGTTCAAGAAGTTCGAGTTGTGAAAAACAGTTGGGTTTGAAAATAACCAAAAGGGTAATCAGAATCTGTAGCTCAAACAGGGAGAGACAACACAATGGACAAAAGATACCCAAAGGAGCAATCAGAATCTGCAACTCCCAAGAGGGAGAGACAACAATCTACAAAACAAATTACACATAAAACTAGTGATGGAGTAACAGGACTATTGGTATAGATGACATAAACATGGTAGCATACCACAATGGACACAAATGTAAAACAGTAGCATTTTAATTAATATTTGTTTGTAGCATACAACAACTAAGCAGTTTTATAATATGGTATTGTGATTTGAGAAAAGAACATTTTTTTTGTATCTGGAGAAAGATGTTATTTTAATTAAATAGGAAGCTACTGAAATGATCTAAATCTGGATATCAAAGATATTTTCTACCCTTGTACAATAGGTACAATAAAAGCTACATATCTATCTGATAGGTACAATGAAAGCTACATATCTATCTGATAGGTACAATGAAAGCTACATATCTATCTGATAGGTACAATGAAAGCTACATATCTATCTGATAGGTACAATGAAAGCTACATATCTATCTGATAGGTACAATGAAAGCTACATATCTATCTGATAGGTACAATGAAAGCTACATATCTATCTGATAGGTACAATGAAAGCTACATATCTATCTGATAGGTACAATGAAAGCTACATATCTATCTGATAGGTACAATGAAAGCTACATATCTATCTGATAGGTACAATGAAAGCTACATATCTATCTGATAGGTACAATGAAAGCTACATATCTATCTGATAGGTACAATGAAAGCTACATATCTATCTGATAGGTACAATAAAAAGCTACATATCTATCCGATATAGATCTCATGACAACTCTATGTACTGGTTCATAGAGAATATTATATGGCTCTTTCCATATCGCATCCTGTATCAACCCGAGACACCAATATCATCACGAGGGCTTTAGCTCGAGGGTTGATACGGGATGTGATGCGGAAAGAGCCATATCATATGTTTATCATATACTTAAACATGATAAAAGTTTTGTTCTGTATCATGAATTGTGACGTCGACATAGTCACGTGATCAATGTCATTTTAAGGGGTATGATAAAGGGGTGATGATATCGATATCAGTCACGACACAAATACAGTCGTAATGTTCTTTCAGTATTATATATGCAATTTCCTTTATTTAGTACTAAGTATATGATAAAATTGATTATTACATCCTCATACCTCTGCAGGGGAGTTGTATCATACCTGTGTAGGGAGTTTTATCATACTCGTGTAGGGGGTTTTATCAAACCTGTACAGGGGAGTTTTATCATACCTGTGTAGGGGAGTTTTATCATATCTTTGTAGGGAGCTTTGTCATACATGTGAAGGGAGTTTTATACCTGTGCAGGGGAGTTTTATCATACCTGTGCAGGGAGTTTTATCATACTTGTGTAGGGAGTTTTATCATACCTGTGCAGGGAGTTTTATCATACCTGTGTAGGGGAGTTTTATCATACCTGTGCAGAGTTTTATCATACTTGTGTAGGGAGTTTTATCATACCTGTGCAGGGAGTTTTATCATACCTGTGCAGGGGAGTTTTATCATACCTGTGCAGGGAAGTTTTATCATACCTGTGTAGGGGAGTTTTATCATACCTGTGCAGAGTTTTATCATACTTGTGTAGGGAGTTTTATCATACCTGTGCAGGGAGTTTTATCATACCTGTGCAGGGAGTTTTATCATACATGTGTAGGGAGTTTTATCATACCTGTGTACGAGAGTTTTATCATACCTGTTCAGGGAAGTTTTATCATACCTGTGCAGGGAGTTTTATCATACCTGTGTACGAGAATTTTACCATACCTATGTAGGGGATTTTTATCATACCTGTGTAGGGAGTTTTATCATAACTGCGGAGAGTTTTATCATACCTGTGTAGGGAGTTTTATCATACTTGTGTAGGGAGTTTTATCATACCTGTACAGAGGAGTTTTATCATACCTGTGTAGGGGAGTTTTGTCATAGCTGTGCAGGGAAGTTTTGTCATACCTGTGCAGGGAGTTTTATCATACCTGTGTACGGGAGTTTTACCATACCTATGTAGGGGATTTTTATCATACCTGTGTAGGGAGTTTTATCATAACTGTGCGGAGAGTTTGATCATTCCTGTGTAGGGGAGTTTTATCAAACCTGTGAAGGGTGTTTTATCATACCTGTGTAGGGGAGTTGTATACCTGTGCAGGGGAGTTTTATCATACCTGTGCAGGGAGTTTTATCATACCTGTGTAGGGGAGTTTTATACCTGTGCAGGGGAGTTTTATCATACCTGTGCAGGGAGTTTTATCATACCTGTGCAGGGGAGTTTTATCATACCTGTGCAGGGAAATTTTATCATACCTGTGCAGGGAGTTTTATCATACATGTGCAGAGAGTTTTATCATACCTGTGTAGGGGAGTTTTATCATACCTGTGCAGAGTTTTATCATACTTGTGTAGGGAGTTTTATCATACCTGTGCAGGGAGTTTTATCATACCTGTGCAGGGGAGTTTTATCATACCTGTGCAGGGAAGTTTTATCATACCCGTGCAGGAAGTTTTATCATACATGTGCAGGGAGTTTTATCATACCTGTGTACGAGAATTTTACCATATCTATGTAGGGGATTTTTATCATACCTGTGTAGGGAGTTTTATCATAACTGTGCGGAGAGTTTGATCATACCTGTGTAGGGGAGTTTTATCATACCCGTGTAGAGGAATTTTATCATACCTGTGACGGGATTTTTATCATACCTGTGTACGGGAGTTTTATCATACCTGTGCAGGGAGTTTTGTCATATCTGTGTAGGGGAGTTTTATCATACCCGTGTAGAGGAATTTTATCATACCTGTGACGGGATTTTTATCATACCTGTGTACGGGAGTTTTATCATACCTCTGCAGGGAGTTTTATCATATCTGTGTAGGGGAGTTTTATCATACCTGTGTAGGGGAGTTTTATCATACCTGTGCAGGGAGTTTTATCACACCTCTGTAGGGAGTTTTATCATATTTGTGTTGGGAGTTTTATCATACCTGTACAGAGGAGTTTTATCATACCTGTGTAGGGGAATTTTGTCATAGCTGTGCAGGGAAGTTTTGTCAAACCTGTGCAGGGAGTTTTATCATACCTGTGTACGGGAGTTTTACCATACCTATGTAGGGGATTTTTATCATACCTGTGTAAGGAGTTTTATCATAACTGTGCGGAGAGTTTGATCATTCCTGTGTAGGGGAGTTTTATCATACCCTTGTAGAGGAATTTTATCAAACCTGTGAAGGGAGTTTTATCATACCTGTGTAGGGGAGTTTTATACCTGTGCAGGGGAGTTTTATATATGCAGGGAGTTTTATCATACCTGTGCAGGGAGTTTTATCATACCTGTGCAGGGAGTTATATCATACCTGTGCAGGGGAGTTTTATCATACATGTGCAGGGAAATTTTATCATACCTGTGTAGGGGAGTTTTATCATACCTGTGCAGAGTTTTATCATACTTGTGTAGGGAGTTTTATCATACCTGTGCAGGGAGTTTTGTCATACCTGTGCAGGGGAGTTTTATCATACCTGTGCAGGGAAGTTTTATCATACCTGTGCAGGGAAGTTTTATCATACCTGTGCAGGGAGTTTTATCATACCTGTGTAGGGGAGTTTTATCATACCTGTGCAGAGTTTTATCATACTTGTGTAGGGAATTTTATCATACCTGTGCAGGGAGTTTTGTCATACCTGTGCAGGGGAGTTTTATCATACCTGTGCAGGGAAGTTTTATCATACCTGTGCAGGGAGTTTTATCATACATGTGCAGGGAGTTTTATCATACCTGTGTAGGGGAGTTTTATCATACCTATGCAGGGAGTTTTATCACACCTCTGTAGGGAGTTTTATCATACTTGTGTTGGGAGTTTTATCACACTTGTGCAGGGGGAGTTTTATCATACCTGTGAAGGGAGTTTTATCGTACCTGTGTAGGGAGTTTTATCATACTTGTGTAGGGAGTTTTATCATACCTGTACAGGGGAGTTTTATCATACCTGCGTAGGGGAGTTTTATCATACCTGTTCAGGGGAGTTTTATCACACCTGTGCAGGGAAGTTTTGTCATACCTGTGCAGGGAGTTTTATCATACCTGTGTACGAGAGTTTTACCATACCTATGTAGGGGATTTTTATCATACCTGTGTAGGGAGTTTTATCATAACTGTGCGGAGAGTTTGATAATACCTGTGTAGGGGAGTTTTATCATACCCATGTAGAGGAATTTTATCATACCTATGACGGGATTTTTATCACACCTGTGTAGGGAGTTTTATCATACCTGTGCAGGGAATTTGATCATACCTGTGTAGGGGAGTTTTATACCTGTGCAGGGGAGTTTTATATATGCAGGGAGTTTTATCATACATGTGCAGGGAGTTTTATCATACCTGTGCAGGGAGTTATATCATACCTGTGCAGGGGAGTTTTATCATACATGTGCAGGGAAATTTTATCATACCTGTGCAGGGAGTTTTATCATACCTGTGCAGAGTTTTATCATACTTGTGTAGGGAGTTTTATCATACCTGTGCAGGGAGTTTTATCATACCTGTGCAGGGGAGTTTTATCATACCTGTGCAGGGAAGTTTTATCATACCTGTGCAGGGAAGTTTTATCATACCTGTGCAGGGAGTTTTATCATACCTGTGTAGGGGAGTTTTATCATACCTGTGCAGAGTTTTATCATACTTGTGCAGGGAGTTTTATCATACCTGTGCAGGGAGTTTTGTCATACCTGTGCAGGGGAGTTTTATCATACCTGTGCAGGGAAGTTTTATCATACCTGTGCAGGGAGTTTTATCATACATGTGCAGGGAGTTTTATCATACCTGTGTAGGGGAGTTTTATCATACCTGTGCAGGGAGTTTTATCACACCTCTGTAGGGAGTTTTATCATACCTGTGAAGGGAGTTTTATCGTACCTGTGTAGGGAGTTTTATCATACTTGTGTAGGGAGTTTTATCATACCTGTACAGGGGAGTTTTATCATACCTGCGTAGGGGAGTTTTATAATACCTGTGCAGGGGAGTTTTATCACATCTGTGCAGGGAAGTTTTGTCATACCTGTGCAGGGAGTTTTATCATACCTGTGTACGAGAGTTTTACCATACCTATGTAGGGGATTTTTATCATACCTGTGTAGGGAGTTTTATCATAACTGTGCAGAGTTTTATCATACTTGTGTAGGGAGTTTTATCATACCTGTGCAGGGAGTTTTATCATACCTGTGCAGGGGAGTTTTATCATACCTGTGCAGGGAAGTTTTATCATACCTGTGCAGGGAAGTTTTATCATACCTGTGCAGAGAGTTTTATCATACCTGTGTAGGGGAGTTTTATCATACCTGTGCAGAGTTATATCATACTTGTGTAGGGAGTTTTATCATACCTGTGCAGGGAGTTTTATCATACCTGTGCAGAGGAGTTTTATCATACCTGTGCAGGGAAGTTTTATCATACCTGTGTAGGGGAGTTTTATCATACCTGTGCAGAGTTTTATCATACTTGTGTAGGCAGTTTTATCATACCTGTGCAGGGAATTTTATCATATCTGTGCAGGGAGTTTTATCATACATGTGTTGAGAGTTTTATCATACCTGTGTACGAGAGTTTTATCATACCTGTGCAGGGAAGTTTTATCATACCTCTGCAGGCAGTTTTATCATACCTGTGTACGAGAATTTTACCATACCTATATAGGGGATTTTTATCATACCTGTGTAGGGAGTTTTATCATAACTGTGCGGAGAGTTTTATCATACCTGTGTAGGGAGTTTTATCATACTTGTGTAGGGAGTTTTATCATACCTGTACAGAGGAGTTTTATCATACCTGTGTAGGGGAGTTTTGTCATAGCTGTGCAGGGAAGTTTTGTCATACCTGTGCAGGGAGTTTTATCATACCTGTGTACGGGAGTTTTACCATACCTATGTAGGGGATTTTTATCATACCTGTGTAGGGAGTTTTATCATAACTGTGCGGAGAGTTTGATCATTCCTGTGTAGGGGAGTTTTATCATACCCTTGTAGAGGAATTTTATTAAACCTGTGAAGGGAGTTTTATCATACCTGTGTAGGGGAGTTTTATACCTGTGCAGGGGAGTTTTATCATACCTGTGCAGGGAGTTTTATCATACCTGTGTAGGGAGTTTTATCATACCTGTGCAGGGAGTTTTATCATACCTGTGCAGGGGAGTTTTATCATACCTGTGCAGGGAAATTTTATCATACCTGTGCAGGGAGTTTTATCATACATGTGCAGAGAGTTTTATCATACCTGTGTAGGGGAGTTTTATCATACCTGTGCAGAGTTTTATCATACTTGTGTAGGGAGTTTTATCATACCTGTGCAGGGGAGTTTTATCATACCTGTGCAGGGAAGTTTTATCATACCCGTGCAGGAAGTTTTATCATACATGTGCAGGGAGTTTTATCATACCTGTGTACGAGAATTTTACCATACCTATGTAGGGGATTTTTATCATACCTGTGTAGGGAGTTTTATCATAACTGTGCGGAGAGTTTGATCATACCTGTGTAGGGGAGTTTTATCATACCCGTGTAGAGGAATTTTATCATACCTGTGACGGGATTTTTATCATACCTGTGTACGGGAGTTTTATCATACCTGTGCAGGGAGTTTTGTCATATCTGTGTAGGGGAGTTTTATCATACCTGTGACGGGATTTTTATCATACCTGTGTACGGGAGTTTTATCATACCTCTGCAGGGAGTTTTATCATATCTGTGTAGGGGAGTTTTATCATACCTGTGTAGGGGAGTTTTATCATACCTGTGCAGGGAGTTTTATCACACCTCTGTAGGGAGTTTTATCATATTTGTGTTGGGAGTTTTATCATACCTGTACAGAGGAGTTTTATCATACCTGTGTAGGGGAATTTTGTCATAGCTGTGCAGGGAAGTTTTGTCAAACCTGTGCAGGGAGTTTTATCATACCTGTGTACGGGAGTTTTACCATACCTATGTAGGGGATTTTTATCATACCTGTGTAGGGAGTTTTATCATAACTGTGCTGAGAGTTTGATCATACCTGTGTAGGGGAGTTTTATCATACCCGTGTAGAGGAATTTTATCATACCTGTGACGGGATTTTTATCATACCTGTGTACGGGAGTTTTATCATACCTGTGCAGGGAGTTTTGTCATATCTGTGTAGGGGAGTTTTATCATACCTGTGACGGGATTTTTATCATACCTGTGTACGGGAGTTTTATCATACCTCTGCAGGGAGTTTTATCATATCTGTGTAGGGGAGTTTTATCATACCTGTGTAGGGGAGTTTTATCATACCTGTGCAGGGAGTTTTATCACACCTCTGTAGGGAATTTTATCATATTTGTGTTGGGAGTTTTATCATACCTGTACAGAGGAGTTTTATCATACCTGTGTAGGGGAATTTTGTCATAGCTGTGCAGGGAAGTTTTGTCAAACCTGTGCAGGGAGTTTTATCATACCTGTGTACGGGAGTTTTACCATACCTGTGTAGGGGATTTTTATCATACCTGTGTAGGGAGTTTTATCATAACTGTGCGGAGAGTTTGATCATTCCTGTGTAGGGGAGTTTTATCATACCCTTGTAGAGGAATTTTATCAAACCTGTGAAGGGAGTTTTATCATACCTGTGTAGGGGAGTTTTATACCTGTGCAGGGGAGTTTTATATATGCAGGGAGTTTTATCATACCTGTGCAGGGAGTTTTATCATACCTGTGCAGGGAGTTATATCATACCTGTGCAGGGGAGTTTTATCATACATGTGCAGGGAAATTTTATCATACCTGTGTAGGGGAGTTTTATCATACCTGTGCAGAGTTTTATCATACTTGTGTAGGGAGTTTTATCATACCTGTGCAGGGAGTTTTATCATACCTGTGCAGGGGAGTTTTATCATACCTGTGCAGGGAAGTTTTATCATACCTGTGCAGGGAAGTTTTATCATACCTGTGCAGGGAGTTTTATCATACCTGTGTAGGGGAGTTTTATCATAGCTGTGCAGAGTTTTATCATACTTGTGTAGGGAGTTTTATCATACCTGTGCAGGGAGTTTTATCATACCTGTGCAGGGAGTTTTATCATACATGTGTAGGGAGTTTTATCATACCTGTGTACGAGAGTTTTATCATACCTGTTCAGGGAAGTTTTATCATACCTGTGCAGGGAGTTTTATCATACCTGTGTACGAGAATTTTACCATACCTATGTAGGGGATTTTTATCATACCTGTGTAGGGAGTTTTATCATAACTGCGGAGAGTTTTATCATACCTGTGTAGGGAGTTTTATCATACTTGTGTAGGGAGTTTTATCATACCTGTACAGAGGAGTTTTATCATACCTGTGTAGGGGAGTTTTGTCATAGCTGTGCAGGGAAGTTTTGTCATACCTGTGCAGGGAGTTTTATCATACCTGTGTACGGGAGTTTTACCATACCTATGTAGGGGATTTTTATCATACCTGTGTAGGGAGTTTTATCATAACTGTGCGGAGAGTTTGATCATTCCTGTGTAGGGGAGTTTTATCAAACCTGTGAAGGGTGTTTTATCATACCTGTGTAGGGGAGTTGTATACCTGTGCAGGGGAGTTTTATCATACCTGTGCAGGGAGTTTTATCATACCTGTGTAGGGGAGTTTTATACCTGTGCAGGGGAGTTTTATCATACCTGTGCAGGGAGTTTTATCATACCTGTGCAGGGGAGTTTTATCATACCTGTGCAGGGAAATTTTATCATACCTGTGCAGGGAGTTTTATCATACATGTGCAGAGAGTTTTATCATACCTGTGTAGGGGAGTTTTATCATACCTGTGCAGAGTTTTATCATACTTGTGTAGGGAGTTTTATCATACCTGTGCAGGGAGTTTTATCATACCTGTGCAGGGGAGTTTTATCATACCTGTGCAGGGAAGTTTTATCATACCCGTGCAGGAAGTTTTATCATACATGTGCAGGGAGTTTTATCATACCTGTGTACGAGAATTTTACCATATCTATGTAGGGGATTTTTATCATACCTGTGTAGGGAGTTTTATCATAACTGTGCGGAGAGTTTGATCATACCTGTGTAGGGGAGTTTTATCATACCCGTGTAGAGGAATTTTATCATACCTGTGACGGGATTTTTATCATACCTGTGTACGGGAGTTTTATCATACCTGTGCAGGGAGTTTTGTCATATCTGTGTAGGGGAGTTTTATCATACCCGTGTAGAGGAATTTTATCATACCTGTGACGGGATTTTTATCATACCTGTGTACGGGAGTTTTATCATACCTCTGCAGGGAGTTTTATCATATCTGTGTAGGGGAGTTTTATCATACCTGTGTAGGGGAGTTTTATCATACCTGTGCAGGGAGTTTTATCACACCTCTGTAGGGAGTTTTATCATATTTGTGTTGGGAGTTTTATCATACCTGTACAGAGGAGTTTTATCATACCTGTGTAGGGGAATTTTGTCATAGCTGTGCAGGGAAGTTTTGTCAAACCTGTGCAGGGAGTTTTATCATACCTGTGTACGGGAGTTTTACCATACCTATGTAGGGGATTTTTATCATACCTGTGTAAGGAGTTTTATCATAACTGTGCGGAGAGTTTGATCATTCCTGTGTAGGGGAGTTTTATCATACCCTTGTAGAGGAATTTTATCAAACCTGTGAAGGGAGTTTTATCATACCTGTGTAGGGGAGTTTTATACCTGTGCAGGGGAGTTTTATATATGCAGGGAGTTTTATCATACCTGTGCAGGGAGTTTTATCATACCTGTGCAGGGAGTTATATCATACCTGTGCAGGGGAGTTTTATCATACATGTGCAGGGAAATTTTATCATACCTGTGTAGGGGAGTTTTATCATACCTGTGCAGAGTTTTATCATACTTGTGTAGGGAGTTTTATCATACCTGTGCAGGGAGTTTTGTCATACCTGTGCAGGGGAGTTTTATCATACCTGTGCAGGGAAGTTTTATCATACCTGTGCAGGGAAGTTTTATCATACCTGTGCAGGGAGTTTTATCATACCTGTGTAGGGGAGTTTTATCATACCTGTGCAGAGTTTTATCATACTTGTGTAGGGAATTTTATCATACCTGTGCAGGGAGTTTTGTCATACCTGTGCAGGGGAGTTTTATCATACCTGTGCAGGGAAGTTTTATCATACCTGTGCAGGGAGTTTTATCATACATGTGCAGGGAGTTTTATCATACCTGTGTAGGGGAGTTTTATCATACCTATGCAGGGAGTTTTATCACACCTCTGTAGGGAGTTTTATCATACTTGTGTTGGGAGTTTTATCACACTTGTGCAGGGGGAGTTTTATCATACCTGTGAAGGGAGTTTTATCGTACCTGTGTAGGGAGTTTTATCATACTTGTGTAGGGAGTTTTATCATACCTGTACAGGGGAGTTTTATCATACCTGCGTAGGGGAGTTTTATCATACCTGTTCAGGGGAGTTTTATCACACCTGTGCAGGGAAGTTTTGTCATACCTGTGCAGGGAGTTTTATCATACCTGTGTACGAGAGTTTTACCATACCTATGTAGGGGATTTTTATCATACCTGTGTAGGGAGTTTTATCATAACTGTGCGGAGAGTTTGATAATACCTGTGTAGGGGAGTTTTATCATACCCATGTAGAGGAATTTTATCATACCTATGACGGGATTTTTATCACACCTGTGTAGGGAGTTTTATCATACCTGTGCAGGGAATTTGATCATACCTGTGTAGGGGAGTTTTATACCTGTGCAGGGGAGTTTTATATATGCAGGGAGTTTTATCATACATGTGCAGGGAGTTTTATCATACCTGTGCAGGGAGTTATATCATACCTGTGCAGGGGAGTTTTATCATACATGTGCAGGGAAATTTTATCATACCTGTGCAGGGAGTTTTATCATACCTGTGCAGAGTTTTATCATACTTGTGTAGGGAGTTTTATCATACCTGTGCAGGGAGTTTTATCATACCTGTGCAGGGGAGTTTTATCATACCTGTGCAGGGAAGTTTTATCATACCTGTGCAGGGAAGTTTTATCATACCTGTGCAGGGAGTTTTATCATACCTGTGTAGGGGAGTTTTATCATACCTGTGCAGAGTTTTATCATACTTGTGCAGGGAGTTTTATCATACCTGTGCAGGGAGTTTTGTCATACCTGTGCAGGGGAGTTTTATCATACCTGTGCAGGGAAGTTTTATCATACCTGTGCAGGGAGTTTTATCATACATGTGCAGGGAGTTTTATCATACCTGTGTAGGGGAGTTTTATCATACCTGTGCAGGGAGTTTTATCACACCTCTGTAGGGAGTTTTATCATACCTGTGAAGGGAGTTTTATCGTACCTGTGTAGGGAGTTTTATCATACTTGTGTAGGGAGTTTTATCATACCTGTACAGGGGAGTTTTATCATACCTGCGTAGGGGAGTTTTATAATACCTGTGCAGGGGAGTTTTATCACATCTGTGCAGGGAAGTTTTGTCATACCTGTGCAGGGAGTTTTATCATACCTGTGTACGAGAGTTTTACCATACCTATGTAGGGGATTTTTATCATACCTGTGTAGGGAGTTTTATCATAACTGTGCAGAGTTTTATCATACTTGTGTAGGGAGTTTTATCATACCTGTGCAGGGAGTTTTATCATACCTGTGCAGGGGAGTTTTATCATACCTGTGCAGGGAAGTTTTATCATACCTGTGCAGGGAAGTTTTATCATACCTGTGCAGAGAGTTTTATCATACCTGTGTAGGGGAGTTTTATCATACCTGTGCAGAGTTATATCATACTTGTGTAGGGAGTTTTATCATACCTGTGCAGGGAGTTTTATCATACCTGTGCAGAGGAGTTTTATCATACCTGTGCAGGGAAGTTTTATCATACCTGTGTAGGGGAGTTTTATCATACCTGTGCAGAGTTTTATCATACTTGTGTAGGCAGTTTTATCATACCTGTGCAGGGAATTTTATCATATCTGTGCAGGGAGTTTTATCATACATGTGTTGAGAGTTTTATCATACCTGTGTACGAGAGTTTTATCATACCTGTGCAGGGAAGTTTTATCATACCTCTGCAGGCAGTTTTATCATACCTGTGTACGAGAATTTTACCATACCTATATAGGGGATTTTTATCATACCTGTGTAGGGAGTTTTATCATAACTGTGCGGAGAGTTTTATCATACCTGTGTAGGGAGTTTTATCATACTTGTGTAGGGAGTTTTATCATACCTGTACAGAGGAGTTTTATCATACCTGTGTAGGGGAGTTTTGTCATAGCTGTGCAGGGAAGTTTTGTCATACCTGTGCAGGGAGTTTTATCATACCTGTGTACGGGAGTTTTACCATACCTATGTAGGGGATTTTTATCATACCTGTGTAGGGAGTTTTATCATAACTGTGCGGAGAGTTTGATCATTCCTGTGTAGGGGAGTTTTATCATACCCTTGTAGAGGAATTTTATTAAACCTGTGAAGGGAGTTTTATCATACCTGTGTAGGGGAGTTTTATACCTGTGCAGGGGAGTTTTATCATACCTGTGCAGGGAGTTTTATCATACCTGTGTAGGGGAGTTTTATACCTGTGCAGGGGAGTTTTATCATACCTGTGCAGGGAGTTTTATCATACCTGTGTAGGGAGTTTTATCATACCTGTGCAGGGAGTTTTATCATACCTGTGCAGGGGAGTTTTATCATACCTGTGCAGGGAAATTTTATCATACCTGTGCAGGGAGTTTTATCATACATGTGCAGAGAGTTTTATCATACCTGTGTAGGGGAGTTTTATCATACCTGTGCAGAGTTTTATCATACTTGTGTAGGGAGTTTTATCATACCTGTGCAGGGGAGTTTTATCATACCTGTGCAGGGAAGTTTTATCATACCCGTGCAGGAAGTTTTATCATACATGTGCAGGGAGTTTTATCATACCTGTGTACGAGAATTTTACCATACCTATGTAGGGGATTTTTATCATACCTGTGTAGGGAGTTTTATCATAACTGTGCGGAGAGTTTGATCATACCTGTGTAGGGGAGTTTTATCATACCCGTGTAGAGGAATTTTATCATACCTGTGACGGGATTTTTATCATACCTGTGTACGGGAGTTTTATCATACCTGTGCAGGGAGTTTTGTCATATCTGTGTAGGGGAGTTTTATCATACCTGTGACGGGATTTTTATCATACCTGTGTACGGGAGTTTTATCATACCTCTGCAGGGAGTTTTATCATATCTGTGTAGGGGAGTTTTATCATACCTGTGTAGGGGAGTTTTATCATACCTGTGCAGGGAGTTTTATCACACCTCTGTAGGGAGTTTTATCATATTTGTGTTGGGAGTTTTATCATACCTGTACAGAGGAGTTTTATCATACCTGTGTAGGGGAATTTTGTCATAGCTGTGCAGGGAAGTTTTGTCAAACCTGTGCAGGGAGTTTTATCATACCTGTGTACGGGAGTTTTACCATACCTATGTAGGGGATTTTTATCATACCTGTGTAGGGAGTTTTATCATAACTGTGCTGAGAGTTTGATCATACCTGTGTAGGGGAGTTTTATCATACCCGTGTAGAGGAATTTTATCATACCTGTGACGGGATTTTTATCATACCTGTGTACGGGAGTTTTATCATACCTGTGCAGGGAGTTTTGTCATATCTGTGTAGGGGAGTTTTATCATACCTGTGTAGGGGAGTTTTATCATACCTGTGCAGGGAGTTTTATCACACCTCTGTAGGGAATTTTATCATATTTGTGTTGGGAGTTTTATCATACCTGTACAGAGGAGTTTTATCATACCTGTGTAGGGGAATTTTGTCATAGCTGTGCAGGGAAGTTTTGTCAAACCTGTGCAGGGAGTTTTATCATACCTGTGTACGGGAGTTTTACCATACCTGTGTAGGGGATTTTTATCATACCTGTGTAGGGAGTTTTATCATAACTGTGCGGAGAGTTTGATCATTCCTGTGTAGGGGAGTTTTATCATACCCTTGTAGAGGAATTTTATCAAACCTGTGAAGGGAGTTTTATCATACCTGTGTAGGGGAGTTTTATACCTGTGCAGGGGAGTTTTATATATGCAGGGAGTTTTATCATACCTGTGTACGGGAGTTTTATCATACCTGTGCAGGGAGTTATATCATACCTGTGCAGGGGAGTTTTATCATACATGTGCAGGGAAATTTTATCATACCTGTGTAGGGGAGTTTTATCATACCTGTGCAGAGTTTTATCATACTTGTGTAGGGAGTTTTATCATACCTGTGCAGGGAGTTTTATCATACCTGTGCAGGGGAGTTTTATCATACCTGTGCAGGGAAGTTTTATCATACCTGTGCAGGGAAGTTTTATCATACCTGTGCAGGGAGTTTTATCATACCTGTGTAGGGGAGTTTTATCATAGCTGTGCAGAGTTTTATCATACTTGTGTAGGGAGTTTTATCATACCTGTGCAGGGAGTTTTGTCATACCTGTGCAGGGGAGTTTTATCATACCTGTGCAGGGAAGTTTTATCATACCTGTGCAGGGAGTTTTATCATACCTGTGTACGAGAGTTTTACCATACCTATGTAGGGGATTTTTATCATACCTGTGTAGGGAGTTTTATCATAACTGTGCGGAGAGTTTGATCATACCTGTGTAGGGGAGTTTTATCATACCCATGTAGAGGAATTTTATCATACCTATGACGGGATTTTTATCACACCTGTGTAGGGAGTTTTATCATACCTGTGCAGGGAGTTTTATCATACCTGTGTAAGGGAGTTTTATCATACCTGTGCAGGGAGTTTTATCACACCTGTGCAGGGAGTTTTATCATACTTGTGTTGGGAGTTTTATCACACTTGTGCAGGGGGAGTTTTATCATACCTGTGAAGGGAGTTTTATCATATCTGTGTAGGGAGTTTTATTATACTTGTGTATGGAGTTTTATCATACCTGTGGAGGGGAGTTTTATCATACCTGTGAAGGGATATTGATCATGCCTGTGTAGGGAGTTTCATCATACCTGTGCAGGGAGTTGTATCATGCCTGTGTAGGGATATTTATTATACCTGTACAGGGAGTTTTATCATATCTGTTTAGGGAGATTTATCATACCTGTGCAGTTTTATCATACCTGTGTAGGGAGTTTTATCATACCTGTGTACCGGAGTTTTATCATACCTGTGCAGGGGAGTTTTATCACACCTGTGCGGGAAGTTTTGTCATACCTGTGCAGGGAGTTTTATCATACCTGTGTACGAGATTTTACCATACCTATGTAGGGGATTTTTATCATACCTGTGTAGAGGAATATTATCATACCTGTGACGGGATTTTTATCATACCTGTGTAGGGAGTTTTATCATACCCGTGTAGAGGAATTTTATCATACCTGTGACGGGAATTTTTATCATACCTGTGTAGGGAGTTTTATCATACCTGTGCAGGGAATTTCATCATACCTGTGTAGGGGAGTTTTATACCTGTGCAGGGGAGTTTTATCATACCTGTGCAGGTAGTTTTGTCATATCTGTGTAAGGAGTTTTATCATACCTGTGCAGGGAGTTTTATCATACCTGTGTAGGGGAGTTTTATACCTGTGCAGGAGAGTTTTATCATACCTGTGTAGGGCAGTTTTATACCTGTGCAGGGGAGTTTTATCATACCTGTGCAGGGAGTTTTATCATACCTGTGCAGAGTTTTATCATACTTATGAAGGGAGTTTTATCATACCTGTGCAGGGAGTTTTATCATACTTGTGCAGGGGAGTTTTATCATTCATGTGTAGGGACGTTTTATCATACCTGTGCAGGGAGTTTTATCATACATGTGCAGGGAGTTTTATCATATCTGTGTAGGGGAGTTTTATCATACCTGTGTAGGGGAGTTTTATCATACCTGTGCAGGGAGTTTTATCATACCTGTGCAGAGTTTTATCATACTTGTGTAGGGAGTTTTATCATACCTGTGCAGGGAGTTTTATCATACCTGTGCAGAGAAGTTTTATCATACCTGTGCAGGGAGTTTTATCATACCTGTGCAGGGAGTTTTTTCTTATCTATGTAGGGGAGTTTTATCATACTTGTGTAATGGAGTTTTATTATGCATGTGCAGGGAGTTTTATGATATCTGTGTAGGGGAGTTTTATCATTCCTGTGTAGGGGAGTTTTATCACACCTCTGTAGGGAGTTTTATCATACTTGTGTTGGGAGTTTTATCATACCCGTGTAGAGGAATTTTATCATACCTGTGAAGGGAGTTTTATAATACCTGTGTAGGGAGTTTTATCATACCTCTGCAGGGAGTTTTAACATACCTGTGTAGGGGAATTTTATCATACCTTTGCAGGGGAGTTTTATCATACCTGTGCAGGGGAGTTTTATCATACCTGTGCAGTTTTATCATACCTGTGTAGGGAGTTTGATCATACCTGCGTATGGAGTTTTATCATACCTCTGGAGGGGAGTTTTATCATACCTGTGAAGGGATATTGATCATGCCTTTGTAGGGAGTTTCATCATACCTGTGCAGGGAGTTGTATCATGCCTGTGTAGGGATATTTATCATACCTGTGTAGGGAATTTTATCATACCTTTGTAGGGAGCTTTGTCATACATGTGAAGGGAGTTTTATCATACCTGTACAGGGAGTTTTATCATACCTGTGCAAGGGACGTTTTATCATACCTGTGCAGGGAGTTTTATCATATCTGTGTAGGGGAGTTTTATCATACCTGTATAGGAGAGTTTTATCATACCTGTGCAGTGAGTTTTATTATACCTCTGTAGGGAGTTTTATCATACCTGTGCAGGGAATTTTATCATACCTGTGCAGAGTTTTATCATACTTGTGTAGGGAGTTTTATCATACCTGTGCAGGGAGTTTTATCATACCTGTGCAGGGAAGTTTTATCATACCTGTACAGGGAGTTTTATCATACATGTGCAGGGAGTTTTATCATATCTGTGTAGGGGAGTTTTATCATACCTGTGTAGGGGAGTTTTATCATGCATGTGCAGGGAGTTTTATCATATCTGTGTAGGGGAGTTTTATCATACCTGTGTAGGGGAGTTTTATCACACCTGTGAAGGGAGTTTTATCATACTTGTGTTGGGAGTTTTATCACACTTTTGCAGGGGGAGTTTTATCATACCTGTGAAGGGAGTTTTATCATATCTGTGTAGGGAGTTTTATTATACTTGTGTTGGGAGTTTTATCTTACCTGTACAGGGGAGTTTTATCATACCTGCGTAGGGAATTTTATCATACCTGTGCAGTTTTATCATACCTGTGTAGGGAGTTTTATCATACCTGTGTATGGAGTTTTATCATACCTGTGGAGGGGATTTTTATCATACCTGTGAAGGGATATTGATCATGCCTGTGTAGGGAGTTTCATCATACCTGTGCAGGGAGTTGTATCATGCCTGTGTAGGGATATTTATCATACCTGTACAGGGAGTTTTATCATATCTGTTTAGGGAGATTTATCATACCTGTGCAGTTTTATCATACCTGTTTAGGGAGTTTTATCATACCTGTGGAGGGGAGTTTTATCATACCTGTGCAGGGAGTTTTATCATACCTGTGTACCGGAGTTTTATCATACCTGTGCAGGGGAGTTTTATCACACCTGTGCAGGGAAGTTTGTCATACCTGTGCAAGGAGTTTTATCATACCTGTGTAGAGGAATTTTATCATACCTGTGACGGGATTTTTATCATACCTGTGTAGGGAGTTTTATCATACCCGTGTAGAGGAATTTTATCATACCTGTGACGGGAATTTTTATCATACCTGTGTAGGGAGTTTTATCATACCTGTGCAGGGAGTTTTATCATACCTGTGTAGGGGAGTTTTATACCTGTGCAGGGGAGTTTTATCATACCTGTGCAGATAGTTTTGTCATACCTGTGTAAGGAATTTTATCATACCTGTGCAGGGAATTTTATCATACCTGTGTAGGGGAGTTTTATACCTGTGCAGGAGAGTTTTATCATACCTGTGTAGGGCAGTTTTATACCTGTGCAGGGGAGTTTTATCATACCTGTGCAGGGAGTTTTATCATACCTGTGTAGAGTTTTATCATACTTATGAAGGGAGTTTTATCATACCTGTGCAGGGAGTTTTATCATACCTGTGCAGGGGAGTTTTATCATTCATGTGTAGGGACGTTTTATCATACCTGTGTAGGGCGTTATATCATACCTGTGCAGGGAATTTTATCATACCTGTGTAGGGGAGTTTTATACCTGTGCAGGGGAGTTTTATCATACCTGTGGAGGGAGTTTTATCATACCTGTGCAGGGAGTTTTATCATACCTGTGCAGAGTTTTATCATACTTGTGTAGGGAGTTTTATCATACCTCTGCAGGGAGTTTAATCATACATGTGCAGGGAGTTTTATCATACCTGTGTAGGGGAATTTTATCATACCTGTGAAGGGATATTGATCATGCCTGTGTAGGGAGTTTCATCATACCTGTGCAGGGAGTTGTATCATGCCTGTGTAGGGATATTTATCATACCTGTACAGGGAATTTGATCATACTTGTGAAGGGAGTTTTATCATACCTGTACAGAGGAGTTTTATCATACCTGCGTAGGGGATTTTAATCATACCTGTGCAGTTTTATCATATCTGTGTAGGGAGTTTTATCATACTTGCGTATGGAGTTTTATCATACCTGTGGAGGGGAGTTTTATGATACCTGTGAAGGGATATTGATCATGCCTGTGTAGGGAGTTTCATCATACCTGTGCAGGGAAGTTTTATCATACCTGTGCAGGGAAGTTTTATCATACCTGTGCAGGGAGTTTGATCATACATGTGCACGGAGTTTTATCATACCTGTGTAGGGGAGTTTTATCATACCTGTGCAGAGTTTTATCATACTTGTGTAGGGAGTTTGATCATACCTGTGCAGGGAGTTTTATCATACCTGTGCAGGGGAGTTTTATCATACCTGTGCAGAGAAGTTTTATCATACCTGTGCAGGGAATTTTATCATACATGTGTTGGGTGTTTTATCACACTTGTGCAGTGGGAGTTTTATCATACCTGTGAAGGGAGTTTTATCATATCTGTGTAGGGAGTTTTATTATACTTGTGTATGGAGTTTTATCATACCTGTGGAGGGGAGTTTTATCATACCTGTGAAGGGATATTGATCATGCCTGTGTAGGGAGTTTCATCATACCTGTGCAGGGAGTTGTATCATGCCTGTGTAGGGATATTTATCATACCTGTACAGGGAGTTTTATCATATCTGTTTAGGGAGATTTATCATACCTGTGCAGTTTTATCATACCTGTGTAGGGAGTTTTATCATACCTGTGGAGGGGAGTTTTATCATACGTGTGCAGGGAGTTTTATCATACCGGTGTACCGGAGTTTTATCATACCTGTGCAGGGGAGTTTTATCACACCTGTGCAGGGAAGTTTTGTCATACCTGTGCAGGGAGTTTTATCATACCTGTTTACGAGATTTTACCATACCTATGTAGGGGATTTTTATCATACCTGTGTAGAGGAATATTATCATACCTGTGACGGGATTTTTATCATACCTGTGTAGGGAGTTTTATCATACCCGTGTAGAGGAATTTTATCATACCTGTGACGGGAATTTTTATCATACCTGTGTAGGGAGTTTTATCATACCTGTGCAGGGAATTTTATCATACCTGTGTAGGGGAGTTTTATACCTGTGCAGGGGAGTTTGATCATACCTGTGCAGGTAGTTTTGTCATACCTGTGTAAGGAGTTTTATCATACCTGTGCAGGGAGTTTTATCATACCTGTGTAGGGGAGTTTTATACCTGTGCAGGAGAGTTTTATCATACCTGTGTAGGGCAGTTTTATACATGTGCAGGGAGTTTTATCATACCTGTGCAGAGTTTTATCATACTTATGAAGGGAGTTTGATCATACCTGTGCAGGGAGTTTTATCATACTTGTGCAGGGGAGTTTTATCATTCATGTGTAGGGACGTTTTATCATACCTGTGCAGGGAGTTTTATCATACATGTGCAGGGAGTTTTATCATATCTGTGTAGGGGAGTTTTATCATACCTGTGTAGGGGAGTTTTATCATACCTGTGCAGGGAGTTTTATCATACCTGTGCAGAGTTTTATCATACTTGTGTAGGGAGTTTTATCATACCTGTGCAGGGAATTTTATCATACCTGTGCAGAGAAGTTTTATCATACCTGTGCAGGGAGTTTTATCATACATGTGCAGGGAATTTTTTCTTATCTATGTAGGGGAGTTTTATCATACTTGTGTAATGGATTTTTATTATGCATGTGCAGGGAGTTTTATGATATCTGTGTAGGGGAGTTTTATCATACCTGTGTAGGGGAGTTTTATCACACCTCAGTAGGGAGTTTTATCATACTTGTGTTGGGAGTTTTATCATACCCTTGTAGAGGAATTTTATCATACCTGTGAAGGGAGTTTTATAATACCTGTGTAAGGAGTTTTATCATACCTGTGCAGGGAGTTTTATTATACCTGTGTAGGGGAGTTTTATACCTGTGCAGGAGAGTTTTATCATACCTGTGTAGGGCAGTTTTATACCTGTGCAGGGAGTTTTATCATACCTGTGCAGAGTTTTATCATACTTATGAAGGGAGTTTTATCATACCTGTGCAGGGAGTTTTATCATACTTGTGCAGGGGAGTTTTATCATTCATGTGTATGGACGTTTTATCATACCTGTGCAGGGAGTTTTATCATACATGTGCAGGGAGTTTTATCATATCTGTGTAGGGGAGTTTTATCATACCTGTGTAGGGGAGTTTTATCATACCTGTGCAGGGAGTTTTATCATACCTGTGCAGAGTTTTATCATACTTGTGTAGGGAATTTTATCATACCTGTGCAGGGAATTTTATCATACCTGTGCAGAGAAGTTTTATCATACCTGTGCAGGGAGTTTTATCATACATGTGCAGGGAATTTTTTCTTATCTATGTAGGGGAGTTTTATCATACTTGTGTAATGGATTTTTATTATGCATGTGCAGGGAGTTTTATGATATCTGTGTAGGGGAGTTTTATCATACCTGTGTAGGGGAGTTTTATCACACCTCAGTAGGGAGTTTTATCATACTTGTGTTGGGAGTTTTATCATACCCGTGTAGAGGAATTTTATCATACCTGTGAAGGGAGTTTTATAATACCTGTGTAGGGGGTTTTATCATACCTCTGCAGGGAGTTTTAACATACCTGTGTAGGGGAATTTTATCATACCTTTGCAGGGGAGTTTTATCATACCTGTGCAGGGTATCTTTATCATACCTGTGCAGGGGAGTTTTTTCATACCTGTGCAGGGAATTTGATCATACCTGTGTAGGGGAGTTTTATCATACCTGTGTAGGGGAGTTTTATCATACCTGTGCAGGGAGTTTTATCATACTTGTGCAGGGAGTTTTATTATACCTCTGCAGGGAGTTTTATCATACCTGTGTAGGGGAGTTTTATGATACCTTTGCAGGGGAGTTTTAACATACCTGTGCAGGGTATTTTTATCATACTTGTGCAGGGGAGTTTTTTCATACTTGTGCAGGGGAGTTTTATCATACCTGTGGAGGGAATTTTATCATACCTGTGTAGGGGAGTTTTATCATACTTGTGCAGGGGAGTTTTATCATACCTGTGGAGGAATTTTATCATATCAGTGCAGGGAGTTTTATTATGCCTGTGTCGGGATATTTATCATACCTGTACAGGGAGTTTTATCATACCTGTGTCTGGAGTTTTATCATACCTGTGGAGGGAGTTTTATCATACCTCTGTAGGGAGTTTAATCATACTTTTGTTGGGAGTTTTATGACACCTGTGCAGGGGAGTTTTATCATAGCTGTGAAGGGAGTTTTATCATACCTGTGTAGGGAGTTTTATCATACTTGTGTAGGGAGTTTTATCATACCTGTACAGGGGAGTTTTATCATACCTTTGTAAGGAATTTTATCATACCTGTGCAGGGGAGTTTTATCATACCTTTGCAGGGGAGTTTTATCATACCTGTGCAGGGATATTTATCATGCCTGTGTAGGGAGTTTTATCATGCCTGTGTATTGGAGTTTTATCATACCTGTGCAGGTGAGTTTTATCATACCTGTGCAGGGAGTTTATCATACCTCTGTAGGGAGTTTTATTATTCTTGTGTTTGGAGTTTTATCACACCTGTGCAGGGGAGTTTTATCATACCTGTGCAGGGAAGTTTTATCATACATGTGCAGGGAGTTTTATCATACCTGTGTACGGGAGTTTTACCATACCTATGTAGGAGATTTTTATCATAACTGTGTAGGAATTCTATCATAACTGTGCAGAGAGTTTGATCATACCTGTGTATGGGAGTTTTATCATACCCGTGTAGAGGAATTTTATCATACCTGTGCAGGGAGTTTTATCATACCTGTGCAGGGAATTTTATCATACCTGTGTAGGGGATTTTTATCATACCTGTGTAGGGGAGTTTTATCATACCTGTGCAGGGAGTTTTATCATACTTGTGCAGGGAGTTTCATCATACCTGTGCAGGGAATGTTATCATACCTGTGTAGGGGAGTTTTATCATACTTGTGCAGGGGAGTTTTATCATACCTGTGCAGGGAGTTTTATCATACATGTGCAGGGAGTTTTATCATATCTGTGTAGGGGAGTTTTATCATACCTGTGTAGGGGAGTTTTATCATACCTGTGCAGTGAGTTTTATTATACCTCTGTAGGGAGTTTTATCATACCTGTGCAGGGAATTTTATCATACCTGTGCAGAGTTTTATCATACTTGTGGAGGGAGTTTTATCATACCTGTGCAGGGAGTTTTATCATACCTGTGCTGGGAAGTTTTATCATACCTGTGCAGGGAGTTTTATCATACATGTGCAGGGAGTTTTATCATATCTGTGTAGGGAAGTTTTATCATACCTGTGTAGGGGAGTTTTATCATGTATGTGCAGGGAGTTTTATCATATCTGTGTAGGGGAGTTTTATCATACCTGTGTAGGGGAGTTTTATCACACCTCTGTAGGGAGTTTTATCATACTTGTGTTGGGAGTTTTATCATACCCGTGTAGAGGAATTTTATCATACCTGTGAAGGGAGTTTTATAATACCTGTGTAGGGAGTTTTATCATACCTCTGCAGGGAGTTTTATCATACCTGTGTAGGGGAGTTTTATCATACCTTTGCAGGGGAGTTTTATCATACCTGTGCAGGGTATCTTGATCATACCTGTGCAGGGGAGTTTTTTCATACCTGTGCAGGGAATTTTATCATACCTGTGTAGGGGAGTTTTATCATACCTGTGTAGGGGAGTTTTATCATACCTGTGCAGGGAGTTTTATCATACTTGTGCAGGGAGTTTTTTCATACCTCTGCAGGGAGTTTTATCATACCTGTGTAGGGGAGTTTTATGATACCTTTGCAGGGGAGTTTTATCATACCAGTGCAGGGAGTTTTATTATGCCTGTGTCGGGATATTTATCATACCTGTACAGGGAGTTTTATCATACCTGTGTCTGGAGTTTTATCATACCTGTGGAGGGAGTTGTATCATACCTCTGTAGGGAGTTTAATCATACTTGTGTTGGGAGTTTTATGACACCTGTGCAGGGGAGTTTTATCATACCTGTGTAGGAGAGTTTTATCATACCTTTGCAGGGGAGTTTTATCATACCTGTGCAGGGTATCTTTATCATACCTGTGCAGGGGAGTTTTTTCATACCTGTGCAGGGAATTTTATCATACCTGTGTAGGGGAGTTTTATCATACCTGTGTAGGGGAGTTTTATCATACCTGTGCAAGGGGTTTTATCATACTTGTGCAGGGAGTTTCATCATACCTGTGCAGGGAATGTTATCATACCTGTGTAGGGGAGTTTTATCATACTTGTGCAGGGGAGTTTTATCATACCTGTGGAGGGAGTTTTATCATACCAGTGCAGGGAGTTTTATCATACTTGTGTAGGGAGTTGTATCATACCTGTACAGGGGAGTTTTATCATACCTTTGTAAGGAATTTTATCATACCTGTGCAGGGGAGTTTTATCATACCTTTGCAGGGGAGTTTTATCATACCTGTGCAGGGATATTTATCATGCCTGTGTAGGGAGTTTTATCATGCCTGTGTATTGGAGTTTTATCATACCTGTGCAGGTGAGTTTTATCATACCTGTGCAGGGAGTTTTATCATACCTCTGTAGGGAGTTTTATTATACTTGTGTTTGGAGTTTTATCACACCTGTGCAGGGGAGTTTTATCATACCTGTGCAGGAAAGTTTTATCATACATGTGCAGGGAGTTTTATCATACCTGTGTACGGGAGTTTTACCATACCTATGTAGGAGATTTTTATCATAACTGTGTAGGAATTCTATCATAACTGTGCAGAGAGTTTGATCATACCTGTGTATGGGAGTTTTATCATACCCGTGTAGAGGAATTTTATCATACCTGTGCAGGGAGTTTTATCATACCTGTGCAGGGAATTTTATCATACCTGTGTAGGGGAGTTTTATCATATCTGTGTAGGGGAGTTTTATCATACCTGTGCAGGGAGTTTTATCATACTTGTGCAGGGAGTTTCATCATACCTGTGCAGGAAATGTTATCATACCTGTGTAGGGGAGTTTTATCATACTTGTGCAGGGGAGTTTTATCATACCTGTGCAGGGAGTTTTATCATACATGTGCAGGGAGTTTTATCATATCTGTGTAGGGGAGTTTTATCATACCTGTGTAGGGGAGTTTTATCATACCTGTGCAGTGAGTTTTATTATACCTCTGTAGGGAGTTTTATCATACCTGTGCAGGGAATTTTATCATACCTGTGCAGAGTTTTATCATACTTGTGGAGGGAGTTTTATCATATCTGTGTAGGGAAGTTTTATCATACCTGTGTAGGGGAGTTTTATCATGTATGTGCAGGGAGTTTTATCATATCCGTGTAGGGGAGTTTTATCATACCTGTGTAGGGGAGTTTTATCACACCTCTGTAGGGAGTTTTATCATACTTGTGTTGGGAGTTTTATCATACCCGTGTAGAGGAATTTTATCATACCTGTGAAGGGAGTTTTATAATACCTGTGTAGGGAGTTTTATCATACCTCTGCAGGGAGTTTTATCATACCTGTGTAGGGGAGTTTTATCATACCTTTGCAGGGGAGTTTTATCATACCTGTGCAGGATATCTTGATCATACCTGTGCAGGGGAGTTTTTTCATACCTGTGCAGGGAATTTTATCATACCTGTGTAGGGGAGTTTTATCATACCTGTGTAGAGGAGTTTTATCATACCTGTGCAGGGAGTTTTATCATACTTGTGCAGGGAGTTTTTTCATACCTCTGCAGGGAGTTTTATCATACCTGTGTAGGGGAGTTTTATGATACCTTTGCGGGGGAGTTTTATCATACCAGTGCAGAGAGTTTTATTATGCCTGTGTCGGGATATTTATCATACCTGTACAGGGAGTTTTATCATACCTGTGTCTGGAGTTTTATCATACCTGTGGAGGGAGTTGTATCATACCTCTGTAGGGAGTTTAATCATACTTGTGTTGGGAGTTTTATGGCATCTGTGCAGGGGAGTTTTATCATACCTGTGTAGGAGAGTTTTATCATACCTTTGCAGGGGAGTTTTATCATACCTGTGCAGGGTATCTTTATCATACCTGTGCAGGGGAGTTTTTTCATACCTGTGCAGGGAATTTTATCATACCTGTGTAGGGGAGTTTTATCATACCTGTGTAGGGGAGTTTTATCATACCTGTGCAGGGGGTTTTATCATACTTGTGCAGGGAGTTTCATCATACCTGTGCAGGGAATGTTATCATACCTGTGTAGGGGAGTTTTATCATACTTGTGCAGGGGAGTTTTATCATACCTGTGGAGGGAGTTTTATCATACCAGTGCAGGGAGTTTTATCATGCCTGTGTCGGGATATTTATCATACCTGTACAGGGAATTTTATCATACCTGTGTCGGGAGTTAGTTTTATCATACCTGTGGAGGGAGTTTTTTCATACCTGTGTAGGGGAGTTTTATCATACCTGTGCAGGGAGTTTTATCATACCTGTGTAGGGGAGTTTTATCATACCTGTGCAGGGGGTTTTATCATACTTGTGAAGTGAGTTTCATCATACCTGTGCAGGGAATGTTATCATACCTGTGTAGGGGAGTTTTATCATACTTGTGCAGGGGAGTTTTATCATACCTGTGGAGGGAGTTTTATCATACCAGTGCAGGGAGTTTTATCATGCCTGTGTCGGGATATTTATCATACCTGTACAGTGAGTTTTATCATACCTGTGTCGGGAGTTAGTTTTATCATACCTGTGTAGGGAGTTTTTTCATACCTGTGTAGGGGAGTTTTATCATACCTGTGCAGGGAGTTTTATCATACTTGTGCAGGGAGTTTCATCATACCTGTACAGGGAATGTTATCATACCTGTGTAGGGGAGTTTTATCATACTTGTGCAGGGGAGTTTTATAATACCTGTGGAGGGAGTTTTATCATACCAGTGCAGGGAGTTTTATCATGCCTGTGTCGGGATATTTATCATACCTGTACAGGGAGTTTTATCATACCTGTGTCGGGAGTTAGTTTTATCATACCTGTGTAGGGAGTTTTTTCATACCTGTGTAGGGGAGTTTATCCTATCTGAGAACACAGTTGCATTTTGGCTATTGAAAATTGAACAGTGAATAATTACTGACTAGGGAATCGTGTGAAATAATCTAATAATAAAATATGCATAGTCAACAATAAATCCAGTTCAGTAAACATGGGTTCTGACACATTATACTAAGGTGTGTAACTAAAACTTGGCTTAATCTAATATGTACTTAAGTTAGCGTGGATCATTCCACACTAGATGAAACCCTCTATCCTCTACATGTAATTTAATTGTTAACATCGAGATAGATGATTGCGTGTAGTTTACCTTATGTGAGCAGTAATGCGTATCACAATATAATACTGATATGTGTAACTTAAACCTGGTTTAATATAATGTACACATGATCGAAACTGGATGGGAACCACTTCACTCTCGTCGAAGAAGAAGAAAATTAAATATGTTTTATAAAATTGGAAATAACAATGCACCTTCGTATTTATGCTACTGTCTATTACCCTTTGAGCGAAACGAAAATGCTTACAATTTGCGTAATCAAACAGATTATAGTAACCCATTTACTAGGTTACAATTGTATCGCAACTCATTTTTTCCTTCTTCGATCAAACTTTGGAACAATTTGACACCAGAGATAAGAAGTGCCCCGACAGTTAGTAGTTTTAAAAAGTCACTAATAAATGATGTTAATTTATTGAAACCATCTAGATACTATTTATATGGTTGTAGAGTATTAAATGTCCTACACACTAGACTAAGACATAGATCTGGTAACTTGAATGCCTACCTTTTTAGGGTAAATTTAATTAATGACTGTGGATGGGTAATAGAGGATGCGATTCACTTTTTTCTAGAGTATTGTTTATATGTTGAAGCTCGTGAACAGTTGACAAATAATCTGCAATTTCTTTACAGTTTACTTATTGAAACGTTACTATTTGGCGATGATAGCTTATCTGAGGAACAAAATGCACAAATATTCAAAACAGTGCAGTTGTACATCAAACAAACGAAACGTTTTACTCCACAGTGATCACACTTCATATATTGAATTTAACTATTTTCTTTTGTGAACATTTTCTCCATTGTTGATTTCTCCCCACGAATATGATAATTCTGTACTGCTATAACTCAATATATTATATAATTTCAAAAATCTTTTTTTTTCTCAATGTTGTTATAAAATGTAATTGTTATTTATACATTATTACTTGCTGGTGCATGGAGTATATAATTGTATGTAAATATGTGGAGAAGACCTTTGTAAGTTGGAATAACTTGTGTCCGATCCAAATGTTATATAGTTAACAATAAAATATGTTTAATCTAACATGATATAATTCAGTATTGATGTACTTTGTAGCTGTAAAAAAATATAACTACAATGACACTACATTTTTTTTTGGGTATCATTTGGAAACTTAATCTCAGAAATTCATTGAGTTGACATGGGTAACTCAACACTATACTTACTACTAGCTTTATAGTATAAGAGTATCTTTTTAACACGAGGTAAATGACTGTGTATTGATGTCGACCATGGGTGAGCAGTAAGCATGGGTTTCTCCACACTTCACTAATCCAAGCTACATTTTGATATTTATTTTAAAACATATTTCAAAGGTTCCTTCATAAACATGGTAATGGTAACCAGGACCGGAATCGTATGGATATTGATATGATATATCGATCAAACGTCACAGAAACCATAGAGATATGTCTCTATAGAAACCACAGAGATATGTCTCTGTAGAAACCACAGAGATATGTCTCTATAGAAACCACAGAGATATGTCTCTATAGAAACCACAGAGATATGTCTCTGTAGAAACCACAGAGATATGTCTCTATAGAAACCACAGAGATATGTCTCTGTAGAAACCACAGAGATATGTCTCTGTAGAAACCACAGAGATATGTCTCTGTAGAAACCACAGAGATATGTCTCTATAGAAACCACAGAGATATGTCTCTGTAGAAACCACAGAGATATGTCTCTATAGAAACCACAGAGATATGTCTCTGTAGAAACCACAGAGATATGTCTCTATAGAAACCACAGAGATATGTCTCTGTAGAAACCACAGAGATATGTCTCTGTAGAAACCACAGAGATATGTCTCTATAGAAACCACAGAGATATGTCTCTGTAGAAACCACAGAGATATGTCTCTATAGAAACCACAGAGATATGTCTCTATAGAAACCACAGAGATATGTCTCTGTAGAAACCACAGAGATATGTCTCTATAGAAACCACAGAGATATGTCTCTGTAGAAACCACAGAGATATGTCTCTGTAGAAACCACAGAGATATGTCTCTATAGAAACCACAGAGATATGTCTCTGTAGAAACCACAGAGATATGTTACTGTAGAAACCACAGAGATATGTCTCTATAGAAACCACAGAGATATGTCTCTGTAGAAACCACAGAGATATGTCTCTGTAGAAACCACAGAGATATGTCTCTATAGAACCCACAGAGATATGTCTCTGTAGAAACCACAGAGATATGTCTCTGTAGAAACCACAGAGATATGTCTCTATAGAAACCACAGAGATATGTCTCTGTAGAAACCACAGAGATATGTCTCTATAGAAACCACAGAGATATGTCTCTATAGAAACCACAGAGATATGTCTCTGTAGAAACCACAGAGATATGTCTCTGTAGAAACCACAGAGATATGTCTCTGTAGAAACCACAGAGATATGTCTTTATAGAAACCACAGAGATATGTCTCTGTAGAAACCAACACTTTTTATCTACGTCTTTGTTTTTTTTTACTGCAAGATGAACATGGATGTGATATAAAGAAAAACAGGGAAGTTAGATCTACAAATGTAGCAACGGTTGAACTTTCTGTTGCTGTCATCATCCATTATTATAAGTTATATCCTGTTTCTTATCGTGAGGTTCAATTTCAGTTCAGGAAAGATAAAAAAAAAAAAACTAGAATTAATGTTACTATTGTGTCCGTCTGTATGCCATGTACAGACCATGGTATAGATAATATGATAAAGTCTGTATGCCGTGTACAGACCATAGTATAGATAATATAATAAAGTCTGTATGCCATGTACAGATCATGGTATAGATAATATGATAAAGTCTGTATGCCGTGTACAGTCCATGGTATAGATAATATGATAAAGTCTGTATGCCTTGTACAGACCATGGTATAGATAATATGATAAAGTCTGTATGCCATGTACAGACCATGGTATAGATAATATGAAAAAGTCTATATGTCGTGTACAGACCATGGTATAGATAATATGATAAAGTCTGTATGCCATGTACAGACCATGGTATATATAATATGATAAAGTCTGTATGCCGTGTACAGACCATGGTATAGATAATATGATAAAGTCTCTATGCCGTGTACAGACCATGGTATAGATAATATGATAAAGTCCGTATGCCGTGTACAGACCATGGTATATATAATATGATAAAGTCTGTATGCCGTGCACAGACCATGGTATATAAAATATGATAAAGTCTGTATGCCGTGTACAAACCATGGCATAGATAATATGATAAAGTCTGTATGCCGTGCACAGACCATGGTATAGATAATATGATAAAGTCTGTATGCCGTGTACAGACCATGGTATAGATAATATGATAAAGTCTGTATGCCGTGTACAGACCATGGTATATAAAATATGATAAAGTCTGTATGCCGTGTACAAACCATGGTATAGATAATATGATAAAGTCTGTATGCCGTGTACAGACCATGGTATAGATAATATGATAAAGTCTCTATGCCGTGTACAGACCATGGTATAGATAATATGATAAAGTCTGTATGCCGTGTACAGACCATGGTATATAAAATATGATAAAGTCTGTATGCCGTGTACAAACCATGGTATAGATAATATGATAAAGTCTGTATGCCGTGTACAGACCATGGTATAGATAATATGATAAAGTCTGTATGCCGTGTACAGACCATGGTATATATAATATGATAAAGTCTGTATGCCGTGTACAGACCATGGTATATATAATATGATAAAGTCTGTATGCCGTGTACAGACCATGGTATAGATAATATGATAAAGTCTGTATGCCATGTACAGACCATGGTATAGATAATATGATAAAGTCTGTATGCGTGTACAGACCATGGTATAGATAATATGATAAAGTTTGTATGCCGTGTACAGACCATGGTATATATAATATGATAAAGTCTGTATGCCATGTACAGACCATGGTATATATAATATGATAAAGTCTGTATGCCGTGTACAGAACATGGTATATATAATATGATAAAGTCTGTATGCCGTGTACAGACCATGGTATATATAATATGATAAAGTCTATATGCCGTGTACAGACCATGGTATAGATAATATGATAAAGTATGTATGCCGTGTACAGACCATAGAATAGATAATATGATAAAGTATGTATGCCGTGTACAGACCATGGTATAGATAATATGATAAAGTCTCTATGTCGTGTACAGACCATGGTATAGATAATATGATAAAGTCTGTATGCCGTGTACAGACCATGGTATGTAAAATATGATAAAGTCTGTATGCCGTGTACAAACCATGGTATAGATAATATGATAAAGTCTGTATGCCGTGTACAGACCATGGTATAGATAATATGATAAAGTCTGTATGCCATGTACAGACCATGGTATAGATAATATGATAAAGTCTGTATGCCATGTACCAACCATGGTATAGATAATATGATAAAGTCTGTATGCCATGTACAGACCATGGTATAGATAATATGATAAAGTCTGTATGCCGTGTACAAACCATGGTATAGATAATATGATAAAGTCTGTATGCCATGTACAGACCATGGTATAGATAATATGATAAAGTCTGTATGCCATGTACCAACCATGGTATAGATAATATGATAAAATTGACAGATTGTGTTGAGCAACTACATAATATTTGCACAATTAAGATAGTTTATACCATAACATAATTATTGGAGGTGATATTAATGAGAATATTATTCTCGATATTAGTAAATATAGCATTTACATATTTCATTAGAACAACACACATACAAAAGATGTAGGTCCAACCTTTATTAATTTTTTTTACAAACACGAGGAAGTATTATGAATATTTGTGTCAAACTGGGATGAATTCGTAGCTCATTTAGGGATGAATCTATTTTATGCCACCTGATGTTCCGTTTGTCGTAATCACAATCCGGTCCTTTCCTCATGCATGACCGGGTTTGCAAATAAAGCGTAACACGACGGTGTCACTAGCGGAGCAGGAGCTGCTCACTCTTCCGGAACACACGAGCTCACCTCCGGTTTTCAGTGAGGTTCGTGTTGCTCAATCTTTAGTTTTTAGTGTAGTGTTTTGTTGATCATTATTTTTTTATTATTATTTTTACCATTGTATTGTCTGTTTTTCTCCTATTTCCGATTACCCATTTGGTATCATAAAACTTTTCTTTCAATAGACTTCATATTTAGATACATGCTTTCTGGAACTACAACGTTCATCAAATTATACTCTTATAGCTGAGTGATATCAGATCATTATACTCTTATAGCTGAGTGATATCAGATCATTATACTCTTATAGCTGAGTGATATCAGATCATTATCCCATATTATGTTCTGTGATAGTGAAAACATCACATGAAAATATACTAAATGTAAAAATACATATCAATACTATTAAATGGAACGAATTAGATAAATAGCCATACCAATCCATTGTAGACAAGGAATTATGTAGTTTATCCCCGAATATAAGTAATAGAAGATTATTTCAAGTGTCGCGAATAGTATGAACAAAGCTGTAATAGAAGCATAATTGATCAATATGAAACTAAGAGGAAAGAAGATAAAACAGCAAGTCTCGACTCGCACAAAAAATGAAACCAAAATATCAGTAAAAACAACTTTTGCTAAATAGAAATATGTTGGACGACCACTATCAATACACAACAAAGTATAAACTGAAATGGTGAATGATAATATATAATGAAGGAATCTAGCAATACCAGGACACTTTGATGAATATAAAAAAAAGCAAGTTGTGGTGGATCCCAATAATATAATTGATATTTATTAGCAAATGGTCTAACTTATATTACTGTTATGAACAGAGACGTTATGGATGCCGTAAACAAACTACCTCCTATTAAATCAACTGATATATACAAAATTGCGGCAGAAAATATCAGATCTGGAAATGAAACACTTTGTAATTTAATTATTGAAGTAGTAACGGCCCCATTGCAGCTATGAACTGTTCCTGATACACTAAAACTGTTGTGCAATGGCAGCAATGCATGTGAATTATTCAAAGTTTCGATTTGGTGCCGTATAGTTTCCAAACTCATCGCTATGTCGTAATTATCTCGTAATAACGACACGAATAAAATAACAAAAACAAAACCTTAATAATGTTGTCGTATTAATGATATAACAGATAAAATAACGAAAACAAATACTTATAATTATGACGTATTATCCCCGGTTTGAAAATTATAACAACTTTTGATTGGTTAAAACCCCGGATATAAAAAACCCATATTACAGGTGTTGTTATGCCATATTACCGGGTGTAACTAGCCATTTAACCAATCAAATGTTGCTATAGTTTTCAAAACGGGGATAATATGACGTTAAAGCTCGCGACGTTGCCCTCCAAAATCAAATTTAGTTAATTTTGGCTGTATATTGAATATAAAGCTGTTACTTTGATCAACTGTAGGGTTCTACCAAAGGTAGTAAGGTAATACCCTACACCGGGTAAAAAACACTCGAAACTTTCATATTTTTTACTTATTCTTTCCAAAAACAAAGAAAACGTCACTTTTACGTGGGCCGTCGGGGTCCAAAATGTCTTATTTTTGACTATAACCGGGCATAAATTCGTTATCTACGTTCATATCCGTAGATATGGAGATTTTAACACCCTTTAGTAGCCTGTACATCCTTCGGCTGTGCTTCATGATGTACTTGGCTACTTCAGGGTGTTAAAATCTCCATATCTACGGATAGGAATGTAAATAATTATAGATTAATACATGGTCTTTTTCATATTGCCCTTGTTATCAGCACGAGACCTTGATATCGGCCCCGAGGGTTTTAGCCCGAGGGACGATATCAGTCAAGGGCCGATGACAAGGGCAATATGAAAAAGGCCATGTATTAATCTATTTATCACATATTTTGCCAGGGCAGATTATACAATTACAGACTTTTGTAGAAGTGAATATGAGCTTTTATTGACCTGTAAATTAATGTTGACCGAAGCCGAAGGCTGAGGTCAATATTGGTTTTGCAGGTCAATAAAAACTCATATTCACTGATACAAAAGTCTGTAATTGTTTAATTACATATACTATAAGGCTTATGACGTCACCCGATGAATATCACTTTCAGCAGGTGAATACCATTATTTATTGACTTCTAGACTTTCCTTAGCTTAAAGTACGGATATTTACAGTCATTATGTAATAAAACATGTTATTTCCCTCGTAAAATGTTATTGCCCCGGAGGCAAATAACACGCCGCAAATTATGCTTTTATTACACATGCAAATTCTGCGTTATTTCAATAAATTATGTGATAACTTATAACAACATAATTTAATACGTACGAACATGTTTTTATTTTTTCCTTATGACACGCATTCCGCAAGTATTTTTATGAAAAGAAACTTTAAAGTGATGGTCAACAATTTCATCGATAGCAACAAAAACAGCGATCACCTCTCACCATCCTCAACTCATTGAGCACAGAAAAGGACAACGACTTGACGTTGGAAATCCAGGTCCTGGTTTGGGACAGGCACAAACATATGGAGGGGTTAAAATTGAACCCCCCCCCCCCTCTTGATAATTGGATTTCCAACGTCAATTGAATATAAATAATTTTAATTTAATATATATGTAAACAAATAATAAAAACAACCTTCACAGATTCGTTTCCACTTAGAAAGACCACATACTATCACAACATGAATAACAATATATACATGGCCAGTACAATAGCAAGGTCAATGAATGCTCGCACTGATTGCTAGTCAGTAAGGTAGAATATGTTGGCTAAAGACGCATTACTCTGATTCCTGTGATGATCTCCAATGAAATCTATCCATATAAACATATATATATATTATCTACAGATTGGTCGTCTGCCTATGTAGTTCATAACACAGTTCTTATAAATAGTTTCATGTCAATGCACTTCAGACGTTTAGTCTTTACTTAATCAACATCATTAATTTTATCATTTAATATACAATTAACTGGTTATCATGGTATTATTACAAAAACAAGACACAGGCTAGCACCACAATGTATATTACGATAGTAACAAGTATTGATGTCTACGTATACCGGGGAAAACCTGACGTACACATTCTAAGTGTAGCACTTTTCGGGGAATAAACCATGCAGTTCTAGTGGTCACTAGAAATCACTCTAATTTCGTAGTACAATACAATAGTTTCTTCCTGTACATAAAAGAAGTGAATCATTATAATACATAGGCAGTGTAAAGGGTTTATTCCCCGAACGCCTATTCGAATAAAACAACACCTAATTAAGAAAGGGGATTAGGGGGCCTTCTAAGGGGTGGGATAATTGAATGTCTACCTGTAATTTACCTGTCCACCCAATTAACCATGCATGTATTCTCATTTATTGATAGAAAAAACTTGGGATAGTTATGATATATTTATTTGAATTAAATAAATAATACAACAAAATATTGCAGATCTATCTCTTAATTCAGCAAAGTATGAATTAAAGTGAAATACAAACAACTTTAACATGTTAAATCATTAAATTTCAACAAACATATATGAAGACAGCCCTAATATGAAATTTCTTATCAACATTTATACAAGAAATAGCACTGTACTGGAATGAAACTTCATACTATAAAAGTTTTACACATTACATGTATCTAAACATAGAAACACATTTCAAATCTTTAAACTATTATAATTATGCAAAAGTCTATAGGATAATAACATCTACATAGAAGTCAAGCACAGAATCATCCTATGTGGAGTAACTGGGAAGCTGAGTCTGCATAAGTAATCAGGTCCATCACACCAGTCTGGTATTTGTCCTTGAGTGTTGCGAGTCGGCGATCAATGTTCAAGTATTTCTTGGCCCGTGGTCGAATGGTACCACCAACTGTTCTCTGGATCTTTACAATTTCAATACTGTTCTGGATGTCTGGTGTAATGGTTAGCGTGCTCGCATCGAGTGCGTGGTCGTGGGTTCGAGCCCCGGTCAAGTCAAAACAAAGACTATGAAATTGATATATGCTGCTTCTCTGCTAAGTGCATATAGTTTAAGGAGCAAGAGCAATGTCGAGTCCGAGTAATGCGACATGTCTACCCGCGGACTGTTGTTTCAGTGAGCTAGCACTATCAAGATCCAGTTAAGCGTGTTGGTCTAGTATAACGTGGACATCATCATCATTTCATTGATTGTTCTCGCCAAGATTATAGCCACTGAAAATTTGTGACTAATAACATACAACATAATGCCAATACCATGATTTTGAGTGTTCAGCATAATTTCACCCATGACGCTTAAAAAATCCTTGATTACACGCTATTTAAAATTATTACAGTCTAGCCAAAACCAAAATTTACAATTCGCTAAAAAAAAAAGGCTTCAATGAAAAATATTTCTTGAACATAATATTTGTACAATAACGATGTCAATTCATTAAAAGATAAATTGACCAGAACTCTCACAAATAAATGGCGAATCATGTTCAAAATAACCGATTGACGTAAAGACATACACCATATAGTTAAATCACACAGAATTAAAAAAACAACAATTGTCATCACATCCGATTACCGACTTAGTTGTAGCAGCAGTTGAAATTTGAAACAGTCTACCTTAGAAGGTAGAAATTTGTATAGCATGGCCATCTTAGGTACAAGGTTGTTCTGTCATATTTGATATGTCGACCGGGAATCATCCGTGCCATGTGGGGTTTGACTTAGCACATTCTTGTCAGAATATTTTTTTCAGCATTTTCTGCGCAATTGTTGGGAAAATTTATAAAATGTATAGATTCCTAGAGGCTCATAGCTTACATCTCTCACCTGGTAAAGGAGATTTGTTGAGCCATTGTCTATAGTAGCATGTATTGTATTGGAAATACAGTGGTTTTTTCCTATTGCAACAGATGCAAAACTGGACCCACAAAGCACTGAACCCGTAGAGCCTGTAGTCACTCATGCAAGCTTTAATCTGTGTATCAAAATGGCGATTCATGTAATATACTTGTACTTTCATTACTGGTTCTTAAAAACAAATCTTATCGTTTCATAATTTCCCCGTTGTAGTCTATATTCTGTCATGTGGCTTCAGAGATTTTTGAAATTTCGGCTAATCAGAATATTCTATTATTGGCCCTGGCGTCCATCTTGAATGTTCGACCCACGCATTAAGTATAAAATCTGTAAATAACCATCAAATTACCATTCCAGTCAAGTTTCGTTCCAATTGGCCAAACAAATGGTTTTAGAGCAGAAGATTGAAATGACATGGACACCAAGTCAGCTCACCACCAAGTCAAGTAGTTTTTAGCCAATAGAGATATGATCGAAATATATATTCAACACCTCGTGGTCATGTACCTACAGTAAAAATTACAGTAAGTTTGACAAGATTGTTAGATCATCCTCACAGCATATTCCCGATTACAAACTGGAAAGATTTGTTTATTTGAAGCACTTTGACCTAAGGGTCATTCTTGTTAAAAGGCAGACGAACAGAGTGAACTTGTCTGCGTCATTCCTATCACATTTAGTGTCTAACTGGACGACATATCTGAGGATGAACTTAGAATCCGGTTATTATCTTGTCAAACCGACATTGATTTGGATGAAGATAACAGATTATTCTTTCCCAAAACATGTTTTATATTCATATACGAAATCTGCAATATTTGTACAGTCGACTCTAAAACATTTTTTAAATATATTACAACCTATTTTCATTCAATTTCTGATCTATGTATATTTACTCTGACATCAACTTTTTATTTTGAATTTTAATGTGTTATGTATGCCTTATCTTACACAGGAGGGAAATAAAGTAATACGCACGCGACGCAAAACTGGAAATCGTTGGTATTTATGTTACAATATAGACGGGTTTTTCAAATTATCCCCCTTAGTACTGCACGCCGCCGCTATGTGACATAATTGTTCGTCCGCCATTAAGGTCGTGAATGTAGATACACGCTGCAACAACAAGCATTATATACTCGCAGAAGTTTACGATTATTGAAGGAAAATGTTTGTTTGTTTCCTAATCTTAATAAAAGACACAATGGATCCACACTATATAAAAGTGTTTGTTTATATTTATATTGTGTGTTCGTTAACATAAAATCAATAATTATTCAGCAAGAACTGGCATCCATGAATTATACATTCTACTGGCTAAACCTTTTGAAATTCCAAATCAACGGGCTAAATCATTAAACAGTAAACTTAATATTAGTTTCATTAACACAAGAAGCAACTGATCAGCGACATCGAGTTGGAAAGAAAATGTATTTTCTATTTTCATTAGTTTAACCAAAGTAAAAAACATCTCTTTCGTTACCCCGGTATACAACAAAGAGTCGCAATCTGTCACTACACTGCCTTTTTCCGACATCGTACCGGTTTCAGTCATAACATGAACACCCTTTTCGTCCATGGAAAGTATTTTTGTCGGTGTAAACGTAGTCTGGTTGTCAGTCCATGGTTTCGCGTATGTGTGATCATCTCTTCCCAAAAAGTCGGAATATTTGTATTGTGTTTTCTTGCGCTAACACTTGACGGTTCAAGAACATTAAACTGACAGATAGCTTCTGGAAGGTGTTCCGTTTTATGTCCTGATGATGTAGAAACAGTATCACCGGAATATATCCCCGCACCACTTTCTTCCTGTATTAGTTTTCGTTTTTTACTTTCGGGTTCATGTCTCATAAGTTTTCGCCGGCCAGGAGTTGTCTTTTTTTCATACCCCAGCTTAAGTTGTCACGAATTGGGTTTCTTTCTGTCGGCTTTCCGTCCTGCTTAGGGAGGGATTTTCTATTTAAAGCGTTTGCCCACTGTAATCGTATTGACTCCTTAGAGGGCATCGTATGTAGTCTATATGGAATCATACAAGAACAGTCTTCATGTTTTTATTTATGTAATTCACAAAAAATTTGTTTCCATTCATTTAATTTACGGCGATTATTTGAACAACCGTTGCCGGCACACGAATTACCACCACCTTTTTTATATTTTACTTCACTTGCCATAATATAAATACAAGAAATAATACAAAAAAATCGATGTGAAAATAAAAGACAGCTAATGTTTACTAATGATATACTATAGATTATTGATGCACGTGTGTTAACTTTCACGAGTGTTATGGCCGACGCAGCACGTGACCTCTTAATGGCAGCGCACATGATTTTGAGATAAGCTGTGGATAAACCCGTCTATATCGTTCATAGTCGGTGCTCACCCTGAAATTAGGACTATCTCATAATAGGTGGCTAAACGCAGTAAAACGAGTTTTATTTATAGAGTGCACGTACAATTTAAGTAAAATTAGCAGTCCTACATTTGCTTTTGGTAGATCTCGAATTGTGTGAATTCTTAATAAGACATAATCAACTTTGGTTGTGTTAACGTTAAAGAAAAGTTTGAAGATATTGTATTCCTTAAGTCCTTTTAAATCGAAGGACAGATAATGCAATGACAAAACGAAAATGAACAAAAGACAAGAACTCAATTAAAAACCGAGGATAAACTCAAGTGCTCCAATGGTGACACCCGTCGTGTAACTTGCTAAAAATAAGTCATGAAAGAGGAAAGAATGATCTTTAATTTTCTGTGTTGTGTTTTGTAGATCGTTGTTTGTCCTTTAGTCCTTCATCTTTTGATCATTGCATTGTTTGTTCTTCTTCGACTTACGAGTTCTGCTTAACCGTTTAGTATCTTCAAATATTGATTGCAGCGACGGTTGCACGAGATTACCATTCGCTCTCTCTTCTGAGAATTCCGACGAAATAAAAATAATTATACAAATGTATTACAATAATATCTTTTCCTGACAGTAAGTGCTGAATATTCACGGTTGTAAAGAACGATATCTATTTTTTAATTCAATTCAATATGTGTTCAAGTTTTGCTCACAATGTAAAAAGAAGTGAATTTCGTCTTCTACTTCATCACAATTCCAATGGGTTTTTTTCTGTTTTAAACGGCTGCTTATGTAGAGTTGTATCTAAATTGTTCATTTAAACCGTTATTTAAAATACTAACGAAAATGAACAATAAGAGAAGACCAACGTAACCATACGATTCACAGTTCTATTATCATATACTAAGATTCACAGTTCTATTATCATATACTAAGATTCACAGTTCTATTATCATATACTAAGATTCACAGTTCTATTATCATATACTAAGATTCACAGTTCTATTATCATATACCAAGATTCACAGTTCTATTATCATATACTAAGATTCACAGTTCTATTATCATATACTAAGATTCACAGTTCTATTATCATATACTATAGTGTAGATCCTACATACTACAAATACGGTTAATCTGCGAAATTGGCTTAAACACTGCCGAAGTTAGTATTAAATACCAATCAATCCATCATACAAATATGGTTACTTTTTGTCGTTTTAATGTCATGTCTTTTACTTTTCCTGAGAACATCAACACGAATGAGGGCCATCGTGGTCGTGATCGTATGGTAGTTGGATTTACAACTATTTATGCAATTAGTGTCTATCACCACTAATGTTGTGAGTTCGAATCCCTCTATTGGCAAGATGTACTCGATACAACAATATGCGATAAAGTTTGTCAGTGACTTGCGGCAAGTCGGTGGTTTTCTCCGGGCACTCTGGTTTCCTCCACCAATAAAACTGACCGCCAAGAAACTGAAATATTGTTGAAAGTGGCGTTAAACACCATTATCCTAACCCAAGCATGGACACATTTTTTCCATTTTAATTCAATATTTCATTATTTTGTATATTATAACCATGGTGAACAAACGCAAATTGAATTCTCAACGGCGCAAGACGACTGCAGCTTGTGATATGCTACAGTAGCTCTGGGCAAGCACTGAAAATGTGGGGGTGTTAAATATATGAATGGGATAAAACCCCATTACGCTCATGAAGCATGAATGCATATACAGGTTTTCTCCAACTAAAAATACCACAAATTGCAAAAACAAATGCCTAGGATCAGATTTAAAAAAGGTCGCATAATCCAGTTTAATTCCTTTTATGAATGTATATTTTGTAAACATTTCACGTCTGTTTTGTATACAACGTCTGTCTGTTGTTTTATTTGTGTGCCTGTATGTTTATTTTCTTTGAAAAGTAAAAAAAATGCATTTATTTGAACGTCAACGATATATGTCTAATATGTCAGGAGAAAAGCTGTTTATCAAAATATATAGTTTTATATAACTTGATGAATGAAGCTGGAAAACATCCGTCATCTCCTTTAAACTATGATTTCATGACGAACAGATTTTCTTACTTACATCTATGCTTATATTGATTTTACATCGATCAATAAATCTTATGTCAGACTTGTTCTTTATAGTTATGGCGATCTGTAACTTGATACAGTGTAGTATGTTTTCTACAGTAAATCACCAAATTATATATATATATACTCAGAGATTTATTTAAAATATAAATTATTATGGAGGAGCATGGAAGAAGGAAGATCAAATATATACACAATAGTATATTTTCTTACTTCCGCGTAGTTATTTTTATATCCATGGACAGTATAATATGATCATTTGCAATGTTTATTTTTAGAAGAAAAAAAAACAACGTCCAAATAATGAATGAATTAAGTGTATATCCGGTAAGTTTATAAAGGATTTAAAGGTTATTGTTCATAGTTGTGAATGGCTTTGGTGATAGCATATTCTAAATATTCTGGATTTAAGGTTGAACGAAAAATTATGATATTGTGAGAAAATTATACGAAATTCGAAGTTCACGTGATATGGGAAGTTATCAAATTGGCTTATTTGGATTTTAATCAAGGAGATATCACCGCTATGCGTCCTAATCAGGTTGTACATGTATATTACAGATAGTGGTCTTTAGGATGAAGTCGATTTATGACTTTTGACCCTCTTTTCTCAATCAAGTCTTTTCACATCCCTGCCAACAGGATTGTATGTTAATGAGGGAATTCAATCCACTTATAGGGTATATAAGTTGACTATCTCCTCGTGACTAGCCATCCAATCCGTGAGAGGTATTTTCCTGTGACAGGGTTCATTCATATACAACAGTACCTTTAATGTATACATACATAGTATGTAATTTACTACGATATCAATTTTACCCTTAAGGAGGAAGAAGTGTAAAGCAGACGACAAAACAAATGGTATATAAAATATATGAGAAAATATAAATCTTTCAACGTGGATTGTTTTAAGAATGGAGGATTTTATGCCTTTGTGGTCAAGCTTGGAAAGAGAACAATATACTTTACAAAGACTGAATTCATCGGGCGATGAAAATGACGTTGGTTCGGACGGACAGCGGAGTAGCAGTCCGTCGAGTGTCTGGAGCATGGATAGTATGGACGATGAAATGTATCTCGAATATTTATTTTCTCAGGGATTAGCAGATAGTTTGGAAAAGACAATTTCAGAGATGCCAACTATTTCTTGTGAGAATCATTCGAACTTAAATGCTTTTCAATTAACGCAAAATGATTGTTTAGTTCCAGAAAAAAATATAGTCGAGAAAAGTTTGACAGATGACGTTTTTGAAAGTGCCGACACAGTTACAAATGAGAAAGATTTTGTAGTATTAGGAGTTGGACTTCAAAATCTAATGCACAACTATGCAGCCAAAAATTCTAGTAGTGGAAATAGTACCAATATTCAGGAATACCAAATAGAATTGCCGTTAAAATCACCCAGTCTAGCGCATATAAATAAAACTTATATTAACAGGACGCAAATTACACTAGCAACGAATTCTTTACTTGCGCAAACAAGTTTACTTAACACCGTCAAAATGAGAAATATCAAGTCTTCCACACCAAGGGCAACTAGTACAAATAAAGACAAAAATGAGGAGAAAATTTATCATTGTACTTATGCAGGATGTAATAAAGTGTACAGTAAAAGTTCTCACCTGAAAGCACATTTAAGGCGTCATACGGGAGAAAAGCCTTTTGAATGCACGTGGCCGGGATGCGGATGGCGCTTTTCGCGGTCAGATGAACTTGCGAGACATAAACGATCTCATTCAGGAATTAAACCTTACCAATGCAAAATATGTGATAAAAGATTTTCGAGGTCCGATCATCTATCAAAACATCTTAAGGTTCATCGAAAACGATAAACACTCGAATTCCCCCCAAGAGAATATGCCGGTAATGAAGAGGGCCGAGGACTGATCGTGCAATATACTAGACCTTGACGAGATTGTAGTTTCGTGTTGATGCATTTTTGTGGGAAAGATGACTGATTATGGAAATTAAGTTTTATAAGTGTAAACTGCCGTAGGCTTTCAGTTATCGCATATTTTAACATTGAGTTTTATTTGACATTTTATGCGAACGGTAGCAGAATATACATTTACAGAGACAGTTCATAGTGTGGGAGTATAGTCGCTCATGATTGGTCATTATCGATTACGGTATAATCTAGTTCTCTCATGTCATTTTCAAATGGACTCGCTGATTTATCATGTGGTATCTAAAAGTTATACACGGCAGTCTGTTTGAAAAGCTAAGTGACCTTTATTATCATATCAACTTAAGTGACCGTTTGTGACATTGCTGGACAGTGGACAAGTTGGTCAATGGTCATATGTCTCGTTAATCATAGAATTCCCTATTTATATTTTTATACTCAGAACAGACTATATGTTTACCACGAAGGTGCTTTTAATATTATTTTACAACTGTTAACTTTTAGCACGACATTTGATGTGAATTTTATTATGAAATGAAAATTATTTTGTTGAGTGGACTGTGTCGTGTTTTCCTTTTAAATTGACCCACATACTTGCATCTCATATTTACGTATTAAATATGAGAAAACACTAATGGCTGGATAGCTGTTTTCATAATGGCATATAGGCAATAAATAAAATAATAACTATACTCGCTATTTACCTCTATGTGTGTTTGTGTGTCATGATGTGTGTGTGTGTGTGTGTGTGTGTGTGTGTAAAAAAAGGGGGGGGGGAGAGGTCTCAGTCTACCATTGTCTGTGATCTATTCGTGTTCTACAATCGTATACATTTTTGATTAATCGTTTTTCGGACTGTTCTAAGATGAAATGACATCAAAAATACCCAATTATCTAAAATTAATGTTAAGATATAGAATAATTAACGGATTTATGTTTTAATTTGATGTTTCCATATACTGTAACTCATGGTCGGCCTTTGGAGGTACGGGGCCGATTGTTCTCTGTAAACCCTATATTGTGTTGTTGTGTATTTGAGTAGATAACTCCAGCGCTATGCCACTTAAGCGCGGGGCCCAATTGGGAGCAATTGGTCCAATTGGCTTTAGGCCGGCCTTGCTATTACTGGTACATCGGTCAGATCAAACCAAAAACTAGGACATTGTTGTTTACTGTTTCTCCACTAAGCATACGTCATAAAGGAGTAATAGCAAAGACGAGTTGGCTCGGAATCGGGATCATGTATCCGAATGGAGCGACTTGTTGGCTTGTAATCAGGATAATGTGTCCGAATGGAGTGACATATCAACCTGCGGACTTGTTTCGGTCAGCAAGCACTAAATCCAACTAAGTGTGATTTTTTAGTATAAGCGACTGGATGTTGCATCCATAGGGGAAATTGTATTTATCATATGTAAAATAACTTCTAAGCACTAACCTTACTTTCAATGAAGGGGGGGGGGGGGGGGGGGGGGCAACCAAATTTCATTATATTTAAGAGTCGTGTTTACGGCGTGTCTTCATCATTTGATCCAAGTTAACTTCTGGTAGATTGTTCTATAATTGTGAAAACATTTCATTCCCTCATTATCCAGACTACTTTGGAGAGATTCTGTTGTATAATGGGAACATGTAGATTTAATTGAAAACAGTTTCTTCCATAGAATATGTATAAATTGAACACAAACCTTACAAAGTACTCGAGTATTATTCAATTTGTAACAAAGATAAACACAAAAGACATGTCTTTCTAATGAGGTAAATTTGTATCTTAAAGTTACATTAACTAAATGAAATGAACAAAAATATTAACATTTGTATATTACGAACGATAAAAACTAAACTTTCAATTGAACTGTTTGAATGGTTTGATTTTGTAAACAGCTTTAGAGATTTATATTATATGCTTGTATCCTTGAAACCTTCCAATAACATCAGAAACAGATTGTTCCATGACCCTCCTCCTCCCTCTGGTACATAACTTGTGTTTAGCTGGACACACTTACCTCCAGTTGTTTGTAGGAGAGTACATGTCATATTTACGTTATTTATGTTTGTTTACGTGTACTGGTGTCCAACACATATTGTGTTGTGTTCTTGTTTTGTTTACCCTGTGTACCCTATGTTGCTAGTTTCTTTGGATTGTCCTTTTTTATTGCTCCTTCGGTATTCTCTAACGTTTATCATGCATGATTCCTGCTTTAGTCAAGTTACATTTGATGATGATGTCCTTTACTCTTCAGTAGTTAAACCCTTTTTAAAGGTTAAATATTATTAGTTCTCAGAAAATAATGGAGTACGACCAATATAGACAATCTTAAGTTTCAATTGACATACTTCTATTAATCCTTTTATAAGTTAAGTATCATCAAAATAAAACAAAATTATGGTGAATTTTAATGTTGGTGATGATACGATGTATCGTACCCCTTGAAAAGTGATAAATACTTCAATTAATGGTGCCGATGGTAAAACACTACTATTATTGGTCCCGGTGATGAAATATAACAATTATATTATATCCCGGTGATAAAATGTCACAATTATTGATCCCGGTGATATCTTAAGCTTTGTTTGATATACAGAGATGATCTTTTTAAAGATAAATTCATTACATGTACTACCAATAATGCACTGTGAATGCCGGGCTGTAAATATTATCAGCTTGTGAAGTGTTTGGGTTGTTTGTTGACAGTTTATCACTATTGTTAATAGTAATAGAATAGCACAAGTTTTATTTGGTAACGGAAACATTTATATGGTAACGGAGACATTTATTTGTAATTCTCCAATTCTGTTTAGTCAGTAGTCAACATTGACATATATAGAAATTGTCAGGGGCATTATGATTAACGTGCTCGTCTCGAGTGTGGTAGATCACGAGTTCGAGCCCCGGTCGGGTCAAACCAAAAACTATAAAATTGGTATGTGTTGCTTCTCTGTTAAGCACACAGCATTAAGGAGAAAGAGCAAACACTGATTGGCTCGGAATCAAGATAATGTGTCCCAGTGGAGCGACATGTCTATCCTCGGACTGTTGTTTCAGTGAGTTAGCACTATAAAAATCCAACTAAGCGTGCTGGTCTAGTGCAAAGTGGACCTCATCATCATTTCATTGAAAATTAACTTGTTCTCGCCATGACATAGCTAAAAATTGCTGTGTTGGCGTTAAACAACAACCACTCACTGATTCACTCATTCTTAGATATTGTCACAACTGAATTTTGTGAGACGAAATATTTATGGTAAATAAACGTAGGAAAACACTTCAATTTTCAATGACTTCGTTGAAAATTGAGAAAATAAGCTAATATATTGATAAATCTCAGTAACTTTCTTATGATGAGTAGTTTTAACATCAATTTTTATCATTGTAATGAACCAGTGAAATAAAACATGCCCAAATAACCAAAGAATACCAGAAATCACTATGACGAATTACAGGTATTTAAACCAAAAACATCACTTTATTCTTTACTTTAAAGTTAATCTAACAAGTAATTGACATGTATTCAATTCTAGATTATCAATTTGCATGTTTCTGTCAAACGCTCCCCATATTGTTGTCACGTGATAGCTGCCTGAAATGTGATGTTATATTTAATCTGTACAGCCCATGTACCCCAGTGACTGTCTATGTCTTTAATAAGGCCATGTGATGATAAAACTTTACAATACATTTTTTGGTGGTGGTTTATGTTTATGGTTATATTGCTTAACGCACTTTCAACACTAAATATTTCAGTTATATCGTGGCGGTCAATTTTATTGATAAAGGAAACGAAAGTACCGAAGAAAAACGCCGACCAGTCGCTCGCACTATCCAATTAGACCGCTGTATTTACTATGCAATTTTCCGATTGGATTTTTTTTTCTAATACGAGTAGAACAGATTTATAGCGTGCCGCTCAAAGAACCACATGATGATGACACTACAACATATGTCACACAAACATTTGTCTCTACACATAAAATTGGCTAATGACACTAAAAGTCATTGTTTTGACTACGTGAGATGTTGGACTTATTAATATTTTGCATTGCAGTTTGCACGAACGGTTAGGATTATGGTGTTTAGCGCCATTTTCAACAAAATTACAGTTATATCTTGGAGGTCAGTTTTACTGGTTGAGGAAACCGAAGTGCCCGGAGAAAACCACCGACCTGCCGCAAGTCTCTGACAAACTTTATCGCATAATGTTGTATGGAGTACACCTCGCCATGAGTGGGGCCCGAACTCACAACGTTAGTGGTGCTAAGCACTGATTGCATAGGTAGTTATAAGTCCAACTACCGTACGATCACGGCAGCCCCTGCAAGAACGTAGTCAACTTATGAACCAAATGGTTCGCAATAACAAATAGTTCCATGGCAACTCGTTTATTTAAAACCTTTATCAATTATAAGTAAAATAATTCTCTTTCTGGTTATAATATTTCCCCATCACAACAAAGACAAACACGAATGACGTGTACACGCCATGATTCTACAGCAGACGAGATTTATCATATTTGTTATATTATTGTGATATTAAAACAAAGACCTCGATCCAATTTGTCACTATATCATGACTTAATTATACAATAATTAGAGAGAAGATAAACGAATTACTAAAACTGAATAATGAATGTATGTGACGTAACACGTCGTAAATGAACTAATCTAATTTATCACCGATGACTTGCTATTACTAAAATGGATGGCAACAGAATACACTTATATTTGGTGAACATCTCTATTTTTAGATACTAGACGATAGGCAATTTTTTTTAATCCAATCTTGATTTAATTTTTTCAACGAACAGCTTTCAACATTCTCGGGACATATTTAATAAAAATGTAGATATCGAATTTAGTGCGCACGACACATACGATCATGCGCAATGTTTAACATGAAGGTCTTTCAATTGCCGGTCAAAAGTGTTAACACACTTTTTGATAAGTCATTATTGTCTCCATCAAATCTCATTGCAATTTCACTTAAACAAGCAACTATATGGAGGTGGCTTGAAACTGTATATCTTGTGTATATATTTAAGTAAAAAGTTCAAAACTCGTTAATTCTATGTTTGCCGGTATATCTATGAATTTTTTTTTATAAAAAAAAGGACATAGATTCACCCAAAAGTCTAAACTGACTTGAAAAGTGTTAATTAATGTCCACAACCAATTTTGTCCACTTTTTTTTTATATATAAAAAGCATATATCTAAAAAAAAAAAACAGTTGTTTAGGACCACTACATTTTTTTTTGTATTTAAACGTTTTCGATTTCTTAAATTATAATGAATGTCATTTTTCAAGTATTGCTGAAATGGTTATTGCAATTTATACGTGGCACGTAAACAAGAGAGTGGTTGGATTAAAAATAAGCTGCAGATTGGTTACATATTTCTATTCGTACCAAGACCTTGTAATAATTACACACTTTAAAGTCAAGATTTCCGTCAATTAACAGATCGTCATAGTAAAACTACTTGAGTAGTAAAGGATATTTTTCCAGATACAAATCTGATACAAGTGTTTCCTTTATCTGAATGAAATATATCAGTTGCTATAATTAAACTTTCTTTTCGCAGTCCCGTGTCATTTTTTAAGAGCTTGCATGGACCCTCCCATAGGGATAAATATGATGAGTTGTGTCTTAATAAACTACAAGAAAAGTTTGAATATATACCAAAGGAGTAATAAAGTCATGCACAAATCGAAGAACAGACAATTAACCAAAAAGTCAAACAAAATGTTGACAAAATAATACGCAATCGCAATTTTAAAGAAAGAGAAGAAGGGATTGGGATTCCATTAACCGGTTTTATCCCGCCACAGATTTGCGCTTGTCCCGAGCAAGGACCTGTATTTCCATCGACATATGTCGCAATTGTGGTCTTTTTAGGCTCAATGATTCGAGGTGATATTTGTTCAATTAGTTGTCATTGGTGGAATTGTTGACCATCATTGTATTTACTTTCTTTTTACAACAGAAAGCTAAAGATTGAGCAAGACGAACCCCTCTGTAAACTGGGGAGAACATGGGTGTTTCACTGGGGAGAACATGGGTGTTTCACTTGGGAGAACATGTGTGTTTCACTGGGGAGAACATGGGTGTTTCTGGGGAGAACATGGGTGTTTCACTGGGGAGAACATGGGTGTCTATGGGGAGAACATGGGTGTTTCACTGGGGAGAACATGGGTGTTTCTAGAGAGAGCATGGGTGTTTCGGAAAGGTAAGAAGTTACTGCTCCACTAATGGAACCCTTCATGCAAAACCGATAATAACTTGGAGAAAGGGCTTCGCAAGATTTCTTATTTACTAGTAATATATAATATGAAGTAGCTCTCAAGATCATTGTCCTGTATATTTCTGTGTCTGTGTCCTCGGATGACCATACTTGTCACCATCCATATAAAGAAAATAGTGCAATTGACTAATTATATGGATAGCTGTGTAGATAAGATCATAATTGACAGTTATCACCAAAAGAGCACGTGTTTAGACATTAAACAAAAACAACAAAACTATATATCACTTCGTAGAGTTTCGTACACAGCAGATTCATATGTATTTGAATGTATTTGGGATTGCCTGATTAAAGGGTTTAAACCCGCCATCTGTGTGCGCTTGTCTCAATATATAGTTTTTTGGTGTTGTTTTTGTTTTGTTTGTCTTTGTTATGTGTATTGTGCCCCATGTTGTCTGTGTGTCTTGACCCCATATGATTTGGACGGTCAAAAGTTTCATGACATGACCCAAAGAGTATCGTCAAAGAAAAGAGAAAGATACAACATAATTAGATTGAACAACAAATACGCTACTAAATCTAATAGAAAATCACAGAAACAGGGATAAAATCGACACCTCTAACACACATATACATGACCGCTCCCTTTCCAGAGTTGATGCAGGCACTTCAATAAAAAGTGGCAGGAATAAATTAGTTTTATGGACCCGTCCCTCACATATAACCGAGTGAGCAGCATTGCTATAAATAACGCCATAATCTTGAATATTATACATAGCGTATTTAATCCTTGTGACAAAGAAGTCATATGTATAAGAAGAGTTTGAAGATACCAAAGGGGTCGTCAGAATTCGTAAATCGAAGAAGGACAGACAACACAATGGCCAACAACGATCTACAAAACATTACATAGAAAACTAAAGATCGAGCAACACGAACCCCATTAAAACTGGGGGTGAACTCAGGTGCTCCTGAAGGGTAAGCAGTTCGTTCCTGTTCCACTTGTGACACCCATCGTGTTACTCTAGTTACAAATCCGGTGATAAGTCATGAATGAGGAATGGACCCGGCAAGAGCTTATGACAAGTGGAACCTATCCGTGGTCATTTGTGACACAGATATTCCGTAACGGTTAACCAAGCCATGGTCAAGAAAACTTTCGAAGTGATGACTTCAACTCAACCAATAGGAACTCTTGGTGCAGTAGCTTCCTTGTTAGCAGCAATCCTCTATCAAGGAAATCCTGATAGGAACCACAAGCTTTAGAATATCGGATCAACTGAGAGATATATACTCTGATTTTAGTTCTATTAAAGAGGGCCGATGACTTCACCCATCATTTAAACATCAGATACCAGTAGTACATAAGGCCATCGTAAGACATAATAGTAAAACAATAGTCAACTTTGAACCAAAATACAATTGTCAATATCATCTTTCGTCATCTTCCCGCTAGTGCTAGAATACTTTTCAACAAGATGTTGATATCTTCCCGCTAGTGACAGAATACTTTTCAACAAGGTGTTGATATCTTCCCGCTAGTGACAGAATACTTTTCAACAAGGTGTTGATATCTTCCCGCTAGTGACAGAATACTTTTCAGCAAAGTGTTGATATCTTCCCGCTAGTGACAGAATACTTTTCAACAAGGTGTTGATATCTTCCCGTTAGTGACAGAATACTTTTCAACAAGGTGTTGATATCTTCCCGCTAGTGACAGAATACTTTTCAACAAGATGTTGATATCTTCCCGCTAGTGCTAGAATACTTTTCAACAAGATGTTGATATCTTCCCGCTAGTGACAGAATACTTTTCAACAAGGTGTTGATATCTTCCCGCTAGTGACAGAATACTTTTCAACAAGGTGTTGATATCTTCCCGCTAGTGACAGAATACTTTTCAACAAAGTGTTGATATCTTCCCGCTAGTGACAGAATACTTTTCAACAAGGTGTTGATATCTTCCCGTTAGTGACAGAATACTTTTCAACAAGGTGTTGATATCTTCCCGCTAGTGACAGAATACTTTTCAACAAGGTGTTGATATCTTCCCGCTAGTGACAGAATACTTTTCAACAAGGTGTTGATATCTTCCCGCTAGTGACAGAATACTTTTCAACAAGGTGTTGATATCTTCCCGCTAGTGACAGAATACTTTTCAACAAAGTGTTGATATCTTCCCGCTAGTGACAGAATACTTTTCAACAAGGTGTTGATATCTTCCCGTTAGTGACAGAATACTTTTCAACAAGGTGTTGATATCTTCCCGCTAGTGTCAGAATACTTTTCAACAAGATGTTGATATCTTCCCGCTAGTGACAGAATACTTTTCAACAAGGTGTTGATATCTTCCCGCTAGTGACAGAATACTTTTCAACAAGGTGTTGATATCTTCCCGCTAGTGACAGAATACTTTTCAACAAGGTGTTGATATCTTCCCGCTAGTGTCAGAATACTTTTCAACAAAGTGTTGATATCTTCCCGCTAGTGACAGAATACTTTTCAACAAGGTGTTGATATCTTCCCGCTAGTGACAGAATACTTTTCAACAAAGTGTTGATATCTTCCCGCTAGTGACAGAATACTTTTCAACAAGGTGTTGATATCTTCCCGCTAGTGACAGAATACTTTTCAACAAGGTGTTGATATCTTCCCGCTAGTGTCAGAATACTTTTCAACAAGATGTTGAAATCTTCCCGCTAGTGACAGAATACTTTTCAACAAGGTGTTGATATCTTCCCGCTAGTGACAGAATACTTTTCAACAAGGTGTTGATATCTTCCCGCTAGTGACGGAATACATTTCAACAAGGTGTTGATATCTTCCCGCTAGTGACAGAATACTTTTCAACAAGGTGTTGATATCTTCCGAAAGATAAGATGAGACCATTCTTTCAAATCCTTGATTTAATAGTTTAGCACTCAGAAGATGGCAGTATATTAAAATACAAACTGCAAGCTCGTGCGTAACGTACGAGTTGTGAAATATAAACTACATACGAGGGAGCGGTATGTAAATTACAATCAAAGTGTGGAAAATTTAAAATGCCAAAATTTAAGTCGTCTCTTTTGTCATAGAATCTGATAGAAAGCTAACCATTGGTGTCAAAAATACCCAGAAATGAGGCAGAGGAAACTGTTTCTGTTGTTTCTATTATCTCAAGTTATTTGGGGTATATTAATTGAATGTAGTTAACAAAGTTTGGATTATTAATTGATAGAACATCATCAGTATATCTGAAAGTAAGATTAAAGGATTTATAACCTCGTAATGATCTTGTCTGATACGTTTTTGTATAAACTCTACTTCATAGGAGGACAGGAACAGATATGCGAGGAGAGGGACACAGCTAGTTCCATAGGGATGCTGATTATTTGTTGAAAAATGCGAATACATCACATATATAAATAACAATGAATAAACTACATTTATACGAATGAATACAATTACAATTGTCACTAAAAAGGGAGGTAAACCGTACGCTTCTTTGTTTAAAAAACGACACGTTATAATGGACATATTTGTATTAACAAAGTTCGGTAGGTTCGGGTTTGGCCCGCGGCCGCTACAAGATATTTTCAGAATATATTCTACTTGTAGTAAACAAAACACCAAATAAGTCCATCAATGGTGTAGCCTTTGTACATGATTTTTTATAATCTTGTTCTCGTGATGTACACCACTTGACATTAAATAACAATAAAAATATCAATCAGTTTTTTAACATTGATAATATATCTCAGTTATATTTATCGAATTGACTTTTAAACAAATACAACCCATATTGATATAATTGGCAAATCATTTTATGATGAACTAGAAAGGTCAAATTACGTGTATAGTAGATAGTGAATTTATCAATTGATAAAATAAATTTCTATATCAGCATTTGATAGGCCTATAGACGTGTGTTGAATTTTGATGATGTTCACGGTACTGACTGGTATATGGTACTTGTGAATTATGGATTAATAAGGCTGTTTAATTAATGCTTTTTTATTATACATATATAAGATTTCTAAGTCAGTTACCCTGGTACTGTAAACACTATTATGTCCTTGACATTTCAGATTTATGGGAAGTCAAATGCCGAGTATTGAAGTCCGCAGCCATAGGAAATGCGGGCTGCAGTTTCGGCGGGAATATATTGCGGGCTAGCTTCACACTGGTTATTGTATGTAATCAGAGTAGATCATGGACACTACGTTATTGTATGTAATCAGAGTATATCCTGGACACTACTGATACAAAGCAACAGTACAGACATGTTGGTAAAATAAAACAAAAGAACAACAGCTCACACAACAGAAACTGCCCTCTCAAATGTACAAACCACTTTATCCTGCAATCATTATATATGCAATATGATATGATTTCCTTTTTTCGTCTAGTATATAAATAACATTCTCCTGGTACCTGATTCTTGTAGAACGATCATACGGTAAAACCATAACAGTATCTTAAAGCACGGACGTGAAAGAGGACACACTTGAAAGGTAATGGAACGACGATTGCTTTTGCTCCTCTCAGTACAATTTAGCAGTTGATTTGGACTTTTGACATTGCAGGATAAACACAATATAAGTACGTGTCGATAAGTATACAATCCATTTCCACTCACTGCAAAGAGGCCAGAAAAGAGATCAACTCGATTTTCCACCCATTTCTGAAGCTCGTACAAATATGTGTTTTCCATTTTCCGACAATGTACAAGTATTGTATGGTAATTTTATCTGCAGCTTTATTTTGGTACATCAGCAGCTTATATCCCGGTAGAGAGTCTCACAGTCTAATTAAAATTATGTTAGTTGTTTCTTTTTTTTTCCCTTTGTCGATATATTAACGCTAGTGTATCGCCAAAGAAAAAAAATACAACAAATATCTATTTTTAATTAGATTGAGGGTCTTACGTCATCTGCATTAAGTAATAAATTATTTGGATTTAATGGATTTTTCTTACATATCGTCTTTACACCAGTTTGTTTTGTAAGGGTGAGTGGGTATGTTTAATTTAAGTTCGTGTTTACACCAGTTTGTTTTGTAAGGGTGAGTGGGTATGTTTAATTTAACTTCGTCTTTACACCAGTTTGTTTTGTAAGGGTGAGTGGGTATGTTTAATTTAACTTCGTCTTTACACCAGTTTGTTTTGTAAGGGTGAGAGAGGGTATGTTTAATTTAACTTCGTCTTTACACCAGTTTGTTTTGTAAGGGTGAGAGAGGGTATGTTTAATTTAACTTCGTCTTTACATCAGTTTGTTTTGTAAGGGTGAGAGAGGGTATGTTTAATTTAACTTCGTCTTTACACCAGTTTGTTTTGTAAGGGTGAGAGAGGGTATGTTTAATTTAACTTCGTCTTTACACCAGTTTGTTTTGTAAGGGTGAGAGAGGGTATGTTTAATTTAACTTCGTCTTTACACCAGTTTGTTTTGTAAGGGTGAGAGAGGGTATGTTTAATTTAACTTCGTCTTTACACCAGTTTGTTTTGTAAGGGTGAGAGAGGGTATGTTTAATTTAACTTCGTCTTTACACCAGTTTGTTTTGTAAGGGTGAGAGAGGGTATATTTAATTTAACTTCGTCTTTACATCAGTTTGTTTTGTAAGGGTGAGTGGGTATGTTTAATTTAACTTCGTCTTTACACCAGTTTGTTTTGTAAGGGTGAGTGGGTATGTTTAATTTAACTTCGTCTTTACACCAGTTTGTTTTGTAAGGGTGAGTGGGTATGTTTAATTTAACTTCGTCTTTACACCAGTTTGTTTTGTAAGGGTGAGAGAGGGTATGTTTAATTTAACTTCGTCTTTACATCAGTTTGTTTTGTAAGGGTGAGAGAGGGTATGTTTAATTTAACTTCGTCTTTACACCAGTTTGTTTTGTAAGGGTGAGAGAGGGTATGTTTAATTTAACTTCGTCTTTACACCAGTTTGTTTTGTAAGGGTGAGTGGGTATGTTTAATTTAACTTCGTCTTTACATCAGTTTGTTTTGTAAGGGTGAGAGAGGGTATGTTTAATTTAACTTCGTCTTTACACCAGTTTGTTTTGTAAGGGTGAGAGAGGGTATGTTTAATTTAACTTCGTCTTTACACCAGTTTGTTTTGTAAAGGTGAGAGAGGGTATGTTTAATTTAACTTCGTCTTTACACCAGTTTGTTTTGTAAGGGTGAGAGAGGGTATGTTTAATTTAACTTCGTCTTTACACCAGTTTGTTTTGTAAAGGTGAGAGAGGGTATGTTTAATTTAACTTCGTCTTTACACCAGTTTGTTTTGTAAGGGTGAGAGAGGGTATGTTTAATTTAACTTCGTCTTTACACCAGTTTGTTTTGTAAGGGTGAGAGAGGGTATGTTTAATTTAACTTCGTCTTTACACCAGTTTGTTTTGTAAAGGTGAGAGAGGGTATGTTTAATTTAAGTTCGTGTTTACACCAGTTTGTTTTGTAAGGGTGAGTGGGTATGTTTAATTTAACTTCGTCTTTACACCAGTTTGTTTTGTAAAGGTGAGAGAGGGTATGTTTAATTTAACTTCGTCTTTACACCAGTTTGTTTTGTAAGGGTGAGTGGGTATGTTTAATTTAAGTTCGTGTTTACACCAGTTTGTTTTGTAAGGGTGAGTGGGTATGTTTAATTTAACTTCGTCTTTACACCAGTTTGTTTTGTAAGGGTGAGAGAGGGTATGTTTAATTTAACTTCGTCTTTACACCAGTTTGTTTTGTAAGGGTGAGTGGGTATGTTTAATTTAACTTCGTCTTTACACCAGTTTGTTTTGTAAGGGTGAGAGAGGGTATGTTTAATTTAAGTTCGTGTTTACACCAGTTTGTTTTGTAAGGGTGAGTGGGTATGTTTAATTTAACTTCGTCTTTACACCAGTTTGTTTTGTAAGGGTGAGAGAGGGTATGTTTAATTTAACTTCGTCTTTACACCAGTTTGTTTTGTAAGGGTGAGAGAGGGTATGTTTAATTTAACTTCGTCTTTACACCAGTTTGTTTTGTAAGGGTGAGAGAGGGTATGTTTAATTTAACTTCGTCTTTACACCAGTTTGTTTTGTAAAGGTGAGAGAGGGTATGTTTAATTTAAGTTCGTGTTTACACCAGTTTGTTTTGTAAGGGTGAGTGGGTATGTTTAATTTAACTTCGTCTTTACACCAGTTTGTTTTGTAAGGGTGAGAGAGGGCATGTTTAATTTAACTTCGTCTTTACACCAGTTTGTTTTGTAAGGGTGAGTGGGTATGTTTAATTTAACTTCGTCTTTACACCAGTTTGTTTTGTAAGGGTGAGTGGGTATGTTTAATTTAACTTCGTCTTTACACCAGTTTGTTTTGTAAGGGTGAGTGGGTATGTTTAATTTAACTTCGTCTTTACACCAGTTTGTTTTGTAAGGGTGAGAGAGGGCATGTTTAATTTAACTTCGTCTTTACACCAGTTTGTTTTGTAAGGGTGAGTGGGTATGTTTAATTTAACTTCGTCTTTACACCAGTTTGTTTTGTAAGGGTGAGTGGGTATGTTTAATTTAACTTCGTCTTTACACCAGTTTGTTTTGTAAGGGTGAGTGGGTATGTTTAATTTAACTTCGTCTTTACACCAGTTTGTTTTGTAAGGGTGAGAGAGGGTATGTTTAATTTAACTTCGTCTTTACATCAGTTTGTTTTGTAAGGGTGAGAGAGGGTATGTTTAATTTAACTTCGTCTTTACACCAGTTTGTTTTGTAAGGGTGAGAGAGGGTATGTTTAATTTAACTTCGTCTTTACACCAGTTTGTTTTGTAAGGGTGAGAGAGGGTATGTTTAATTTAACTTCGTCTTTACATCAGTTTGTTTTGTAAGGGTGAGAGAGGGTATATTTAATTTAACTTCGTCTTTACATCAGTTTGTTTTGTAAGGGTGAGAGAGGGTATATTTAATTTAACTTCGTCTTTACACCAGTTTGTTTTGTAAGGGTGAGAGAGGGTATGTTTAATTTAACTTCGTCTTTACACCAGTTTGTTTTGTAAGGGTGAGAGAGGGTATGTTTAATTTAAGTTCGTGTTTACACCAGTTTGTTTTGTAAGGGTGAGTGGGTATGTTTAATTTAACTTCGTCTTTACACCAGTTTGTTTTGTAAGGGTGAGAGAGGGTATGTTTAATTTAACTTCGTCTTTACACCAGTTTGTTTTGTAAGGGTGAGAGAGGGTATGTTTAATTTAACTTCGTCTTTACACCAGTTTGTTTTGTAAGGGTGAGAGAGGGTATGTTTAATTTAACTTCGTCTTTACACCAGTTTGTTTTGTAAGGGTGAGAGAGGGTATATTTAATTTAACTTCGTCTTTACATCAGTTTGTTTTGTAAGGGTGAGTGGGTATGTTTAATTTAACTTCGTCTTTACACCAGTTTGTTTTGTAAGGGTGAGTGGGTATGTTTAATTTAACTTCGTCTTTACACCAGTTTGTTTTGTAAGGGTGAGTGGGTATGTTTAATTTAACTTCGTCTTTACACCAGTTTGTTTTGTAAGGGTGAGAGAGGGTATGTTTAATTTAACTTCGTCTTTACACCAGTTTGTTTTGTAAGGGTGAGTGGGTATGTTTAATTTAACTTCGTCTTTACACCAGTTTGTTTTGTAAGGGTGAGAGAGGGTATGTTTAATTTAACTTCGTCTTTACATCAGTTTGTTTTGTAAGGGTGAGAGAGGGTATGTTTAATTTAACTTCGTCTTTACACCAGTTTGTTTTGTAAGGGTGAGAGAGGGTATGTTTAATTTAACTTCGTCTTTACACCAGTTTGTTTTGTAAGGGTGAGTGGGTATGTTTAATTTAACTTCGTCTTTACATCAGTTTGTTTTGTAAGGGTGAGAGAGGGTATGTTTAATTTAACTTCGTCTTTACACCAGTTTGTTTTGTAAGGGTGAGAGAGGGTATGTTTAATTTAACTTCGTCTTTACACCAGTTTGTTTTGTAAAGGTGAGAGAGGGTATGTTTAATTTAACTTCGTCTTTACACCAGTTTGTTTTGTAAGGGTGAGAGAGGGTATGTTTAATTTAACTTCGTCTTTACACCAGTTTGTTTTGTAAAGGTGAGAGAGGGTATGTTTAATTTAACTTCGTCTTTACACCAGTTTGTTTTGTAAGGGTGAGAGAGGGTATGTTTAATTTAACTTCGTCTTTACACCAGTTTGTTTTGTAAGGGTGAGAGAGGGTATGTTTAATTTAACTTCGTCTTTACACCAGTTTGTTTTGTAAAGGTGAGAGAGGGTATGTTTAATTTAAGTTCGTGTTTACACCAGTTTGTTTTGTAAGGGTGAGTGGGTATGTTTAATTTAACTTCGTCTTTACACCAGTTTGTTTTGTAAAGGTGAGAGAGGGTATGTTTAATTTAACTTCGTCTTTACACCAGTTTGTTTTGTAAGGGTGAGTGGGTATGTTTAATTTAAGTTCGTGTTTACACCAGTTTGTTTTGTAAGGGTGAGTGGGTATGTTTAATTTAACTTCGTCTTTACACCAGTTTGTTTTGTAAGGGTGAGAGAGGGTATGTTTAATTTAACTTCGTCTTTACACCAGTTTGTTTTGTAAGGGTGAGTGGGTATGTTTAATTTAACTTCGTCTTTACACCAGTTTGTTTTGTAAGGGTGAGAGAGGGTATGTTTAATTTAAGTTCGTGTTTACACCAGTTTGTTTTGTAAGGGTGAGTGGGTATGTTTAATTTAACTTCGTCTTTACACCAGTTTGTTTTGTAAGGGTGAGAGAGGGTATGTTTAATTTAACTTCGTCTTTACACCAGTTTGTTTTGTAAGGGTGAGAGAGGGTATGTTTAATTTAACTTCGTCTTTACACCAGTTTGTTTTGTAAGGGTGAGAGAGGGTATGTTTAATTTAACTTCGTCTTTACACCAGTTTGTTTTGTAAAGGTGAGAGAGGGTATGTTTAATTTAAGTTCGTGTTTACACCAGTTTGTTTTGTAAGGGTGAGTGGGTATGTTTAATTTAACTTCGTCTTTACACCAGTTTGTTTTGTAAGGGTGAGAGAGGGCATGTTTAATTTAACTTCGTCTTTACACCAGTTTGTTTTGTAAGGGTGAGTGGGTATGTTTAATTTAACTTCGTCTTTACACCAGTTTGTTTTGTAAGGGTGAGTGGGTATGTTTAATTTAACTTCGTCTTTACACCAGTTTGTTTTGTAAGGGTGAGAGGGTATGTTTAATTTAACTTCGTCTTTACACCAGTTTGTTTTGTAAGGGTGAGAGAGGGCATGTTTAATTTAACTTCGTCTTTACACCAGTTTGTTTTGTAAGGGTGAGTGGGTATGTTTAATTTAACTTCGTCTTTACACCAGTTTGTTTTGTAAGGGTGAGTGGGTATGTTTAATTTAACTTCGTCTTTACACCAGTTTGTTTTGTAAGGGTGAGTGGGTATGTTTAATTTAACTTCGTCTTTACACCAGTTTGTTTTGTAAGGGTGAGAGAGGGTATGTTTAATTTAACTTCGTCTTTACATCAGTTTGTTTTGTAAGGGTGAGAGAGGGTATGTTTAATTTAACTTCGTCTTTACACCAGTTTGTTTTGTAAGGGTGAGAGAGGGTATGTTTAATTTAACTTCGTCTTTACACCAGTTTGTTTTGTAAGGGTGAGAGAGGGTATGTTTAATTTAACTTCGTCTTTACACCAGTTTGTTTTGTAAGGGTGAGTGGGTATGTTTAATTTAACTTCGTCTTTACACCAGTTTGTTTTGTAAGGGTGAGAGAGGGTATGTTTAATTTAACTTCGTCTTTACACCAGTTTGTTTTGTAAGGGTGAGTGGGTATGTTTAATTTAACTTCGTCTTTACACCAGTTTGTTTTGTAAGGGTGAGTGGGTATGTTTAATTTAACTTCGTCTTTACACCAGTTTGTTTTGTAAGGGTGAGAGAGGGCATGTTTAATTTAACTTCGTCTTTACACCAGTTTGTTTTGTAAGGGTGAGTGGGTATGTTTAATTTAACTTCGTCTTTACACCAGTTTGTTTTGTAAGGGTGAGTGGGTATGTTTAATTTAACTTCGTCTTTACACCAGTTTGTTTTGTAAGGGTGAGTGGGTATGTTTAATTTAACTTCGTCTTTACACCAGTTTGTTTTGTAAGGGTGAGTGGGTATGTTTAATTTAACTTCGTCTTTACACCAGTTTGTTTTGTAAGGGTGAGAGAGGGTATGTTTAATTTAACTTCGTGTTTACACCAGTTTGTTTTGTAAGGGTGAGTGGGTATGTTTAATTTAACTTCGTCTTTACACCAGTTTGTTTTGTAAGGGTGAGAGAGGGTATGTTTAATTTAACTTCGTCTTTACACCAGTTTGTTTTGTAAAGGTGAGAGAGGGTATGTTTAATTTAACTTCGTCTTTACACCAGTTTGTTTTGTAAGGGTGAGTGGGTATGTTTAATTTAACTTCGTCTTTACACCAGTTTGTTTTGTAAAGGTGAGAGAGGGTATGTTTAATTTAACTTCGTCTTTACACCAGTTTGTTTTGTAAAGGTGAGAGAGGGTATGTTTAATTTAACTTCGTCTTTACACCAGTTTGTTTTGTAAGGGTGAGAGAGGGTATGTTTAATTTAACTTCGTCTTTACACCAGTTTGTTTTGTAAGGGTGAGAGAGGGTATGTTTAATTTAACTTCGTCTTTACACCAGTTTGTTTTGTAAGGGTGAGTGGGTATGTTTAATTTAACTTCGTCTTTACACCAGTTTGTTTTGTAAAGGTGAGAGAGGGTATGTTTAATTTAAGTTCGTGTTGCTGAATTTTTGGTTTTCTGTATAGTGTTTTGTCGACTATTGCTAGTCTTTTTGTCAAATTTCTCTTGGCCATTATAGTGTCTGGTAATTCGATTTCCTGCTTCTGATTACCACCAGTGCCGGATTTAGGACAAATGAGGCCCTGTGGTAGTTAAGTTATGAGGCCCCTTACTTGGGCCCTGAATGTGACAACTCTATCATTATGTCTGGAATCGCTCCGAAACAGAACGCCTTCAAATTTAAAATTGCACCACATAAGCAAAAATCCATCGTAAAAAATGATTTGGCATGAAGATGCCCCCTGGCCAACCGGGCACTGTGCTTAAGCACACCTAAGCACAATGGCAAATCCGGCACTGATTACCACTTGGTTATATCTTCAAACTTTTCTTTCAACAATATTTCAGTTCGACTGTGGTGGAGGTAACCAGAGTACCCGACCAAAAATCAGAGATTAGCTTGAAGTCACTGATCGAGGTGATCACATGAAGGGATCAAACTTTATCGGTGGCAGTAATTCCATTGCATACAAACACCATACGATAGTCCTCACGCAAAACAACGAGCATAAACGTTTGACAATGCCAACTTATTTGAAATTTGATGGATAGCAGGGGTCATGATCGTATGGTAGTTGGATTAACAACTATTTGTGTAATCAGTGCATATCACAAATAAAGTTATGAGTTCGAACACCGTTTATGGCGAGGTGTACTCGATACAACATTATGTGATAATGTTTGTCAGTACCTTGGTAGTTTTCACCGGGCACTCCGGTTTCCTCCACCAATAAAACTGACCGCTACGATATAGCTGAAATATTGTTGAAAGTGGTGTTAAACACCATAATCTTAAGCCATAAATCTGATGAATAGTAGGATACAAGAAAATGATTATATAAGAATAAAAGTAGGTGAAGTTTCATAATGGAATATTCCATGACACAGGTGTCCCTATATAATTGTATACTATTAAATGTATAACATGCACAGGTTCATGGTTTACCTCGTTAAAGTGTACCCTATATAATACTCGCAGGTCAACATCACAACTATCATTTCTTACCTTTTTAATAAAAGTTTCACTATCGTTACTCTAAATTTTAACTACTTGACGACTTTTTTAACAGTCTGAACAAAAACGATTGAATCTAATGCAATATGCATCAAAGGTTTCACATATTTTATATATCGAGAGTATTTTTAGACTACAACCAACAGATTTTACCTTTTTATGTGTTAAGAAACGTATGACGACATTAACTGGATTGGTACAATGTACATCAATGATTAACAACAATAGAAACAAAGGAACGTATATAACTGTAATTAGTGACAATAGTTTAACAATCATCGCCAACCACAACAACACTGATCACTCCAACTGTAAAACACAAAAGTTCAAAACAACAATAGATGTCGATAAAGATTTATGTGGCGGTGTTAAATCAGATAATGATATCACAGTTCTATTAAAGCGACAAAACAAATAACAAAACAGTGTGAATATGCTTCAAATCAATAGTGAAAATAACACATATTATATTACGACCGTAAAACAACAGCTACATGTGTTCATTATCACTGTGATCGAGATGGAATCATTACCCATTACTGTTTAGGACACAATAAAATAATGTCTCGTTCTTCACTCTCTCTCTCTCTCTCTCTCTCTCTCTAATCTGTGCTCTCCTTCTTTCGTTCTGTCGTCGCGGTGGTGAACGTATGGCACTTGGATTTATAACTACCTAGGCAATCAGTGCCTAATACCACTAAAGTTGTGATTTCGAATCCCACCCAGGAGGGGTGTACTGGATACAACATTATGTTAACCAGTGACTTGCGGCAGGTCGGTGATTTTCTCAAGATATTATGGGTTCCTTCACCAATAAAACTGACCGCCATGACATACCTGAAATATTGTTGAAAGTGGCAATTAAACAGCATAACACTAAACCCAAACCCTTTCGTTCTAAAATCATAAGTTCGAAACAAACAAAAATATGTCACAGTAAGCACTCTTCAAATATCAAATCAAATCAAATAAGTTGTTTATTGAAATGACTCAATTATCAAGAGGTACCAAATCAAATCAAATAACTTGTTTATTGAAATGACTCAATTATCAAGAGGTACCAAATCAAATCAAATAACTTGTTTATTGAAATGACTCAATTATCAAGAGGTACATGAATGATAGTATTCATGATACTCACAAATATTTATACAAATAATTCTAAATTGATACACCTGGCGTTATCATATATATACAAGTTTACCTGATAATTTATTAATATCAGTAGGATTTTATATAGTTTGATGTAAATTTAGATATACATAATATTGAATGAATGGACGAATTTCAAATAACTACATTGGGTATATATCCATAGAAACACTTGATATTTCGTTTTTTCTATAATATGAAACAAATTTACCAGGTAAAATGTTTTTGTTGACCCTAGAACAGCATTCTATTAACTTCACTATATATTTCAACACAGCCGCACCAGTGGTGTAATGGGTAGCCTTCTCGCCTCCAGTGCGATAGATTGTGGGTTCAAGTCCCGGTCGGTTCAAACCAAAGACTATAAAATCGGTATTTGTTGCTTCTCTGATAAGTAGGTAGTATCAAGGAGAAAGAACTAATAGTGGTTCATTCGTAATCAGGATACATAATGTGTCCGAGTGGAGCGACATGTCTACCCGCGGACTGTTGTTTTGGTGAGCTAGCGCTATAAAAATCAAACTAAGCGTGTTGGTCTAGTATAGAGTGGATGTCGGTATTACTCCATCCAATGTAACTTGTTCTCGCCATGATATAGCTGAAAATAGCTCATTTGACGTTAAAAAACAATTACTCACTCACTAAACACAGCTGGCTCGAAATCAGACTGAGATTTGAGTTGTGTCTGATCATATAATTATTAATATTTAAAAATATATATCAATGCGTCTTTTTATCATTATTTACATGAGTACTCGTGACAATATCAATATGCTGATAGTTATCCGGGTTTGAGGCCAATTTGCAGTTTTTATAATAGTATGATTATCCGCTACACGAATTTAACACTATTAAAACAAAAGATTAGAACTCATTAAATTTTGAGATTCCCATGTTATTTTTTCGCATTTGAATTTCGTTTATCTGCAATGTTAGTTCAATATTAATTTTTTTTTCAAAATCTGATTTTTACATTCATACAAATGTACGTGTACACAAATGCACAGTACATTTTTGTATATATAACAAGTGTGGACACAGAAATGGGCTGTCCAAAAAGCAAGTGTGGATGTCAATATTTCATATTATTAACTTTTAAAAAAAAAAATATTCATGGACACAGGGGTCCTGGATTTTTTTTAATAAAAAACTAATCCGGTCCTGTGTTTTTATTTCAAATTTTCATCATAGTCCCCCTCCCCCTCCCAAGGGATATAAAATTGCATCATTAATAATAAATTAATAAATAATAAATTCAGATTTTCTATTTAAAATAAATCTCATTTACAAAACCACTGATATTTGTTCAGTTTTTAACGCTGATTTAAGCTTTAGTCGCAACAAATTTTTATTTTTCTCTTTAAACTGTCGAAACATAACATTTATTTAACTGTAAAATTCACAAATAAAATTCACTCCCCCTTTTTCCCTTTTTTCTTGTTAAATCAATGATCAACAATATTCCAGAATCAAACAAATGAATAAATATAACATAGATTTCTTTTACATGCATCTTTTTACCATGCGGAGTCAGTGTGTTTTAAATCGGTCATCCAATCAGGACGCTCATTATTCTTGTCCAAGATAAAAATACATCGCTAAAATTACCTGTGGGTGTTTCCCCACTTCAACTCGTAAATTTACATAGAAATCGGAGATATTTTGTCATAAAACTTCACACATGGTTTTGTCTATCATATTTCTTGAAGACAAACATAAAATTGTATTGCATTTATCAATATTTTATGAGTATCAACAGTTTTTTCAACACCGTATCTGTTTCTCGATACAGCCGCAACTTCAACTCGTAAATTTACATTGAAATCGGAGATATTTCGTCATAAAACTTCACACATGGTTTTGTCTATCATATTTCTTGAAGACAAACATAAATTTTATTGCATTTATCAATATTTTATGAGTATCAACAGTTTTTTCAACACCGTATCTGTTTCTCGATACAGCCGCCCGATTACAATGACCCGTGACCCAGATTAGCACGTTCCACCAGTTTTTTCTTAATAATGTTGTTTAAATACAGTTTAACACCAAAACGATGTCTTGTAAATACCCCATGTTTCTGAGAGGACACACTTATGACTGTGGTTCCTCTTTTTCTCATTATTTTGAGATGGCATCGATTTGTGCAAATTACTAATAACCTGTTTGCTTGTTGTCTAAAACATTTTGATAAACAAAAGAAAATAGTACCCCTGACAGGGTGTAGGAAATCGTCTATTTACACTGAATGCAACCACCAAATGGGTCCATATTCTATACTGTAACCCTTTGACTGCTGAAACATTTTACATATGCTGGTGGTCTGTGGGAACAATTTTTCAAAGCCTACAGACAAAATTATCGCAACACAAGGGAACAAGAGTAATCCGGCAACCATGCTCTAGTGACAATGATTTTTTATTGGCTTTCTCAATGCATCGATGCTAATTCCATAAGGTCAATGAGAAGAACATATTGTCAACAGGAAGAAAGGGAGTAACATGTTATGGAATGAATATTTATATATTTAGTGTCTAGTCTTTATTCTTTCCATTGACCTTATAGAATCAACCATTAATATAATGTCTATCTAATATTATTACTACGCGATTGTTTTTCTTTCTTTTCAACGTTTTTATATACATTTGGGAATGTAACTATGTCAACGATGTAAATACCCATGACATACATAGTGTGGTGATACAAGACTTTGATACTGGTTCACACAACGGACTCGACCTAATACACAGTCTTGTACAACCACACTATGTATGTAATAAGTTTATCTAACATTTCAATAAAAACGAATTTTAAACAAATAGCAAGGGTTGTATTAAAATGTGTACAATACTCTGAGGGAGACTACATTTTGTGTATGACGTCACGTTATTTTCCCCGTTCATTCACCAACGTCAAGGTTGCGTTCAATATCGTAGCAGCTAGCTGCTAGGTAAACTAGCCATGACGTTATTGAACGATTAGCTACGTAGCAGTGCTAACAAATATGGCGCCAATCATATAGAATAATTTCTTGGAACATTTTAGCTAATCGTATTTGTCTAGTTATCTTAATAAATTATCATCCGTATTAAAAGCGTTGTCACTTCCTGCAATGGTACTATTTTTACCTTACGAAATTAAATTTAGTTTTAGCCGCCATCTTGGATTCAAAAGCTAGCAGACATTTTTCAAGCTAGCTAGAGCTATGTAGCGGCTAGGCTAGCTTTCCGTTCAATAGGATTTTTCTACGTAGCTCAACCTAGCAGCTACGATGTTGAACGCACCCTGGTTACTGTGTTTTTTCTTCCGTAAATGGCCGTTTTCGGGTGAAGACGACCGAGGTAAGACGAGTCCACGTGCACTCGTCTTTTCTCGTTGTGACATCCAATCAGAACGCCTCTAACAAGAAAAAAAATCGTTTAAATATATACCCTAAGCCGGGAATGTCACATTGTATACCCTGTCTGATAGCTGAATAACAGATATATTACGGATTTAACCATTGGTTTTTTTTTCAAATACAGACTCCAACCGTATCAAATATATTTGTGTCTTTAATTTTCATTTTTTCGTATTTCTAGATGTCCTTTTCCGTACCTTTGACGTCATTCTTCAATGGCGTCAAAATATGTGTCACGTCATATTTCATGTATGTGGTGTCTCATGAAGGAAAATACTGTACTTTCAATAAAATATTAGTGAGAAAAGCTCAAATATCAGTAGAAAGCTACTTAGTTTATTAGTCGGTGTCACAAAAGTCAATTTTATGTGATGTGTATTTCATAACGCTCAATGATATTGATCTGATAATTTATGCAAATTAGTTACTGATCAATGGTGGGCGTCTCTAGGAGTTCGCGATAGTGAAAGTTGTTGAATTACGGAAGAAATAGGTACTTACATGCGTTGTTGGGAAAGCCCGGGTGATCTTCCTCTCGTGATAGAAATTTTTGTGTCTTTTCGCTCGTTTCTCTGCGCTCCACTCGCGAAAAGACATAAAATTTATATCACTCGTGGAAGATCACCCGGTCTTTCCCAAGAACGTATATAAGAACCTATTAGTCTCACATTCCAATGGTATGACGTCATGTCAAAGTAGTTCGACAGAGAACGTCTCGTGCAACGTCGCGCCATTCTTTTATCACCACAGTGTGGTGATGTGTGGTGATACAACATTTTCTATCAGACAGGCGACTTTCGTTAATTTCAAAGGAAAACGTATATAATGTTAGATAACAGTTGTTATCACATAAATATTGTTCAAAGAAAAGCTACTATCTATGTACAGTGCAGTTTTATCAATATAGATGGGCGATAATACGAGATATAAATGGGTTCGTATCACTAACAGGACGTGCATAAAGTCCGTTGGGTTAACCAGTACAATTGCCAAATGAAAATGTATACATTTATTCGTTTAGTTTGATAGTTAGTTTGACCATTTATACTGTTTTGTTAATGTTAAACCACGATATGACTGAAATATTGTTGAAAGTGGCGTTAAACACCACAATCAATCAATCATTATTATACAATTAACATATGGCTTACAGTTGGCACAGTCGTAGTGCTATGCAGGCAAATGGCCCACGTTTCAAATTGCAAACAAAATAAAATGCAATGAGAATGAAAAATGAAGATTATCACATTAAATCCGAGAAATCTTTTATCATTTATTGTGAGTTGTTACGTGAAGACCTTAGCAAAGAAATTTTAACTCGTGGATTTAGTTCTGTTTTATCCATAATTTTTTCTTTAGATATGGGACTACCCCTCTCATTTGTATAATATATGTGCTACAGCATTAGTTGGTTTTTGTAAGATAGGACAAGATTGGTTAAAATACAATAAATATCAATAGTACATAATTATGTTTACCATACCAGTTTTAATTGGATTTAATGAAAGGTTTCACAAAACTTAGTACTCTTTACATTTTTTCTGGTGTCAAAAATGTTTTGGCGCTGAGAAATACCTTGGATAACATTTCCCCTGGAAATAATGATAAAACCAGAGGCAATATCAGCGCGCCATCTAGTGACTTAATTTTTAGTATTTCCTGAGGGAATTTCTCAGCGACAAAATCTTCCTCTTCTACTTGTTAAGATTGACTGACAAGTTTTCTTCCCCGAGACTATACTATCCCCAGATGCATACAAATTTCCTCGTGTCGATTAATTAAAAGAAATAGTGATTATGACATTTAAGAAAAAAACATAGCGATGGCATTCGTTGTTAAAACGGTAAAAAAAATTCGTAACAACTGGAAGAAATCGTTGGTTGCTGCAATTGCTGCATATTATGGGGGAAAATTTGCACACAAAAAATATCAGTGAGTAAAATGTTAACCTTGTTGAGATTAGACTTCCGAAGACATTTTCTGTTCTGTATCTCCTTCTTCTTCTCCACCCGAGATACAGAGCAGACAATGTCTTCGTAGGTCTAATCTCAACGAGATTAAATAAAAATGTAAAACTTGAAAGATGCGAAAACGGTATCGTCACGGTATGTGTTTTCGTGTGTCATCTGTTTTCGTTTTATCCATTTTATTTTGATTTCCACAGCGCACGCATTATTTTTGACGTGTCTTACGGTTTCTATTTATGGAACATAAACAAGACTACAGCTGACATCTGTAAAAGATGTTAAAGTTTGCTTTTAAAGACGTAAGTACCAAAAACAGTGAACCTACAATGTACCTACTGAACCATACTTTTTGTAATGCCAAAAATTTACTTCATTTATAAAGTAGCTGGAAAAAAATCCAGAAGAGCTATATAAAATTTAACTATGTCTTCTGCCTCTCAGACACCGGCTCTTCCTGTCATGTAACTGTCATGGGGTCACTGATCGTACTTATAAACAAAAGAGCTGACTGAAATGTGCCTGTTTCTTAAATAAAATACTAGTCCGAGATTCCTCTGTCGTCCGACGACATTATATATTTTTGCTAGAGCCGTCGGACGTCAGGGCGCAATATATACGGAAAACAGCTGATTTTCCTCACCAGCTCTGGGTCGGCACATTTCCACGTTTCGTGGCTATCGGATTTTTATTAACTATCAGAAACCCTTGTATAAATCGCTTCACCAATCATTTTTCTATTCATTCATAACCATCTTACCCTCAGAAAGTGGTGTTACACTCCATTACAGCACGATTTTGCCTTACTGGTACTTCACTACTGAATATACATGTAGTGCCCAGGAAGTGAGTTGCGCTTTCGTCATACTAGTCGCAGGGAGGGACTCGTACCTGTTAGCCCTCCCACGTAAGAGCCTTATCTCCCACATGGACTGGGTCTCCTGCACAGGAGACATTAATCTCCTGCACACACCTTTTCCTCCCGCACGATCTCCACCCAACAAAAAAAATTTCTCCCAATTTTGAGGGTCCCTTCCGTGCCTCCCGTCAACTTTCAAAATCTTCCGCCTGTGAAAAAAATCAAGTACTATAAAATCTGGACCTACATTTTGCGATCGATATTTCTGGAAATTCCCCATTTGGAACTCCTGTGCTGATGAAAAATGCAGAGAGATACGAATGGTAAAGGTGAATGTCATATTTAATGATATCTGGTTATTGATCTGTTTGACACTTTTACAGGTAAAATGGGTCATGGTGATTAATTAAGGTGTTTATGATTATACAACAATTATCCACTGATTGACAGTTAATTGGGGATAAGGAAGTGGGTTTGTGGCACATGCTTAGATGATTAGAAGTGTGATAGCGGCAATTAAAAATAGTTATAAACTGTTGTGCAAACAGGACTCAGGAGTCGGACAACCTTTGATGCTGAGGAAAACTTCTTATTTCGATCAAACGTGCAATGAATTCATCTCGGATTGAGTTGTTATGGCTTGTTTGGGACCAAAGCTGATCACAGTATTATTTAAGGACTAAGTTCCAGGATGGAATTGATAAACCACAAAAATGCCGAAACGTATGCTATCGCCCAACGTACCAGCAGCAAAGTGACTTTTTAATTTTAGTGCTCTATGACTTTATTGTTCAGAACATTCTGTCTTCATTGTTATTGCTTTGTTATATAACCTTATGATTATGAATAAATTATAAATACAGTTTTTATCCTTCATTCATCATATGAAACACTACTAATAAGACAGAAATGTAAACAATATATATTGAAATGGGATGCAGTTGGTTCAATACTGAAACAAACAAAAGGAAAACATCAATAAACAATAAAAACACGCATCAAATACGTCGATAAAAAATCTCCAGTTATGAGACCAAATCTCCAGCCAAAAATTTACAAATCTCCAGTTGTAGCATAGCAACTCTATCACATGTATGCAACTACAAGGTACAAGGTACAATTTTGTGCATTTAAAGGCGATGCATAAAATCTCCCCCTTAGAAGAGTTGGTAGGGGGGAGATCTCCCCCCTAGCAGTTCCCAGAGGTTAACAGGTATGGGGACTCCTTGCCCACTGAGTTCTCCCTTGAATGTTTCTAATGATGTTGACCTAGTACACCTTTCACTTAAGGTTGTTCCAATCTATGATTGTCCGTGGAATAAATGAATGTTTATAAATGTCTGAATTGCAGCTTTATAGTTTCAACTTGTTAGTAGTTGATGATCTTGTATTTCCTCTATTCAGTGTGATATGTGTTTCAGCAGGAATTGCTATCAGGTCATTAACAATCTTGTACATAAGTATAAGAAGATGTTCTCATCTGCGTTCTGACAGTGGTTTCCTGTCTAACTTTTTCATCATTTCCGTTACGCTTGTTGTTCTTCTGTAGTCGTTATAAACGAAACGGGCTGCTCGACGTTGGATTGATTCAAGACGGTCAATGTCCTTTTGCAAGTAAGGATCCCACACTGTGGAACTGTAATCTAGAACGGATCTGACAAGTGATGTGTAGGCGGTTTCCTTGAGTGTTTTGGAACAGTGTTTTAGGTTTCTACGTAGAAAACCTAAAGTGGAGGTTGCCCGGTTTGTAATTTTTTTGATATGTGATGACCATTTCAAATTGTTGCTGATAAGGTGTAATACCACTAATTAATTTCATTAACATTTTCTACTAAATTTGTGTTTTTTCGAGTCTACCTGGCCATTTTATCTTAAGTTTAACCTTTCCAAGACCATATATTTTCTGAAACGTACATGATTTCTCTACATTCTGTCAAAATTTCAGGGCATGTTTAAAATTTTGCAGTGAAATGCCAGGCTACGGAAAACACCTACTCTAAAAATAGCTCGGTCATCCCACACAAATTTGGGCTCAAAATAATCCCTATATATTTTACTTCAATAATTGATTTTAATTATTCGATTCCTTTCAGTAGTTTTCACAATACTACAAAGTGAAAGGAACTTTTTTCCTTAAAAGGGGCTATTTTCGTATATGTTCTAAGCTCTGATTAGCAGTCCAAGATATGGGTTTTTGCTTACGTGTTCTAGTAGGTGGTTATCCAGTGAGTACATGTAGGTGTAGTTTTTTTGGTTTTGTACTCCTGTGTATCGTCATTTTATAGCATTTTATGGCGTTAAATTTCATTCCCCATGTTGAGGCCCAGTTTTCTAAGGATTTGAGGTCTTTCTGTAGTTGAAGTTGGTCGAACCCTATAAATTCCTATGCTTCACGTTGAAGTCTTGAAAGATTACGACAATTATGCAAATCTTAACTTGGAATGGGACCAATAAATCACGAACCGCATGGTTTTTGGATTGAATTACATGTAAGCCTAGCTGGCTATTTCCTGTAAGGCCCCTCTCCCTGTGTTTAAATACTCCCAAGAATTATTCAGTCATTAGTACTATTCATAATCATCGAATATATACAATGTATATTGTGTCATTTTTCCAAAATATTTATCTAATATTAACTATTTTAGTAGTTTTAGCTCACCTGGTCGAAAGTCCATGTGAGCTTTCGCCATCACTTGGTGTCTGTCGTCCGTTAACATTTTAAATTTGAATCTTCTCCTCTGAAACTGATTTGCCAAATGAACCAAATTGTGTATTAAGCATCTGGGTGATTTTCAAAAAAATGAAGACTTTTCATTGTCAGAGAATAATTTGAATATTAAATGATATGAAAGAAAGGTAAATATCTTAAAGCAAGCACAATGGTAACAGTTATCTTCATGCAAAGTGTCATGGAGATTGCTCTTCCGGTTAAACAGTTATCCTCTAAAAACTGGTCAAATTTGTCAGGGGTGTGACGTTTTAGCGTGACAAACTTTAAATTGCCTTAACTTACCTTGATGATAAAAAAAATTAAATAAAAAATATATAAAAGAAAGATGGTATTCTATAATTTCGTACCATTTTACTTCAAATATCTAGATGTTTTGTGACCCTATGATTTTGCAACAAAAAATTATTCTATTTTTTAAATTAGTGTACATGAATAAATTTAACTTGGAAAATTGTACAAATGTCAAATTAAACCTTAATAGTTTTTCATTGTTGAGACTAATTAGTTCAGAAAAGTAAGAATATGTTGTTAAAAAACATTAGTTATAATAATTTAGTAGTATTAGACTGGATGAATATGATAGTTATAAAATTGGGCTTGGAGAGACACAAAAAATGTCAGGAGTGTGACATTGTATCTTAGTTGTATAGTACTATGTTGTATGCTTTAATAGTTCACAATTTTCTTTATTTTCCAAAAGCTGCAGACCCAATCAAAGAAAAAAGTTGGAAATAGCTCTGATATATGACATATCATAGCTAGGAAATCAAAATAACTAATGTCAGGAGTGTGACACTTTTAATAGGCATATCTTTTAAATAAATAAAAAAATAAACCATGCTTTTACAAACTTCCACAATGTTTTCAATTTAATTACATATAAACAATAAGTAATAATTATAGTATTTTTGTATATTGCAAGACACCTTTCTCATAATAAGTGATGATAAAGGGTTATATTTTCTTAAAACATGTCAAAATATGGATTTTTTTCTAAATGAAAAATTGATGTATGTTGCTTTAGATAAACAGAATACTTACTTTAATATATCTTGCCTTTCATAAAGCATTTTCATTCTTTTGATATAGTATTTTTGAAAATTTATCAATAATTTTTCATTCAACAGTAATATGTCACACTCCTGACATAAATACATTAAATGTCGATTGCAATTGCATTAGGAAGTTTTTTTGTAGAGTAAATTATTGTGAAACTAATTTGAAAACCACTAACAAGTCATTTTATACTAAGAAAAGATGATCTATTACTAGTTTTAATAAATTTCAAATCCATTTTAACCATTTTTGATGAGATAAATTCCTAAAGAGCAAATAATTAGCACACTAATTAGAAAAAGCCAAAGCATAATTTTGAATCTTCTTTTAATATTTACTGTTAACTGTAAGAAATATAACTTTTAGTTTGGAAAGAATAAGTTGGTTATATTATTTTCAGCTCGACAGGTTTATTTTCGAGAGGGAGTCAGGAGTGTGACAATTTTATTTAAGAAATAGATTATTTTGTAAGCATATAGCCTCCATAAAACTGCTTGTAATTGTCTCGGGGAATTATTTAATTCTCAATAAGCACTATACTCTTGAAAAGATGTATAAATGGTTGAAAATTGAGTTGTCATTTTTTATAATTATGATAGTATTACTTAGAATATGATAAAATATGATTGAAATAACATCATAACAATGCAAAAATGAAATATATTCAAGGGAAACCTTTTTTCAGTCAAAATAGATTATGTACTACTACTTAAAAAAGTTATTGTGACCAACAATGATTGCATTTAGCTTGATATTTGGTGTATTTATCTTTTAGAAAAATGTGTCAGGAGTGTGACAAAACATAAAAAATGGACAGTATTTTCATTTGGTCACCTTTAGTTTATACCACCAATGATCAACTTAACTTAACTTTTGTTATATTTATTAGGCATATATAAATAATTGATTTACACCTATTAAGCCTCATTAGATTATATTTTTTATGCTTGTATGAAAACTTTAATTACCAGATTTTTTAAAATACACAGTAAAAATAGTGTTTTTTTGATATACTGAAACTGTTTTCTCATGATATATACAAAGTTTGGTACCAAAATGTGCCTATTTCATATCATTATCAAATGGAAGTACATTTAGGTCTTTTACCATACCCAAAAGAAAATGATACCTCTGAGGAAGTAAGTCTGTATTTGTTATCATTTTAACACTTTGTTGCTAATAAAAGTTGAATTTTTTTTGTCTTTATATATTGCACTGAGCAACTGAATCTGAAAAATATATCATATTGACATTATTTTACGACCAAAATTATGTCAATTTGTCCAATTTGAAATTTCACCCTCTATGTCACACAAAGTCTTCATTTTTTTTAAAATCACCCATCTATGGAAGGTCCTCTATAAAGATTCGTCATTTCGTCCTGATCCGATAACAAACATGGCCACCATAGGCAATTCTTGTTTCTGGTTGGTAAATTTTTTTAAATCTTCTCCTCTGAAACTGCTTGGCCAAATTAATCGAAACTTTGTATTAAGCATCTATGGAAAATCCTCTATAAATATTGCTCATTTCGTCTCGATCCATTTACAAACATGGCTGACATAGGATTTTTTTTTTTTTGAAGTCCTACTTTAATGGGTTACAATTGAACATCGTATCCTATGTAAAAACGAATATAATAAAAAAAAATTAAATCTAGACTTCATCGAATATTGAACTCAAACTGCATATGAATAATCGGGTGAGCGGTAGAGGCTCAGGTGAACTTCTAGTTTGTAGTATTTAAAACTATTGTACACAGAGCCATTGCCTGCACAGAAGCTATTGAAACAGTAGTGCCTTGCTTTGTTAATTGAAAACCACCCATATTAAAAGGGTTTAGCAACACAAACAACAAACAATTAAGACAAACAGTTAAAATTAATGTTGAAGCCATTTTCAAAATGGAGCCATTATGGTCATGATCATATGGTAGTTAGATTTACAACTACCTGTACAATCAGTGACTATCACCACTAAAGTTGTGAGTTTGAACCCCGTTCATGGCAAAGTGTATTCAGTACAACATTATCATGATTATGTTATAAAGTTAGTCAGTGACTTGCAACAGGTCTGTGGTTTTTCTCTGGGTAATCCGGTTTCCTCCACCAATAAAACTGACCACCACGATATAACTGAAATTTTGTTGAAAGTTGCATTTAAACATCCTAAACCAACCATTTTCAAAATAAAAATGACATTCTTTATATGGATATTTTTATTTCTTTCTTTGCTTCAGCAATATTATGGGTACATGTATTTCAAGCCTACTAAAATACAATATTTGAACATAATTAGACAATTTTTATTTCAGAGAGGATTTGCTCAGAAGAGAATTTTGTCAGGAGGCTCAGGTATGTTTTTATCCTTAGTCTTTTTAGAGAAAAGGAACATTCAAATGTGTTTTCTATTGATTGATCAGAGACGAATGTATTCTTCTCCAAATGTTCTATAAATGTTTTAATAAATATACATTTAGTATGACAGCAATAGATTTAAATGTATTACAGTGGTACATATATAATACAATTCAACAAACTGTTAATCATCACAGAACCATATTGATGTTGTTATGGTTACCATGTTCACTTTGAGTGTGGTAGATCGTTTGTTCAGACCCAGGTAAGATCAAACCAAAGACTATAAAATTAGTATTTGTTGCTTCTCTGCTAAGCATGCAACTTTAAGGAGTAAAAGCAAAGACTGGTTGGCACAGAATCAGAATAATGTGTCCAAGTGAAGCAACATGTCTACCCACAGAGTGTTGTATCAATGGGATACAATTAAGTGTGTTGGATTAATACAAAGTGGACATCGTCATCATTTCATTGAATGTAACTTGCTCTCACCATGATATACCGGTAGACAATCATCCACTCACTTGCTGATCAATACAGTAATTTGTATGCGAACTATACTTGCCTGTTCTGTTATGATTCATTTTGATTGCTTTCATTCATGCATTTTACTTTTATTTTTCATTAGAAATATGGAAAATTGAAGCTTGGTGTTACTGATAAATCAAGGAGAGTGATAGTTTTTCTGAACCCAGCTGCAGCTTCAGGGTATTTCTATAATACATGTATATACTGTAAATGTTTGCTTATAGTAAACATTGAGGGGCCATCGTGGTCATGATCGTAAGCGAAGTTAGATTTACTTGGACTACCGACTATCACCGCTAAAATTGTGAGTTTGAACCCCGTTCATGGTGAGGTGTACTTGATGCAACATTATGGGATAAAGTTTGTCTGTGACTTGCGACAGGTCGGTGGTTTTCTCCAGGTCCTCCGGTTTCCTCCACCAATAAAACTGACTGCCACGATATAACTGAAATATTGTTGAACACCATAAAAGCAAATCAACTTATAGTACACATCTATGTTTTATATGCATCCTTTCCTTTAACTTTAATAGCTATAGAAATAGACACATACAAGTTTTCTAGATTCTTTTCTATTTGTTTAAGGTAAAAACAAATATTGATCTGCCGTTTCAGGTCATGGGGAGCTGAAGGAACATATGGGCTTTTCAGGTCATGAGGGCTGAAGGAACATAATATGGACTTTTGCAGTCAAATTGAGTAATAATAGGCTCCATTGAGATCTGGTTTATTGAATCGGATCAATTTCAAAATAAAATATGATAGACTCAGATCAGCGTCTGGACTCAAATTGGTGTCCACTCCTCCAATCGGCATCCACTGATGTCATTATCTCAAATGACAGTCCGATTTAAGGGTATTCTCAAATCAGCATCCTTTCCAAATTCTCAGATCATTGACCGATTTATAGGTTATGGTAGGGTTAGGGCATACATCAGTGACGTCATTGGACGTTGATTTAAGAAAGCGAGAAACTGCCATAGATTTGAGAATTAGATGCTGATTTGAAAATTTGAAAAAGGACATAGATTTGAGAATTGAATGCCGATTTAAGAATTTGAAAAAAGGATCTTAGGTACAGATGTCTGTGATGTAGAAATCAGACATGGATTTGAGTATTGGACGTCGATTAGAGGCTGGACGTCGATCTGAGTCTTACAAATATATATTAAATCTACCTTCAGAAGGATACAATATAGGTCTAAGATTGAATTTGGGTTATGACATGTAAAAGTATGTCCATTTATTATTTAAATTTTTTTTTTAAACATTTGTGAATTTGCAAATGCTTTTTATTCCATTGACCTGGAAGATGGAAAGAGCAGGTTGTTATTTTGCAATTGTTTTCTGACTTATGTCCCTTGATTATTTGAAAGATTCAAAATTTCTATTGAAATTACTCACTGTTCAGTGTGCTGGAAAGGAACGCTTTAGAAAATTATATTCTTAAACGTTGTTGTTTCTTTTTTATTGCAGTTTTATTTAGAAAAAAAAGTTATTAGATTTTACCAATTGTAAATTGAGGAAAAAGTAATGTCATAACTTGTTTAAAGCTAAATTTCACATTAAATATTGCTTTCCATAGAGGCCTTATATTATATATTCTGTATGACAGATAAGATAATATTCTAAATTCAATTTTTTTTAAAGATTATATTCTAAATTCTAAATTTTATTTCTATAGAGGAGCTGTGAAGTCATTTACCAAAAATGCAGCACCCATCTTACACTTAGCAGGACTAGAAGTAAACGTTGTTAAGGTAATAAATAGCTACAGTTGAACCTTATTATCTTAATAGCAAGATAAGTCGTTTTCTTGACTACCATGAAATAATTTTTTTGTGGAATTTAATCTGTTAATTTGCAGTAGTTTTCAGTGAATTTAACCTTATAATTTGAATACTCTGCTATATTGAATTTAACCTTATAATTTGAATACTCTGCTATATTGAATTTAACCTTATAATTTGAATACTCTGCTATATTGAATTTAACCTTATAATTTGAATACTCTGCTATAATGAATTTAACCTTATAATTTGAATACTCTGCTATATTGAATTTCAATGTAACAACATTCAACTGTATTTAGATACCAAGTTAAACATATAAATTCTGTTGCATACTTCAGAAAATATATTTCCCACCTTAGTTTTAAGTACTATCTGGATTGATTTAATGATTGATTGTTGTTTAATGTCTGGATTGATTGTTGTTTAATGTCTGGATTGATTGTTGTTTAATGTCTGGATTGATTTATTGATTGATTGTTGTTTAATGTCAAGGGACTAGTATTTCAGTTATATTTATGATGAGAACAAATCCACTAACTTGGTAAAAGTGTGGCACTGGGATGGTCCTATGGGCAAAGTTCTCATTGTGGATTTTTATACTTGTTGATATCAATTTACAAGGCATATAGTAAAAATTCATTGTTTGTGGATTGAGGAAACCATAAAATCCTCTAGAAATTTGTAATCCACAATCCACATATGGTAATGAATCGATAGAACATGTACATAATTTCACTGATAATTCTACAATACAAAAACATGAAATTATCTTGTGTTACGGCATGTTTTATTTTTCAGACTGAATATGAAGGGCAAGTAAAGAAATATTTGGCTGCATTAGAGAAAGGTGAGGCAGATGCTGTTGTTGTAGCAGGAGGTGATGGAACTCTATTAGAGGTAAGATAGATAAATGATATACTGTGAAAGTACTTTTATTCATTGGCACCAATTTTCGTGATTTCTACAAAGTGCAGCGATACCTGGGTTCTTATATTCATGGTTTCTACAAAGTGCAGCGATACCTGGGTTCTTATATTCATGGTTTCTACAAAGTGCAGCGATACCTGGGTTCTTATATTCATGGTTTCTACAAAGTGCAGCGATACCTGGGTTCTTATATTCATGGTTTCTACAAAGTGCATTGATACCTGGGTTCTTATATTCATGGTTTCTACAAAGTGCAGCGATACCTGGGTTCTTATATTCATGATTTCTACAAAGTGCAGCGATACCTGGGTTCTTATATTCATGGTTTCTACAAAGTGCAGCGATACCTGGGTTCTTATATTCATGATTTCTACAAAGTGCATTGATACCTGGGTTCTTATATTCATGGTTTCTACAAAGTGCAGCGATACCTGGGTTCTTATATTCATGATTTCTACAAAGTGCATTGATACCTGGGTTCTTATATTCATGGTTTCTACAAAGTGCAGCGATACCTGGGTTCTTATATTCATGGTTTCTACAAAGTGCATTGATACCTGGGTTCTTATATTCATGGTTTCTACAAAGTGCAGCGATACCTGGGTTCTTATATTCATGGTTTCTACAAAGTGCAGTGATACCTGGGTTCTTATATTCATGGTTTCTACAAAGTGCATTGATACCTGGGTTCTTATATTCATGGTTTCTACAAAGTGCAGTGATACCTGGGTTCTTATATTCATGGTTTCTACAAAGTGCAGCGATACCTGGGTTCTTATATTCATGGTTTCTACAAAGTGCATTGATACCTGGGTTCTTATATTCATGGTTTCTACAAAGTGCAGTGATACCTGGGTTCTTATATTCATGGTTTCTACAAAGTACATTGATACCTGGGTTCTTATATTCATGGTTTCTACAAAGTGCATTGATACCTGGGTTCTTATATTCATGGTTTCTACAAAGTGCATTGATACCTGGGTTCTTATATTCATGATTTCTACAAAGTGCATTGATACCTGGGTTCTTATATTCATGGTTTCTACAAAGTGCAGCGATACCTGGGTTCTTATATTCATGGTTTCTACAAAGTGCAGCGATACCTGGGTTCTTATATTCATGGTTTCTACAAAATGCATTGATACCTGGGTTCTTATATTCATGGTTTCTACAAAGTGCAGCGATCCTTGGGTTCTTATATTCATGGTTTCTACAAAGTGCATTGATACCTTGGTTCTTATATTCATGTTTTCTACAAAGTGCAGCGATCCTTGGGTTCTTATATTCATGATTTCTACAAAGTGCATTGATACCTGGGTTCTTATATTCATGGTTTCTACAAAGTGCATTGATACCTGGGTTCTTATATTCATGATTTCTACAAAGTGCATTGATACCTGGGTTCTTATATTCATGGTTTCTACAAAGTGCATTGATACCTGGGTTCTTATATTCATGGTTTCTACAAAGTGCATTGATACCTGGGTTCTTATATTCATGATTTCTACAAAGTGCATTGATACCTGGGTTCTTATATTCATGATTTCTACAAAGTGCATTGATACCTGGGTTCTTATATTCATGGTTTCTACAAAGTGCATTGATACCTGGGTTCTTATATTCATGATTTCTACAAAGTGCATTGATACCTGGGTTCTTATATTCATGATTTCTACAAAGTGCATTGATACCTGGGTTCTTATATTCATGATTTCTACAAAGTGCAGCGATACCTGGGTTCTTATATTCATGGTTTCTACAAAGTGCAGCGATACCTGGGTTCTTATATTCATGGTTTCTACAAAATGCATTGATACCTGGGTTCTTATATTCATGGTTTCTACAAAGTGCAGCGATCCTTGGGTTCTTATATTCATGGTTTCTACAAAGTGCATTGATACCTGGGTTCTTATATTCATGGTTTCTACAAAGTGCAGCGATCCTTGGGTTCTTATATTCATGATTTCTACAAAGTGCATTGATACCTGGGTTCTTATATTCCTGGTTTCTACAAAGTGCATTGATACCTGGGTTCTTATATTCATGATTTCTACAAAGTGCATTGATACCTGGGTTCTTATATTCATGGTTTCTACAAAGTGCATTGATACCTGGGTTCTTATATTCATGGTTTCTACAAAGTGCATTGATACCTGGGTTCTTATATTCATGATTTCTACAAAGTGCATTGATACCTGGGTTCTTATATTCATGATTTCTACAAAGTGCATTGATACCTGGGTTCTTATATTCATGGTTTCTACAAAGTGCATTGATACCTGGGTTCTTATATTCATGATTTCTACAAAGTGCATTGATACCTGGGTTCTTATATTCATGATTTCTACAAAGTGCATTGATACCTGGGTTCTTATATTCATGATTTCTACAAAGTGCATTGATACCTTGGTTCTTATATTCATGATTTCTACAAAGTGCATTGATACCTGGGTTCTTATATTCATGATTTCTACAAAGTGCATTGATACCTAGGTTCTTATATTCATGGTTTCTACAAAGTACATTGATACCTGGGTTCTTATATTCATGATTTCTACAAAGTGCATTGATACCTGGGTTCTTATATTCATGATTTCTACAAAGTGCATTGATACCTGGGTTCTTATATTCATGATTTCTACAAAGTGCATTGATACCTGGGTTCTTATATTCATGGTTTCTACAAAGTGCATTGATACCTGGGTTCTTATATTCATGATTTCTACAAAGTGCATTGATACCTGGGTTCTTATATTCATGATTTCTACAAAGTGCATTGATACCTGGGTTCTTATATTCATGATTTCTACAAAGTGCATTGATACCTGGGTTCTTATATTCATGATTTCTACAAAGTGCATTGATACCTAGGTTCTTATATTCATGGTTTCTACAAAGTACATTGATACCTGGGTTCTTATATTCATGATTTCTACAAAGTGCAGCGATACCTGGGTTCTTATATTCATGGTTTCTACAAAGTGCAGCGATACCTGGGTTCTTATATTCATGGTTTCTACAAAATGCATTGATACCTGGGTTCTTATATTCATGGTTTCTACAAAGTGCAGCGATCCTTGGGTTCTTATATTCATGGTTTCTACAAAGTGCATTGATACCTGGGTTCTTATATTCATGGTTTCTACAAAGTGCAGCGATCCTTGGGTTCTTATATTCATGATTTCTACAAAGTGCATTGATACCTGGGTTCTTATATTCCTGGTTTCTACAAAGTGCATTGATACCTGGGTTCTTATATTCATGATTTCTACAAAGTGCATTGATACCTGGGTTCTTATATTCATGGTTTCTACAAAGTGCATTGATACCTGGGTTCTTATATTCATGGTTTCTACAAAGTGCATTGATACCTGGGTTCTTATATTCATGATTTCTACAAAGTGCATTGATACCTGGGTTCTTATATTCATGATTTCTACAAAGTGCATTGATACCTGGGTTCTTATATTCATGGTTTCTACAAAGTGCATTGATACCTGGGTTCTTATATTCATGATTTCTACAAAGTGCATTGATACCTGGGTTCTTATATTCATGATTTCTACAAAGTGCATTGATACCTGGGTTCTTATATTCATGATTTCTACAAAGTGCATTGATACCTGGGTTCTTATATTCATGATTTCTACAAAGTGCATTGATACCTGGGTTCTTATATTCATGATTTCTACAAAGTGCATTGATACCTAGGTTCTTATATTCATGGTTTCTACAAAGTACATTGATACCTGGGTTCTTATATTCATGATTTCTACAAAGTGCATTGATACCTGGGTTCTTATATCAGGGTTTCGAAATTACTGTAGGTCCGATAGCCCGAGGCTAGAAGAATTGCGCTCGGTCTAGGCCAAGTTGTTTTATCGTAGACCGTGTATCTAGGTGATTTGCGACTATCAATTTCCGGAAATTGTGTTCCGCGCGGACATCGTTTTCTATTTTATCTAAAATCCTTGGTCATGTCGGCACTTGAAATAAACTACTCTTTTCTCCGCTATATGTAAGAATTTATATGACTATGATCACTAGTTCAAGGTTACTCAATAAAAAAAATAGGTGGAAATTCTTACCGGGAATTTCAAAACCGGAGTCTAAACGGAAAGTTGACACCCTGAAAGTAACAAGGCACACGATGCCACAAAAAGGAAGAGAAAATTTCAACCTCACTGGCTTCAAATGTACAAAGGGCTACATTTTGATGGAGAAAGTCAGCTGATTTCCTGTGACTGGTGTACAAAATTTGGGAAAGACGACCCAGACGGTTAATTTGTTAAAGACACTGAACTGGAACTTGAGGACAAATAAAAATTCAGAATAAAACAAAATTATTTAAATATTTGGCTTTTATTAAAATTGTTCAATATTTGAAACCAAAAAAATACACTTTTTCTTTGACACAATATTTGCACAACTCATACTTTCAAAACATACTCAGAATGCAGGAATTTAGATGTAATTATTAAAAATTTTCTTGGGGGGCATGCTTCGAAAACACCCTAGCCACAAATACAGGTCTAGGCATTTTCCTTCAGGGCTAGAACAGATTAAATCAGTCTAGCCCTGCAGTCTAGACATCAATTCCCATTAAATTCTATCCCTGTATATTCATGATTTCTACAAAGTGCATTGATACCTGGGTTCTTATATTCATGGTTTCTACAAAGTGCATTGATACCTGGGTTCTTATATTCATGGTTTCTACAAAGTGCATTGATACCTGGGTTCTTATATTCATGGTTTCTACAAAGTGCATTGATACCTGGGTTCTTATATTCATGGTTTCTACAAAGTGCATTGATACCTGGGTTCTTATATTCATGGTTTCTACAAAGTGCATTGATACCTGGGTTCTTATATTCATGGTTTCTACAAAGTGCATTGATACCTGGGTTCTTATATTCATGGTTTCTACAAAGTGCATTGATACCTGGGTTCTTATATTCATGGTTTCTACAAAGTGCATTGATACCTGGGTTCTTATATTCATGATTTCTACAAAGTGCATTGATACCTGGGTTCTTATATTCATGATTTCTACAAAGTGCATTGATACCTGGGTTCTTATATTCATGATTTCTACAAAGTGCATTGATACCTGGGTTCTTATATTCATGGTTTCTACAAAGTGCATTGATACCTGGGTTCTTATATTCATGGTTTCTACAAAGTGCATTGATACCTGGGTTCTTATATTCATGGTTTCTACAAAGTGCATTGATACCTGGGTTCTTATATTCATGGTTTCTACAAAGTGCATTGATACCTGGGTTCTTATATTCATGGTTTCTACAAAGTGCATTGATACCTGGGTTCTTATATTCATGGTTTCTACAAAGTACATTGATACCTGGGTTCTTATATTCATGATTTCTACAAAGTGCATTGATACCTGGGTTCTTATATTCATGATTTCTACAAAGTGCAGCGATACCTGGGTTCTTATATTCATGGTTTCTACAAAGTGCATTGATACCTGGGTTCTTATATTCATGGTTTCTACAAAGTACATTGATACCTGGGTTCTTATATTCATGGTTTCTACAAAGTGCATTGATACCTGGGTTCTTATATTCATGATTTCTACAAAGTGCATTGATACCTGGGTTCTTATATTCATGGTTTCTACAAAGTGCATTGATACCTGGGTTCTTATATTCATGATTTCTACAAAGTGCATTGATACCTGGGTTCTTATATTCATGATTTCTACAAAGTGCATTGATACCTGGGTTCTTATATTCATGGTTTCTACAAAGTGCATTGATACCTGGGTTCTTATATTCATTGTTTCTACAAAGTTCATTGATACCTGGGTTCTTATATTCATGGTTTCTACAAAGTGCATTGATACCTGGGTTCTTATATTCATGGTTTCTACAAAGTACATTGATACCTGGGTTCTTATATTCATGGTTTCTACAAAGTGCATTGACACCTGGGTTCTTATATTCATGGTTTCTACAAAGTGCATTGATACCTGGGTTCTTATATTCATGATTTCTACAAAGTGCATTGATACCTGGGTTCTTATATTCATGGTTTCTACAAAGTACATTGATACCTGGGTTCTTATATTCATGATTTCTACAAAGTGCATTGATACCTGGGTTCTTATATTCATGATTTCTACAAAGTGCATTGATACCTGGGTTCTTATATTCATGGTTTCTACAAAGTGCATTGATACCTGGGTTCTTATATTCATGATTTCTACAAAGTGCATTGATACCTGGGTTCTTATATTCATGATTTCTACAAAGTGCATTGATACCTGGGTTCTTATATTCATGGTTTCTACAAAGTGCATTGATACCTGGGTTCTTATATTCATGATTTCTACAAAGTGCATTGATACCTGGGTTCTTATATTCATGGTTTCAAACATTACAGGCAACAATCAATTGGAAAATTGTATTTCGTTGGATTTTAATTTTCTTGGTTTAAGTGATCCACGAAAATTAGAACCCCACGATTAATAATGATTTCACAGTATATTGTTCAATCTAAATCTACCATCAAATTGGCCTTGTTAACTTTAATAACTTGACAATGCTTTTAATTAAATTTGTTAAGAAACAAAATTTAAATAAACATAAATATTACATATACAGTTTACTCTCATTGTCTTGAACTCGGTTGATTCGATTTTCCGGTTGAGTCAAATTTTTATCGAAGTCCCGAACTTCGTTGTGTAATATATATAATTTGACTCCTGTTGAGTCAAATTCGGATGAGGCGAAATTTCGGTTGTCTCGAATAAAAGTTTTGGTCCCGAGATGTAGAAAGCCGTCAAATTAATTAGTGATAATATTTGAATTGGCTTGGTATTATGACACAGGTTAGATGTGTACAATAAAAAATTATCGATTCATAATAAGTGTGCTTGGGTCGGCATACATCAATGATTATGAAAAGTACACAACGGAAGCGTTTTATCTATTGAATTATTTGTCGGAAATTAATTTTGATTAAAGAAGATGTATAATTTCTCAATTTTGAGAGATTTGAAAAAATGTTACTCTTAATTAACAGTTGTAATAAAAAGGGAAATATTTTCACTTCCAACATGCATTTCAGAATGTCTTCTGATGATACTGTTACATGTGTGTCTGGTGAAGGACCCGGGCCTAGTCCTGGGGGGATAGCCGGACACACAAATGCTGATCAAACCAGTGAAGGACCCAGCCTAAAAACTGGGAGGATAGCTGGTTCAGCAGTAACAGGAAAAGGCATAAAACGTAAATTAGACGCTCAATCGTATGAGGTTAAATATGACACAATTGTAACTGTTGAGAGAGAGGGGGTAAAACTAAAAAACAAATTGCTTTAGATTTTGGCATTCCTACGTCTACACTTTTAACTTGGATAAAAAACAGTGATGAAATTAAGAAAAAATATTTTTCTGGTGAAATGAGTTCCCAAAGAAAAAAATGTGCGATGCTGGTTTTAGCTCTTCAAAATTTCGCTCGAGTTGTCTCCCTTTCGTCGTTAAGCAAGCTACACTTCCGGTATTTTCGTAGCTTCTCTTGAGTCGAACTACAGTTGACTCGAATTTTTTCCATGGTCCCATCGAATTCGAGATAACGAGAGTCAACTGTATCTTTAAATGAAAAAAATATATACCGTATATGAAATTTATTATGAGAAAAAACTATCAATACACAGCATAATTTGACTATAAAGTTAATAGTGATTGGCAAATATAATTATGTCTCTCCCTTAAGTGGGAGACATACTGTTTTCACCCTGTCTGTCCATCTGTAACAAAAGTTTGTATGCACAGCTCCTCCATACCTTCAAATGAGAATTCTCAAAACTTTGCACACTTTCTTATTATCATAAAAAGATTTGCACATTGTTATGGCTGTTTGATCAGACCATTTTGAAGGAACTAATGCCTTTATTTGGCTGAAAATATTTCGTCAAAAAGTTGTACTCACAACTCCTACAATTTTAATGGCGTTAAGGTTAGGGTTATGGTGTTTAACACCACTTTCAACAATATTTCAGTTATATCGTGGCAGTCAGTTTCATTGGTGGAGGAAACCAGAGTACCCGGAGAAAACCACCAACCTGTCGCAAGTCACTGACAAACTTTATCACATAATGTTGTATCGAGTACACCTCGCCATTAGTGAGATTCGAACTCAACGCTAGTGGTGATAGTCACTGATCGTACAGGTAGTTGTAAATCTGACTACCATACGATCATGACTATGATGCCCTGTGTATCAATGGGAATACTGTAAGACCTTGCATGCTTGCTTATAATTAAATTATATCAGGGTTTGTATATCATTACAACAGTTTGATAAGACCATTTTAGAAAGAGTAATTGCCTTTTTTTTATTAAAAAAAAAAATGTGTGTCAAAAAGTACCTTTCATTTTTTTATTTGACTCCCCATTTTCTTGTCTTTTCCAGGCAGTCACAGGATTTATGAGGAAGGATGACAAGGTAATGAGTTCCCCAAATTATGTCATTATGTGAAATCAGATTGGGTCAGTGTTATGGTGTTTTACCCCACTTTCAACAATATTTCAGTTATATCATGGCAGTCAGTTTTATTGGTGGAGGAAACCGGAGAATCCGGAGAAAACCACTGACCTGTCGCAAGTCACTGACAAACTTTATCACATAATGTTGTATTGAGTACACCTCGCCATGAACGGGGTTCAAACTGACAACTTTAGTGGTGATAGGCACTGATTGCACAGGTAGTAGTAAAACCAACCACCTTACGATCACGACCACAACGGCATGTTTTTATGTGGAAATTGAAGTAATTGGTTGATGGTGTTCCAAAGTGCACATTGTATGCTACTTGTATGATGTCCTTCTGCATTATATATCATTACAGGATAAAGAGATATATATTGTATTTCCAAACTTGAATCAGCTTCTGTCATGGATACTCAGCTCAATTACTTAATGATACTAATTTAAGAACGTAATTGATTTTACAACTTTAATAAAAGTGTCTTTTGACATTGTTAAAAGACTCGATGCAAGAAATAAGGAATTGCCAGGGTAATGACACAATCAAATAGCATCTTGTGCATTGTGAGATGGGTGACAGCATTTTTGCTAGTTTCTGTATTTACATGGTTCTCTCAAAAATGAGGGGCCTTCGTAGTCGTGATCATATGGTGGTTGGATTGACAACTACCTATGCAATCATTGCCAACCACCACTTCAGGTATGAGTTTGAATCCCGTTTGTGGCGAGGTGTACTGGATACAACAGTAAAATGTGATAAAGTTTGTCAGTGACTTGTGACAGGTCGATTGCTTTCTCCGGGAACTCTGGTTTCCTCTACAATATGACTGAAATATTGTTGAAAGTGGCATTAAATCCCATAAACCAACCACCAATCTACAAATATACATATAGAACACAACACTGACTCAAGATTCAACACAATTAAAACACTCATTTTGTGTGAATTAAACAGTGTAGCATTAAAAGTGCTGTTCCTTTAATTTTATTTGTGGCTAACTGTAAAGTTTAATTTTATTTGTGGCTAACTGTAAAGTTTAATTTTATTTGTGGCTAACTGTAAAGTTTAATTTTATTTGTGGCTAACTGTAAAGTTTAATTTTATTTGTGGCTAACTGTAAAGTTTAATTTTATTTGTGGCTAACTGTAAAGTTTAATTTTATTTGTGGCTAACTGTAAAGTTTAATTTTATTTGTGGCTAACTGTAAAGTTTAATTTTATTTGTGGCTAACTGTAAAGTTTAATTTTATCTGTGGCTAACTGTAAAGTTTAATTTTATTTGTGGCTAACTGTAAAGTTTAATTTTATTTGTGGCTAACTGTAAAGTTTAATTTTATTTGTGGCTAACTGTAAAGTTTAATTTTATTTGTGGCTAACTGTAAAGTTTAATTTTATTTGTGGCTAACTGTAAAGTTTGATTTTCATTTACATCCTGTGGCTGTATCATTTCTTATGAGGTGAAACCTGTTTAAACCGGACACTTTTGGCACCATCATTTTTGTCTGGAATACACAGGTGTTCAGATTACACAGGTTCAATTTGCAATGATATCAGACAGTGGGAATTAAATTAGATGTTCAGCTTTATTAGAAGTTCTGGTTTATTAGAGGTTCTGGTTTGTTAGAGGTTCTGGTTTATTAGATGTTCAGCTTTATTAGAAGTTCTGGTTTATTCAGAGTTAAATTTGGACTGGTTTGACTGTATTTTATTGGTCTAATACAAATGTTATATTATATTATATTCAATGAAAAATATGCTAGAACAATATATAGTGAAATAAATCATAACTTTACATATATTTTCAGAAAAGATTTTTGTTATTGAATTCCTGTCATTTTACATATTATTATGTTTTCCTTTTAGTCATTCAGACAGAACATTCCAATTGGAGTTATCCCCCTTGGGTCAGTAAACCGATTTGCCAAACTTCTCTTTGGAACAGACAAGGAGGAAGTCAGGTTGGTACTATTGATTGATTGATTGATTATTACTTAACATCCGGTGATCAGTATTTTAGCTATATTCAGGACAAGAACAAGTTCAATATATAGAAACTATGTAGAAATGAGGGAAGGGATGGGTCAACCAGGTCAATGACTTCTGACTGCCCCTGAAAATCATGGAGAGTTGGATAGGAACGGAAATTTAATCTCGTGTAGCAGCTACAATGTGCCTACTCTTTTTCTTCAAAATCAACTAAGGAGATGTTTAGTGTGTATGGTCTACAGTCAGGCTTTCTGTATTATAACCTAACAATCCCCTATCTGCCACCCATGGGACGTGCTGAGCAGCTCTGTGGGTTTGAGTCCTGAGAACCTTCGCCAATACCCAGCAGGTTGGTTCTACTAAACAGAAGTTCATATTTGAATTTGTGTAAAAAGAAGCATTGAGAATGTGCAGTCATTCACTACATTACAAATCTGATTAAATACTTTAAAAGGTTGTTCCATTAGGCTGTTGGTACAATATCACTTGAAAACCAACTCCAATAAAAAAAAAAAAATCTACTGGCTAAAAGGGGGACATTAAGTAAATCTTTAAAAAAAGTTTCTTCTCAAGAACCAGCAAAAGCAAGTCTTGAATTGAATGCAAACAAGCAGGCAAGTCGCTAGTTAAAATTTTGATTTACCATAGTTTTGGTAGTGTTTACAATAATTACTATCAGAATTTTTCTAGTTGTAGAAAATTACGTGTTCAGAATGAAATCTGTACAATGAGACTTGTGTAAACTTTTATTTAGGCCAATCAGGTTTTATTGTGTTAAAGTTGTTATTTGACTGTTAAGAATGTTAGCCTTTTCTACTATATTCGTCTGTCTTAACTCAGGAATCTGGAACACAATCAAGAACACCTTTCCAAACTTTTACTGTTTCATTTGTAGAATTAAAGTTTTCATTTTCTTACAGAATTAGAGTCATGGAGCAATCAAATGCATGTTAGAAGTAATAAATGTACAGTGAAACCTGTCTTAACCAAACCCTGAATAAACCCAACTTTAAATAAAATCCTAATACAGAGAATATTTGTTATTTTAACCTGTATATACTGAACACCTGTCGATTCCAACACAAAAATTTATGACAAAGAGGTTAAGTTTAGACAGGTTTCACTGCATATATATATGTTATGTAGTCAGTTAGTACTAGGTATCATGGGGAAAATATATATGTTATGGGGTTTGTAGTCAGTTAGTACTAGGTATCATGGGTCAAATATATACTTGTTTTCATTCATTTGTTGTTTTTATTACAGAGTACTGTTAGAATCGGCCATGGCTGTTGTTAAAGGATTTACAAAGAAAATTGATGTGTTAGGCATTCAGGTAATATATTTGTTATTAAGTAATATAAAATTGATGTGTTAGGCATTCAGGTAATATATTTGTTATTAAGTAATATAAAATTGATGTGTTAGGCATTCAGGTAATATATTTGTTATTAAGTAATATAAAATTGATGTGTTAGGCATTCAGGTAATATATTTGTTATTAAGTAATATAAAATTGATGTGTTAGGCATTCAGGTAATATATTTGTTATTAAGTAATATAAAATTGATGTGTTAGGCATTCAGGTAATATATTTGTTATTAAGTAATATAAAATTGATGTGTTAGGCATTCAGGTAATATATTTGTTATTAAGTAATATAAAATTGATGTGTTAGGCATTCAGGTAATATATTTGTTATTAAGTAATATAAAATTGATGTGTTAGGTATTCAGGTAATATATTTGTTATTAAGTAATATAAAATTGGTAAATAGTAATAAAGAGATTAGTTTAGTTTTGGACTTTTTGCAATCGTATAACATCATTTACCAGTCAATCAGTCTTTTGTCCTGGTTGCTGACATTTATAAAAACAAATTGTCAAATAATTTTACATAAAATTGGGGTTGTTTGCATCTCTGCTACAGCTCTTAGTTCTAAATAACGACCTTATACTTTGACTTGTTTTTCATGATACATTTTCTAAATGAATAGAATGATTCTTATACAGTGTACTTGTTTTAATAAGATATGTCAGAGTAGAAATAAATATCGTGCAGCACGCTCAGTGCCTTGATCGAAGAGTATATTACTGAAATGTTACCTGACATGACCCGATACAAGATGTCATGAGATGTCAGTGTATCCTCAGATGAAAAAGAAAATAGAAAAAAATCCATCTCCTTTTAATTAGATTAGTCATATGTTTTTTCTTGTGTTATTTGATAATGCTAATTGTATCTAATAAATAATAATTCTTGTTTCTTGTTTCAAAAACTTTGAAATTGTTCGGCTTTGCTGTCTTTTGACTTTGATGTTGTTTGTTTGTTTGGTGGTGTTTAACGTCACTTTCAACAATATTTCAATTATATCGCGGCTGTCAGTTTTATTTGTGGAGGAAACTGAAGGATCTGGAGAAAACCACCGACCTGTCGCAAGTCACTTACAAACTTTATCACATAATGTTGTACACCTCATCCTGATCAAGATTTGAACTCACAACATCAGTGGTGATAGGCAATGATTGCATAGGTAATTGTAAATCCAACTACCATACGATCACGGCTACGACGGCCCCTCTTTTGACTTTGAGTATACCTGATGAAGGTCATTCCAAAAACACATATGTGATCTCTTAATTAAATATCTACCTATTTATTGACAGGGAGAAGATGGTAGGACATCGTTTGCTTTGTCAGGATTACAGACTGGTGTATATAGAGATGCAGAGGCCAGAAAGTCAAAGTTGGTTTAATTTATACTTTAATTTTACACTTTCTTTTCCCAACTGTAGAACTGATTAAGATATACCCCTTATAAGATTGATTTAGGTATTAAATGGATTTTCATTCTAAAAATGAAAATATAAATAAACCTTCTGGATTAAAAATTGTATATGTGTATTGGAAGGCATTCAGAAAAATTCTAATGATGAAGAGTGTCTGCAAATAAATTCCATCAAATAATATAATATTGTACCAATGATTACCAATAAAGTGTTAAAACTACCATAGCCAAAGTTTTATTGAAAGAGGTATAGCCTGACTTGATGTGATTTTTAGCTCACCATGCCAAAGGCAATGTGAGCTTTTGCCATCACTTGGCGTTCGTCGTCCGTTAACTTTTCACATTTTAATCTTCTGTGAAACCCCTCAGCCAAATGAACTGAAACTTTGTAGGAAGCATCTATGGTAGGTCCTTTATAAAGATTGCTCATTTTTTCCGGATCCATTGACAAACATGGCTGCCACAGGCAATTCTTGTGTCTGATCGACCGATTTTTTAAAATCTTCTCCTCTGAAACTGCTAGGTCAAATGAACCGAAACTTGGTGGGAAGCATCCTTGGAAGGTCCTCTATCAAGATTGCTCATTTAGTTCCGATCCGTTAACAAACATGGCCGCCACAGGCCACATCCTTGGAAGGTCCTCTATCAAGATTGCTCATTTGGTTCCGATCCGTTAACAAACATGGCTGCCACAGGCCATTCTTGTTTCTGATGGGTTGATTTCTAAAACATCTTCTCCTCTGAAACCACTTTCACAAATGAACTGAAATTTGGTAGGAAGCATCTATGGAAGATCCTCTATAAAAAATTGCTCATTTTGTCCTGATCCATTAACAAACATGGCCACCACAGGTAATTCTTGTTTCTGATTGGTCGATTTCTAAAAAATCTTCTACTCTGAAACAGCTTGGCCAAATGGACCGGAACGTGGTAGGAAGCATCTATGGAAGGTCCTCTATGGGCATTGCTCATTCCGTTTTGATCCGTTAACAAGCATGGCCGTCATAGGCAATTCTTGTTTCTTATTGGTCGATTTCTAAAACAGCTTTTCCTCTGAAGCCGCTTGGCCAAATGATATGAAACTTGGTAAGAAACATCTATGGAAGGTCCTCTATAGAATTTGCTCATTTCGTTTTGATCCATTAACAAACATGGCTGCCATAGGCAATTCTTGTTTTAGATTGGTCGATTTCTAACAATCTTCTTCTCTGAAACTGCTTTTCCAAAATGAGCCAAAATTTGGTGGGAAGCACCTATGGAAGGTTCTGTATTAAGTTTCCTCAAAGCAGAATGAAAGGTGAGCGACACAGGCTCAGCTCAGTGCTGACCCTCTAGTTATGCCCTTGCACTAGGTGTCAAGGGCTATTTGATTATATCCATGTCCACATCTGTCAGTACGTCCCACATTTAGTTTCCAATCAATAACTTAATTAAGATTTTCTTAAGCAAATTATTTGAAATCTATACATAAGGTCTAGGAACATAAAAGGTAGGCTGTGTTCATTTTTGTACTTTACCCTTTTTTCGTCCTGGAGTTACGACCCTTGGTTTTTACAAATTAAAACTGTTAAACAATGTTTTGATCACAATACCCAGGTTAAGGCTGAATTTGATTAATACTAGATAATATAATTGTTTCAGGGTTATGTCCCTGTTTATCTTGAAGCAGGGACATCCATGTCCTATAGACACATTTTTCCATTGTTTTTTTTTAAATATAGAAATAATATATCAAAATGAGGTTATGAATGATTTTATACCACTAAACCTAATAAGCACAAACATTTTGAAAGCATGTTAATACAAATTTACAATGTAATAGTGTAAAGCACTCAATCAATCAATAATTGAAACATGATATGATTTGTATAATTGTATTAGTAGATGTGAATATTTTACAGAAATTTTGTGGCTTCATTTTATGTTTGCACAAAATGAATTAAAGTTGTGAGTTCGAATCCTACTCATGGTGAGGTCTATTTGATACAACATTATGTAATAAAGTTTGTCAGTGACCTGTGACAGATCAGTGGTTTTCTCCAGGTACTCCAGTTTCCTCCACCAATAAAACTCACCACCATGATATAGCTGAAATATTGTTGAAAGTGGAATTAAACACCATAACCCTAACCCCTCATTTTGTGATTGCTACATATTCTTTTAAACCTTTTATGTGTTTGAAATTTTATTATCAGTAGTGATCTGATTGAACATAAATAATATTTAGAGATATTTTTGTTACAAGACCTTACATCTTATGAGTTGCATCCTCCAGAATATGTGTTAAAATGTGAAATTGTAGAACGGCAATGAAAACACTGTTTCTTTACTTTAAATTTGTGTCTTAAGCATAAAGGTGGATAGTCTCTTATGTTCCTTTATATCCATGTCCTTTCTTACTTAGTAGAATTGCAATATAACAAATATTTTTATGTTTTATTAGATACTGGTATTTTGGACCATTGAAATCAAGATGGACGCATATCAGAACTGCAATGAAAGAATGGCCACCAGTGTTTAAAGCCAAGATAAGTTACGTATTGGCCACTGAAGAAAATACCAGACCTGTTATAATAACACAGACACAACAACAACAACCAGAAGTCAGATCAAAGAGCTGGTTTAGTTTTATGTTCAAGACTAAACCAGTAAAGCAGGGTATGAACTTAATGCTAAAAAAACAACTATTATTGATATCCTACTCCCTTTATCATACATGTACAATGCACTAAACATTCAACTAGTTTATATTTTTTTTATTGAGATTTTTATTTATTTTACTATACAAGAGTAATTGATATATATAAATATACTCAGGCATACAAGAGATATTTATTTTACTATACAAGAGTAATTGATATATATAAATATACTCAGGCATACAAGAGATATTTATTTTTAACATTAAATAATTACATTTTTTGAAAATTATGTTCAACATATAGGACTAAAAATAAAACAAACCTGACTGCTTTAATATCTCACTAAAATTTGTGCAAAGTAGTTTTAAAGGGGTCATGAAACCAGATTTTAACCAAATCGGTGGTGTAATGCTCGCCTTGAGTGCAGTAGATCGTGGGTTCGAGTCAAACCAAAGACTATAAAATTGGTAGTTGTTGCGTCTCCGCTAAGCACGCAGCATTAAGGAGTAAGAGCAAAGACTGGATGGCTCAAAATCAGGATAATGTGTTCTAGTGGGGTACAAGTCTCCTTGCATACTATTGTTTCTAGCTAGCACTATAAAAATCCAACTTAGTAACCGTGTTAGTTTAGATCTGAGCAGACATCATCATTATCTCATGTTATTGCTCATTTGGTGTTGCACTGCAATCACTCACTCACTAAAAAGCTATTGTCATTTACAACTGATTACGTATTCATTACATTTAATATATTTGTCTGTGTTGTTAGATCCAGCATTAAATGAGGAAGTGATGGATGACAGTTTAGATGAAGAAGTAACAGAAGAATTGTCTACTGTAGAGTTATGTGTTAACTCATCAAATCTTAACGACCCCTCTCAGGTACTTGTTTAACGGAAGAATTGTCTACTGTAGAGTTATGTGTTAACTCTTCAAATCTTAACAACTCCTCCCAGGTATATATCAACAGATCAAGAAAAATCATCGGGTGGAGAAAATCATTTGGTGAATTTTCTATAATAATTATTATTATACCTTACATAATATTTTACTATGTAAAAGTAATAAGACAATTTGGATGTTTTATACAAAATCTGTTGATGTGGGAGACAACCCAAGCATATATAATGTAGAGGAAAACAATAGGTTGTCGCCCGGTCTGCAACCCCTTGACAACCAGAAGTGTGTTGAAAATCCTTTTTATTAGCTCACCTTGCCAAAGGCAATGTGAGCTTTTGCCATCACTTGGCATCCGTCGTTTGTCGTTCGTTAACTTTTCACATTGTGATCTTCTCCTCTGAAACCCCTTACCCAAATGAACGGAAACTTGGTAGGAAGCATCTATGGAAGGTCCTCTATAAAGAATGCTCATTTCGTCCCGATCCGTTAACAAACATGGTTGCCACAGACAATTTTTGTTTCTGATTGGCCGATTTTTTAAAATCTTCTCCTCTGAAACCACTTGACCAAATAAATCAAAACTTGGTAGGAAGCATCTATGGAAGATCTTTTATAAAGACTGCTCATTTCGTCTCGATCCGTTAACAAACATGGCCACCACAGGCAATTCTTGTTTCTGATTGGTTGGTTTCTTTACATTCTTCTCCTCTGAAACTGCTTGGCCAAATGAACTGAAACTTGGTAGGAAGCATCTATGGAAGATCCTCTATAAAGATTGCTCATTTCGGCCCGATGTGTTAACAAATATGGTGGCCACAGGCAATTCTTGTTTCTGATTGGTTGATTTCTAAAATATCTTTTTCTCTAAAACCACTTGGCCAAATGAACCGAAACTTGGTAGGAAGCATCTATGATAAGTCCTCTATGAAGAATGCTCATTGCATTTCGATTCGTATACCAACATGGCCACCACAGGCAATTCTTGTTTCTGATTGGTCAATTTCTAAAAATCTTCTGCTCTGAAACCGAGTTGCCAAATGAACCGAAATTTTGTAGAAAGCATCTATGGAAGGTCCTCAATTTAGATTGCTCATTTTGTCCTGATCCGTTAACAAACATGGCGGCCACAGGCAATTCTTTATTTCTAAAAAATCTTCTCTGAAACCGTGTGGCCAAATGAACTGAAACTTGGTAGGAAGAATTTATGGAAAGTTCTTTATAGCGATTGCTCATTTCGTCCCGATCCGTTAACAAACATGGCCGCCACAGCCAATTATTGTTTTTGATTGGTTGATTCCTAAAAAATCTTCTCCTCTGAAACCAGTTGACCAAATGAACCAAATCTTAGTTGGAAGCATCTATGGAAGGTCCTCTATAAAGAATTCTCATTTTGTCCCGATCCGTTAACAAACATGGCCACCACAGGCAATTCTTGTTTCTGATTGGTTGATTTCTATAAAGTCTTTTCCTCTGAAACCGAGTAGCCAAATGAACCGAAATTTTGTAGAAAGCATCTATGGAAGGTCCTCAATTTAGATTGCTCATTTTGTCCTGATCCGTTAACAAACATGGCGGCCACAGGCAATTCTTTATTTCTAAAAAATCTTCTCTGAAACCGTGTGGCCAAATGAACTGAAACTTGGTAGGAAGAATTTATGGAAAGTTCTTTATAGCGATTGCTCATTTCGTCCCGATCCGTTAACAAACATGGCCGCCACAGCCAATTATTGTTTTTGATTGGTTGATTCCTAAAAAATCTTCTCCTCTGAAACCAGTTGACCAAATGAACCAAATCTTAGTTGGAAGCATCTATGGAAGGTCCTCTATAAAGAATTCTCATTTTGTCCCGATCCGTTAACAAACATGGCCACCACAGGCAATTCTTGTTTCTGATTGGTTGATTTCTATAAAGTCTTTTCCTCTGAAACCGAGTAGCCAAATGAACCGAAATTTTGTAGAAAGCATCTATGGAAGGTCCTCAATTTAGATTGCTCATTTTGTCCTGATCCGTTAACAAACATGGCGGCCACAGGCAATTCTTTATTTCTAAAAAATCTTCTCTGAAACCGTGTGGCCAAATGAACTGAAACTTGGTAGGAAGAATTTATGGAAAGTTCTTTATAGCGATTGCTCATTTCGTCCCGATCCGTTAACAAACATGGCCGCCACAGCCAATTATTGTTTTTGATTGGTTGATTCCTAAAAAATCTTCTCCTCTGAAACCAGTTGACCAAATGAACCAAATCTTAGTTGGAAGCATCTATGGAAGGTCCTCTATAAAGAATTCTCATTTTGTCCCGATCCGTTAACAAACATGGCCACCACAGGCAATTCTTGTTTCTGATTGGTTGATTTCTATAAAGTCTTTTCCTCTGAAACCGAGTAGCCAAATGAACCGAAATTTTGTAGAAAGCATCTATGGAAGGTCCTCAATTTAGATTGCTCATTTTGTCCTGATCCGTTAACAAACATGGCGGCCACAGGCAATTCTTTATTTCTAAAAAATCTTCTCTGAAACCGTGTGGCCAAATGAACTGAAACTTGGTAGGAAGAATTTATGGAAAGTTCTTTATAGCGATTGCTCATTTCGTCCCGATCCGTTAACAAACATGGCCGCCACAGCCAATTATTGTTTTTGATTGGTTGATTCCTAAAAAATCTTCTCCTCTGAAACCAGTTGACCAAATGAACCAAATCTTAGTTGGAAGCATCTATGGAAGGTCCTCTATAAAGAATTCTCATTTTGTCCCGATCCGTTAACAAACATGGCCACCACAGGCAATTCTTGTTTCTGATTGGTTGATTTCTATAAAGTCTTTTCCTCTGAAACCGAGTAGCCAAATGAACCGAAATTTTGTAGAAAGCATCTATGGAAGGTCCTCAATTTAGATTGCTCATTTTGTCCTGATCCGTTAACAAACATGGCGGCCACAGGCAATTCTTTATTTCTAAAAAATCTTCTCTGAAACCGTGTGGCCAAATGAACTGAAACTTGGTAGGAAGAATTTATGGAAAGTTCTTTATAGCGATTGCTCATTTCGTCCCGATCCGTTAACAAACATGGCCGCCACAGCCAATTATTGTTTTTGATTGGTTGATTCCTAAAAAATCTTCTCCTCTGAAACCAGTTGACCAAATGAACCAAATCTTAGTTGGAAGCATCTATGGAAGGTCCTCTATAAAGAATTCTCATTTTGTCCCGATCCGTTAACAAACATGGCCACCACAGGCAATTCTTGTTTCTGATTGGTTGATTTCTATAAAGTCTTTTCCTCTGAAACCGAGTAGCCAAATGAACCGAAACTTGGTAGGAAGCACCTATGTAAGGTTCTTTATAAAGTTTGCTCAAAACAGAATGAAAGGTGAGTAACACAGGCTCGGCCCACTGAGCCTCTAGTTTTTTTATCAGTCCGGTTCCGTAATTGTATTTTCTATACTGGATATTAATTTGTTGTCTACTGCAAACAAAACATTCAAACTATAAACATCTTAGGGTAATTTCTGTATAATAAAACAGTTATTGCCTTCATATGAGGTGAACATCAAGTTGTCAACCCTCGAGAAAGTGTTTTCCCTCAGACTAAAGCCCTCGGGGGGAAAACAATCACCCTCAGGTTGACAATATACAATTACAGACTTTTGTAGAAGTGAATTTGAGTTTTTATTGACCTGTAAAATAATATTGATCGAAGCCGAAGGCTGAGGTCAATATTGGTTTTGCAGTATACAATTACAGACTTTTGTAGAAGTGAATATGAGTTTTTATTGACCTGTAAAATAATATTGACCGAAGCCGAAGGCTGAGGTCAATATTGGTTTTGCAGGTCAATAAAAACTCATATTCACTGATACAAAAGTCTGTAATTGTTTTATTACATATACTATAAGGCTTATGACATCACCCGGTGAATATCACTTTCAGCAGGTGAATACCATTATTTATTGACTTCTAGACTTTACTTGGCTAAAGTACGGATATTTACAGTCATTATATAATAATTTTTGATATTCACCTCATATGAAGGCAATAATTGTATATTGTACTTTATCTTTAATAACTGATACTTGATGATATTTTCCAGAAACTGTTTGCTAAATGTAGCTGAAAAAACTGATGAGAGTAGCATTAAGCAATCAGTCAAGCTGTTAGACAAATATCAACATATTTTATAAGATATACAGTGCTTCTTAATAAATGGCTTGAAATAATAACCCTTCATTCAGGTTAAATATAAAAACAATTCATTGATTCAACGATCCATTAAAAATCTTTAAATAAGGGAGATAATTTTTCTGACTACAGATAACAGATTTTTAGAAACAAATTTAATTTATTTTACCCATAACAAGTGAAGTGTTTTAAGATTCAGTGGTAATCTACTTCCTGTTTAACATCTACTACCTCCCAGTGTAGTACAATGTAAACTAACAGAAGTTCACAGATACAGTGAAACCTGTCTAAACTGAACCTCCTTGGGACCAACTTTTGTGTTCAGAATAGACAGGTGTTGGTCTATGCTTGTTAAATTAATGTTGGGAGGGTCATGGTCGATAAACAACTACCTATGCAATCGGTGCCACACCACTAATGTTGGGAGTTCGAATGTACAACATTATGTGATAAAGGTTGTCAGTGACTTGCTGCAGGTCAGTAGTTTTCTCAGGGCTCTCCAGTCTCCTCCACCAATAAAACTGACTGCCATGATATAATTGAAATATTAATGAAAGTGGCATTAAACACCATAAAACCAACCAACCAACCAACCTGTGTTGGGACTTTATTTAATGTTTGGTTTATAGATTAGTCAAGTTTATTCAGGGCTCAGTTTAGACAGTATATGGAATTTTATTTTGGTGACGGATTGGTCTTGGAATCTTCTTCAATCATGATCTATATAATTTTGTAGAATTTAAAGGGATTTGAATGTAAAATAGGACCATCTGAGCCAAGTAAATCACAAATTATTACAGAAGGGTAAGTTTTAAAATGATTAGAGTCAATTTATGAATCATTGGACTGTTAATTTAGAAATTATTGGACAGTTAATTTATGAATCATTGGAAAATAAATTCATGAATCATTGAACAGTTAATTATGACTCATTAGACAGTTAATTTATGAATCATTAGACAGTTAATTTATGAATCCTTAGACAGTTAATTTATGACTCATTAGACAGTTAATTTATGAATCATTGGACAGTTAATTTATGAATCATTAGACAGTTAATTTATGAATCATTGGACAGTTAATTTATGAATCCTTAGACAGTTAATTTATGACTCATTAGACAGTTAATTTATGAATCATTGGACAGTTAATTTATGAATCATTGGACAGTTAATTTATGAATCCTTAGACAGTTAATTTATGACTCATTAGACAGTTAATTTATGAATCATTGGACAGTTAATTTATGAATCATTGGACAGTTAATTTATGAATCATTGGACAGTTAATTTATTAATCATTGGACAGTTAATTTATGAATCATTGGACAGTTAATTTATTAATCATTGGACAGTTAATTTATTAATCATTGGACAGTTAATTTATGAATCATTGGACAGTTAATTTATGAATCATTGGACAGTTAATTTATTAATCATTGGACAGTTAATTTATGAATCATTGGACAGTTAATTTATTAATCATTGGACAGTTAATTTATTAATCATTGGACAGTTAATTTATTAATCATTAGACAGTTAATTTATTAATCATTAGACAGTTAATTTATTAATCATTGGACAGTTAATTTATTAATCATTGGACAGTTAATTTATTAATCATTGGACAGTTAATTTATGAATCCTTAGACAGTTAATTTATTAATCATTGGACAGTTAATTTATTAATCATTGGACAGTTAATTTATTAATCATTGGACAGTTAATTTATTAATCATTGGACAGATAATTTATTAATCATTAGACAGTTAAACACCATTGCCCTAACAATAACCCTAAATTGTTCTGCAGGTTAATGGTAAAGGTAAAAGGTCATTTTTGTACATTCACACTGGAAATCACAATTTTAAAAAAGCAAGGTATTTCATGTATACCAATATATACTCAACTTTATCATTGATTTTGAGGATTCTATTTTACAGTTGGAGAAGAATAAATGACAAAGATTTACAGTTGGGGTCACCAGACGACAGATCACTTATTGTTAAAAAGATGAAGCTAACTCCAGAAGTTAATAAGGTATTATTAAGGCTGCTATGGTGTATTGTTGACAAACACTATAAGGTAGTGAAACCTGTCTAAACCAAACCTCCAAGGGACCAACTTTTGTGTTCGGTATAGTTTATTTAGACAGATATCACTGTACTATGAATTTTAAGGATACCCACTTTGAACATATATTTGTTAAGTCTACAATTTGCTCCTCAGGATAGGTTATTAGAAACAACTCCATAATATATCTTCTATGAGGAACAAATATTCTATACTGTTTATTCCGTCAGGAATAAATATTGTACTATTTAATCCCTTGGAAGAGATATTTACACATTATACACACATTTTGTGTATATAATACGTTTATCTAACATTTTTATGATAAAACATAAAAAAAATCATGTAAGTTTCATTGAATTTATTATTTGAAGAAAAGTAAACAAAAAGGGACTATAGTTTACGTCACAAGTATTGTCACATCACGTCATTCAAACAATAGTAAAATACGAGTATGTTGAGATTTTCCCGACGGAGATTCTGCAATGTTTACAAAGACGTCACTGGGGTTTTCCCGCATTCCTAACCTATGATGTCACGAAAGTAGTTCCGACTAAAATATATCTTGTATTACATATGTATGTGATACAACGTTTTGTATCACATAGGTTGTATCTATTAGCAAAATAGATGTATTTCTATAGAATACATACTTAATGTTAGATCAAATGTACTATTTGTTCCCGTCTGAACAAAAGCTATGACAGAAATTCTCATCTCATCACAGTCTCTCCTGAGAAGGAGATAGTTTTGAAATGGACCACATATTAATATGAATTCAAAATTGACATGAAAGTCTTTGTTCTATCAAGGAATCTAACTATTTCAGTGTTTTAAAGTAAGATCCAGTGAGTGGGCATTTATTGCCAAATAAGCAATTTATCAGCTATATCATGATGAGATCATGTTGCCCACTTTGTACTAGATCAACACACTTAGTTAGATTTTTATAGTGACTGCCTACTGAAACAACAGTATGCGGATAGACATGTCGCCCCACTTAGAGACATTTTACTGACTCCGAGCCAACAAGTCTGCTCTTACTCCTTAATGTTGCATGTTTAGCGGAGAAGCAGCAAATACCAGTTTTATAGTCTGGTTTGACCTGACAGGGGGTCTAACCAATGATCTATTGCACTCGAGGTGAGTGCGCTAACCATTACACCACTTATGCAGTTTAAGAAGAGTTTGAATATACCAAAGTGGTAATCAGAATCTGTATATCGAAGAAGAACAGACAACACAATGGCCAAAAAGAAAAAGTACAAAAGGACAAACAATGATCTACAAAACATACACATAAAACTAAAGATTGAGTAAAACGAACCCCACTAAAAACTGGGGTGAATTCAGTTCCTTCGGAAGGTTGAGCAGTTCCTGCTCCATTAGTGGCATCCATTAAAGTAGGATCCATGGGTTTGGAATAACCATTATACTTATTTATGCAGCTGTAGTTTATACTCCTCTATTACAGGACATATCCAATGATTATAAAAAGTCACACTATGTTAATTTGATTATTTTGTTTTTCTTTTCTTAGGATGAACCTTCCTGGTTTGACATTGATGGAGAAAACTATGAAGCTATGCCTATTGAGATAAATTTGATGAAAAATAGACTGAATGTATTTTATTATGAAAATCTTAAAAATGTTAGTTGATATTTATGTTTGTTTAGTTTAATAAATGAATATGACATCTTTATTGAAATAGTTTTTGCTTCTCTGTTAAAAATATGAGCTTAATCTATTCATTAGTTACTAATCCATGGTCTGTTTGTTGAGAAGGGCATAACATTATGTCATATATATATAGGGTTGGGGGTTATGGTGTTTACGACACTTTTAACAATATGTCAGTTATATCTTGGCGGTCAGTTTTATTAGTGGAGGAAACCGGATTTCCTGGAGAAAACCACGGACCTGTTGCAAGTCACTGACAAACTTTATCACATAATGTTGTATAGAGTACACCTCGCCATGAGCGTGATTCGAACTCATACCTTAAGTGGTGATAGGGACGGATTGCACAAGTAGTTGTAAATCCAACTACCATATTATCACGACCACAGCAGCCCCGTATAATCTTTAGCCTTAAAGACAAGTACATGAATATCATTTGTAGCCAACCGTACCAATGGCGTAATGATTAATGTGCTTGCCTCAATTGTGGTAGATCGTGTTTTTGAGTAGCAGTCGGGTTAAAAAAAATACTATATAAAATTGGTATTTGCTGCTTCTCCGCTACACACTCCGCATTAAGGAAAAAGAGCAAAGACTGGTTGGATCAGAAGCCGGATAATGTGTCAAAATAGAGCAACATGTCTACCTGTGGACATTTGTTTCAGTGAGTTAGAACTATAAAAATCCAGCTAAAGATGTTGGTCTAGAATAAAGCAGACATTATCATCATCTCATAAAAATGTAACTTGTTCTCACAATGATATAACTGAAAAATTGCTCATTTGGCATTAAGCAACAATAATTCACTCTATGTGTAGTCCACATTATGTGATAAAGTTTGTCAGTGACTTGCAGCAGGTCGGTGGTTTTCTACGGGTACTCCAGTTTCCTCTACCAACAAAACTGACCAACACCATATAGCTGAAATATTGTTGAAATGTTGAAAGTGGAGTTAAACACCACAACCCTAACCCTATGTGTAGTCCAGAAGATGTACTTTGTTTATAATTGTTAGTTCATTGAAGTATATTTGTCTGACTCTGTTGTATTGCATACTATTAAATTTAAATTAAAGGAAGAAGTATCATTTTGGTGAGTCTTCAGATCAAATGCCTGATGTTGCTGTTTGATCCTGATGACTATGAAATAGTTTGTTGTTGCTTTTCCACTAAGCACATAAGCATTAACAAGCAAGATCAAATGCTGGTTGGCTTGGAATAAGGAAAATATGTCCAACTATTGTTTCAGTGAGCTAGCACAAGTAAAATCCAACTAAGCATGACAGTCTAGTACAAAGTGTACATCAACATCATCTAATTCAAATGTAACTCAATTTGTAAGATTATGTCACCTATACTTTGTTTCTTTTTGATAACCCTGCACCTGGGAAATCAAATTTCTATACACCAAATAACATTGGAATGACAAAGATACCCAGATGTAATGTTTATGACACGTGATGAGTACCAGTCAACAGTAGGCTGGAGCCGTTTCTATCTCATTTTAGGATGTTTGTTGTGATCATTGTAATGATGAGTACCAGTCAACAGTAGGCTGGAGCCGTTTCTATCTCATTTTAGGATGTTTGTTGTGATCATTGTAACGATGAATACCAGTCAACAGTAGGCTGGAGCCGTTTCTATCTCATTTTAGGATGTTTGTTGTGATCATTGTAACGATGAATACCAGTCAACAGTAGGCTGGAGCCGTTTCTATCTCATTTTAGGATGTTTGTTGTGATCATTGTAACGATGAATACCAGTCAACAGTAGGCTGGAGCCGTTTCTATATCATTTTAGGATGTTTGTTGTGATCATTGTAATGATGAGTACCAGTCAACAGTAGGCTGGAGCCGTTTCTATCTCATTTTAGGATGTTTGTTGAGATCATTGTAATGATGAGTACCAGTCAACAGTAGGCTGGAGCCGTTTCTATCTCATTTTAGGATGGTTGTTGTGATCATTGTAATGATGAGTACCAGTCAAAAATAGGCTGGAGCCGTTTCTATCTCATTTTAGGATGTTTTTTGTGATCATTGTAATTATGAAAACCAGTCAACAGTAGGTTGGAGCCGTTTCTATCTCATTTTAGGATGGTTGTTGTGATCATTGTAATGATGAGTACCAGTCAACAGTAGGCTGGAGCCGTTTCTATCTCATTTTAGGATGTTTTTTGTGATCATTGTAATGATGAGTACCAGTCAACAGTAGGCTGGAGCCGTTTCTATCACATTTTAGGATGTTTGTTGTGATCATTGTAATGATGAGTACCAGTCAACAGTAGGTTGGAGCCGTTTCTATCTCATTTTAGGATGTTTGTTGTGATCATTGTAATGATGAGTACCAGTCAACAGTAAGCTGGAGCCGTTTCTATCTCATTTTAGGATGTTTGTTGTGATCATTGTAATGATGAGTACCAGTCAAAAATAGGCTGGAGCCGTTTCTATCTCATTTTAGGGTATTTGTTGTGATCATTGTAATGGTGAGTACCAGTCAACAGTAGGCTGGAGCCGTTTCTATCTCATTTTAGGATGTTTGTTGTGATCATTGTAATGGTGAGTACCAGTCAACAGTAGGCTGGAGCCGTTTCTATCTCATTTTAGGATGTTTGTTGTGATCATTGTAATGATGAGTACCAGTCAACAGTAGGCTGGAGCCGTTTCTATCTCATTTTAGGATGTTTGTTGTGATCATTGTAATGATGAATACCAGTCAACAGTAGGCTGGAGCCGTTTCTATCTCATTTTAGGATGTTTTCTGTGATCATTGTAATGATGAGTACCAGTCAACAGTAGGCTGGAGTCGTTTCTATCTCATTTTAGGATGTTTGTTGTGATCATTGTAATGATGAGTACCAGTCAACAGTAGGCTGGAGCCGTTTCTATCTCATTTTAGGATGTTTGTTGTGATCATTGTAATGATGAGTACCAGTCAACAGTAGGCTGGAGCCGTTTCTATCTCATTTTAGGGTGTTTGTTGTGATTGTAATTATGAGTACCAGTCAACAGTAGGCTGGAGCCGTTTCTATCTCATTTTAGGATGTTTGTTGTGATCATTGTAATGATGAGTACCAGTCAACAGTAGGCTGGAGCCGTTTCTATCTCACTTTAGGATGTTTGTTGTGATCATTGTAATGATGAGTACCAGTCAACAGTAAGCTGGAGCCGTTTCTATCTCATTTTAGGATGTTTGTTGTGATCATTGTAATGATGAGTACCAGTCAACAGTAGGCTGGAGCCGTTTCTATCTCATTTTAGGATGTTTGTTGTGATCATTGTAATGATGAGTACCAGTCAACAGTAGGCTGGAGCCGTTTCTATCTCATTTTAGGATGTTTGTTGTGATCATTGTAATGATGAGTACTAGTCAACAGTAGGCTGGAGCCGTTTCTATCTCATTTTAGGGTATTTGTTGTGATTGTAATGATGAGTACCAGTCAACAGTAGGCTGGAGCCGTTTCTATCTCATTTTAGGATGCTTGTGATCATTGTAATGATGAGTACCAGTCAACAGTAGGCTGGAGCCGTTTCTATCTCACTTTAGGATGTTTGTTGTGATCATTGTAATGATGAGTACCAGTCAACAGTAAGCTGGAGCCGTTTCTATCTCATTTTAGGATGTTTTCTGTGATCATTGTAATGATGAGTACCAGTCAACAGTAGACTGGAGCCGTTTCTATCTCATTTTAGGATGTTGGTTGTGATCATTGTAATGATGAGTACTAGTCAACAGTAGGCTGGAGCCGTTTCTATCTCATTTTAGGGTATTTGTTGTGATTGTAATGATGAGTACCAGTCAACAGTAGGCTGGAGCCGTTTCTATCTCATTTTAGGATGTTTGTTGTGATCATTGTAATGATGAGTACCAGTCAACAGTAGGCTGGAGCCGTTTCTATCTCATTTTAGGATGGTTGTTGTGATCATTGTAATGATGAGTACCAGTCAACAGTAGGCTGGAGCCGTTTCTATCTCATTTTAGGATGGTTGTTGTGATCATTGTAATGATGAGTACCAGTCAACAGTAGGCTGGAGCCGTTTCTATCTCATTTTAGGATGTTTGTTGTGATCATTGTTGAAGATTCTAATGTGACTGAAATGTAGAACAGCAATAAAAGTGTTGTTCCTCTACTTTCATTAGTGTTTAAGTGGAAGTTGGATAGTCTCTGGTGTTCATGTACATCCATGTCATTTCTTACAAATAATGCTGACATCAAATGATATACAGTGGTATTGACTATCAAATAAAATGGGCACTGGCCATCGGTAGTTACTGAGATATACTTGAATAAAAACAACTTCTATCTTCATTGAGGGGCCGTCGTTGTCGTGATCGTATGATAGTTGGATATAAAACTACCTGTGGAATCATTGCTCAGCACCACTAAAGTTGTGAGTTCGAATCCCGTTCATATCAAGGTGTACTCTATACAACTTAATGTGATAAAGTTTGCCAGTGTCTTAGGACAGGTAGGTGGTTTTCTCTGGATACTCCGGTTTCCTCCACCAATACAACTGACCCCCACGATATAACTGAAATACCATTAAAAGTGTCATTTAACACATTACCCTAAACATTTACCTTCAGTGGTTCAGAATATGGTAGGTATAGAGAGAACAGAATATCAGGTTAGGGCATGATGCTTAACGCCACTTTAAACATCAGGTTAGGGTATGATGTTTAACGCCACTTTAAACATCAGGTTAGGGTATGATGTTTAACGTCACTTTAAACATCCGGTTAGAGCATGATGTTTAACGTCACTTTAAACATCCGGTTATGGTATGATGTTTAACGCCACTTTAAACATCCGGTTATGGTATGATGTTTAACGCCACTTTAAACATCCGGTTAGGGCATGATGCTTAACGCCACTTTAAACATCCGGTTATGGTATGATGTTTAACGCCACTTTAAACATCCGGTTATGGTATGATGTTTAACGCCACTTTAAACATCAGGTTAGGGCATGATGTTTAACGCCACTTTAAACATCCGGTTATGGTATGATGTTTAACGCCACTTTAAACATCCGGTTATGGTATGATGTTTAACGCCACTTTAAACATCCGGTTATGGTATGATGTTTAACGCCACTTTAAACATCAGGTTAGGGTATGATGTTTAACGCCACTTTAAACATCAGGTTAGGGCATGATGTTTAACGCCACTTTAAACATCAGGTTAGGGCATGATGTTTAACGCCACTTTAAGCATCCGGTTATGGTATGATGTTTAACGCCACTTTAAACATCAGGTTAGGGTATGATGTTTAATGCCACTTTAAGCATCAGGTTAGGGCATGATGTTGAACGCCACTTTAAACATCCGGTTAGGGCATGATGTTTAACGCCACTTTAAACATTCGGTTATGGTATGATGTTTAACGCCACTTTAAACATCAGGTTAGGGTATGATGTTTAACGCCACTTTAAACATCAGGTTAGGGTATGATGTTTAACGCCACTTTAAACATCAGGTTAGGGTATGATGTTTAACGCCACTTTAAACATCAGGTTAGAGCATGATGCTTAACGCCACTTTAAACATCAGGTTAGGGTATGATGTTTAACGCCACTTTAAACATCAGGTTAGGGTATGATGTTTAACGCCACTTTAAACATCAGGTTAGGGCATGATGTTTAACGCCACTTTAAACATCAGGTTAGGGCATGATGTTTAACGCCACTTTAAACATCAGGTTAGGATATGATGTTTAACGCCACTTTAAACATCCGGTTAGGGCATGATGTTTAACGCCACTTTAAGCATCCAGTTATGGTATGATGTTTAATGCCACTTTAAACATCCGGTTATGGTATGATGTTTAACGCCACTTTAAACATCCGGTTAGGGTATGATGTTTAATGCCACTTTAAACATCAGGTTAGGGTATGATGTTTAACGCCACTTTAAACATCAGGTTAGGGTATGATGTTTAACGCCACTTTAAACATCAGGTTAGGGTATGATGTTTAATGCCACTTTAAACATCAGGTTAGGGTATGATGTTTAACGCCACTTTAAACATCAGGTTAGGGTATGATGTTTAACGCCACTTTAAACATCAGGTTAGGGTATGATGTTTAATGCCACTTTAAACATCAGGTTAGGGTATGATGTTTAATGCCACTTTAAACATCCGGTTAGGGCATGATGTTTAACGCCACTTTAAACATCAGGTTAGGGCATGATGTTTAACGCCACTTTAAACATCAGGTTAGGGCATGATGTTTAACGCCACTTTAAACATCAGGTTAGGGCATGATGTTTAACGCCACTTTAAACATCCGGTTATGGTATGATGTTTAACGCCACTTTAAACATCCGGTTAGGGTATGATGTTTAATGCCACTTTAAACATCAGGTTAGGGCATGATGTTTAACGCCACTTTAAACATCAGGTTAGGATATGATGTTTAACGCCACTTTAAACATCCGGTTAGGGCATGATGTTTAACGCCACTTTAAGCATCCAGTTATGGTATGATGTTTAATGCCACTTTAAACATCCGGTTATGGTATGATGTTTAACGCCACTTTAAACATCCGGTTAGGGTATGATGTTTAATGCCACTTTAAACATCAGGTTAGGGTATGATGTTTAACGCCACTTTAAACATCAGGTTAGGGTATGATGTTTAACGCCACTTTAAACATCAGGTTAGGGTATGATGTTTAATGCCACTTTAAACATCAGGTTAGGGTATGATGTTTAATGCCACTTTAAACATCCGGTTAGGGCATGATGTTTAACGCCACTTTAAACATCAGGTTAGGGCATGATGTTTAACGCCACTTTAAACATCAGGTTAGGGCATGATGTTTAACGCCACTTTAAACATCAGGTTAGGGCATGATGTTTAACGCCACTTTAAACATCCGGTTATGGTATGATGTTTAACGCCACTTTAAACATCCGGTTAGGGTATGATGTTTAATGCCACTTTAAACATCAGGTTAGGGTATGATGTTCAACGCCACTTTAAACATCAGGTTAGGGTATGATGCTTAACGCCACTTTAAACATCAGGTTAGAGCATGATGTTTAACGCCACTTTAAACATCAGGTTAGGGCATGATGTTTAATGCCACTTTAAACATCAGGTTAGGGTATGATGTTTAACGCCACTTTAAACATCAGGTTAGGGCATGATGCTTAACGCCACTTTAAACATCAGGTTAGAGCATGATGTTTAAAGTGGCGTTAAGCATCCGGTTAGGGTATGATGTTTAACGCCACTTTAAACATCCGGTTAGAGCATGATGTTTAACGACACTTTAAATAGTTTTATTTATTGCTGTAGCAAATTTCTGACAAACTTTATCACATTATGTTGTATCGAGTACACCTCGCCATGAGCGGGGCTCTAACTCCCAACTTTAGTGGTGATAAGCACTGATTGTATATGTAGTTGTAAATCCAACTACCATGCAATCACGACCACGACGACCCCCAGAGAATATCACGATACTGGTATACATAGTTACATAAAGTAGACTATTTCTCAAAGTATACCTCAGCTGTTCTCTATATCGTCAGATTTGACGTTTTTACTCCCATTCTTAACTTCCTCTAAACAGCTGAATGATTTCCAGTGAAACTGTCAGATTGTAATCAGCACATAATGCCATTCTGCACCTATACTATTATTACTTTTTTTCAATCAAAATGATGATTGGGGTTTCCCATAACAAAACATTGACTAGGATATCTTTCCATAATGGGGTAGGCGTCCCCCTCTTCGCGCTTAAGACAGCAGTCGCACTATGGTATTATGTAATGAAATGCGCGGAAACCATTGTCTACAGACGAATGACAACGACATTACATATCCATACAATAAATCCAATGACAGTTCATGACATTGACACGTGGTTATTGGTGTATTTAACGATTATTGCACTTGTTTATGTTGCTAAAATCGAAATCTCATCAAAATCTAGTATTATAGAAAAACACGACTGAAAGGTGAAGGTTAGTGGATTTTGTAGATACATTTCAATACACTTCATGTATATTGCTTTGCACATATTTTTGTTAAAACTTATATGAAAATATTACTCCCTTCTTTATTTATTGTTCTTTTCATTTATACACTCCAATTAAAAAAAATTGGAAGGTAGAACGGCCAACGGTTTCACATAAATTATGTGCGACCTTGTCCGCATCCATGAACATAAGTTTTCGTCTTTCATCAATTTGTACTACGGTATTTGTTTTGTTAGATATGTTACAATCGAAATAATTCATGAAAGCCATAATGTGTTGTGAGTTTTAATATGATTTGGCAGGATATTAGTAAATTTTACACCTAGCTATATATCGCTAACAACGAAGTATGGCTTCTATTTTCGTCAGGAATATCTGTTCATGTTCGGTTATATATGCTTTTCTAATCAAAAGATTAAGGGGACATAACTTGTCAGTCTAGAATTGTATTTTTTTTTTCATACCCACATATTTCATATAACTTTGGAGCTCCTTACATATTGCAGTTGAGGACGACCACCATTTTCGCAAAACATAGGGACAGTGGTGGTTGTGGTCGTATGGTAGTTGGATTGATATCTACCTATGCAATCAGTCCCTATGACCACTAACGTTGTGAGTTCGAACCCCGTTTATGCGAGTTGTACTCGAAACAACATTATGTGATAAAGTTTGTCAGTGGACTTGTGACAGGTCGGTGGTTTTCTCTGTGTACCCCGTTTTCCTCCACCAATAAAACTGACCTCCAGATATAACTGAAATATTGTTGAAAGTGGCATTAAACACCATAACCCTAACCCATTTTGCAATGCAATCTCAAATTCGTGTCAATATTTGTCAGTAACAAGATTAACAACAGAATTTATAAACATTTGATAAGTTTTATTACCTTCAGGTATAAAAAATAGTGTGAACAACCCAAACGGTCGTGATTTCTCCCATATGGTGGATTTCTTTGGCATTTGTCGTTGTTGTAGATAATGTATAATTTACAAACCAATGCATAATAAGACAGAACTCTATTAAATTACACATTTCACACCTTAGAGTCTTACTTCTGTAGTTAGAAGAGGATATACATACATAACTGTCCTTCAGGTTATAAATGCTTACCAATGTCTCTGTTTATATAGCAAATAGTTCATGGCACTGAGGGTCATATGGCAGTATATGGACCGGTCCGTCACCAAAAAAATATTATATGGACCGAAGCTTACCCTAAGTGACATGAACTATTTGCTATATTATACTTTTTATCTAAAATAATAATGCAGGTGCCGTTCCAGAACCGAATCGAAAACGAGCCAGTCCAGTCCCGGTCCATATAACGTTATATTGACCGGTTGCGCTAACAAAAACAAATAGGGAAAATAAAAACGTAAAGTATAATATACAAAGTTATGGTATGAAATGTGAGTATTATCAGTAGTATTACAATAATATAAGTTACTAGTGTACACATATTAATAACTAAGGCTTGAGTCAAATGTAGAAATACTCTTTGGATTTGTCTTCTGTGGTGAAAAATTATAAGAATGTCGAAATCCTCCTGGTAACGTATGAGGTCTGTCGAACATAAATTCTGTGTCTATTTTATAACCACCATTTTGTACTCCGGATTTCTTTACATCATATTTTAATTTCGCTATTTTATGTAATTTCGGCACAAATATAGTTAAAATTATGACTGTCGCGCATACAATTAATCCTAAGCAAATGGTTGGTTCCACATAATCACGTGTTATTGTCACCATAACTACTACCCATACTATCCAGACGACAATGTTAATCCAACTACTTATAAGAATGAAAATAGCTTCTCCCATATTTTTCTTTTCTTTTCTAACAATAAATGAATACAATGCACAAATTATTACTAGCAACATTACATAAATTAAATATATCAAAAAGTCGTCTCTGTTAAATTTGCAAGCATACATTGTCTCATTTGACAATTCCCTTGTTTCTAGGAATGGTCCTCTTAAAGCAACATGTTGTACACCTATTGCAATCTGCACAGCAGTTACAAAGCTGACTGTTAAAAATTGATTAAGATTTGAAATTTCACCTCCTAAACCTATCAATTTGTAAGACCGAAGGGACATTAGCTTAGTCAAACATGTTGCATATGCAAGGGCATATGCAATCCCAGGAACAAGATATCTAGATGTACAAACAGACTCGCTTGGTGTAAATATAAAAGGTAAAACAGACAAATAAACACTAATCACGGCAACCAATAAAAGCAGACCTAATCCAATATAACGCTTGTTCAGAAGACCGAGACAAGTTTTGTAGATGACGTAGAACACGAACAACATCGACGCTGCTACACCACCACACGCAATACCTAAAATCACGAAAGCCCATAATTCATTGTTTAATTCTGCAGACGACAAGAAAAATGGCATTTCTGGATCCAGATACGGTTCTGGTAGTGTCGGTTTCTCTGTAGTGTTATTATAGTTTATACAAACACAAGAACCGACACATCTCGACAAAGGTATGTCGTTAAGTACCATTCCGCCATTATCATAAGCCTGAATATGTTCCTTTGATAATAACAATGTGTCGTCTTTCCATTCTCCTACCTGTTTAAAGTAAAACAGAATTTGTTAGTATCAAGCATAGTTACAAAAACGTAGATACCTAGGAACCATGCTTATGTATACGTTGTAAAAGTAACACAACTGGTGCCACTAGTGGAACAATAACTGCTTACCATTCCGGGACACCCGAATTCGCATCCGGATTTTAGTAAGGTTTATGTTGTCCAATCTGTAGTTCTCTGCGTAGGGTTTTGCCCACCATCTTCGTATTTTTGTCCTTTTCCTTCTGGCAATTGTATTGTCTACCATTAGATTTACGACATCTGATTACACATTTGGTATCTTCAAATTGTTCTAAGAAAGAAGAACTAAGGCAAAAGCAAAACATCACAATAACTTTTCACCATGGTAACTAGTTAATATCATTTGATCCACTTGATTACTATAACCTTTTCAGTGATTGGTTGACTAATATAACTGAAATATTGTTGAAAGTGGCGTTAAACACCATAACCCTAACACCTGGCTAATTAATACTCAGCATCATTGCTGAATTAGTTATTAATGGAATTTGAATGGATGCTTAGATTGCCACAAGGAAAGGTGGGACGTGGAGTGGGCCGAAAATTCTTCTTAGGCAGCAACAAACGACCACTTCCAACAAACTGCTCATTTGAGGCTGCAAACGTGCAAGAGGTGTCATTCTTCAAACAAGACGTGTTCAAATGTCGAGTTGTAGCGTTAGGGTTATAGTGTTTAACGCCACTTTCAACAATATTTCAGCTATATCGTGGTGGTCAGTTTTATTGGTGGAGGAGACTGGAGTATCCAGAGAAAACCACCTACCTGCTGCAAGACACCGACGAACTTTATCACATAATGTTGTATCGTGTACACCTCGCCATGTCCTGATAGGCACTAATTGTACATGTAGTTGTAAATTATTTATGGAATCTTTTCAATGAATTTGAAACCCGCAGTTTAACATTCAACTGAATTGGTTTGGTTTAAAATGGGATGTATAATGTACTATATATGTTACTAACTTATTCGATACAACAACATCCACCAACCTATAAACCGTTTTGATACGGGTTGCGTTATAAGCTATTCTGTAAGGCCGACAAATATGATTATTGACTGATTAATAGTGAGGAGTTTAAGGGGTTATCCCATTGGATTTCGGAACTGTTCTGTCGGTGTCGTATTTTTTCAATTCATAAATGGTGTTGATAGGAGTAGCACACTATTTTTCATTTTCGAATAAATTTGTTTCAATGCGTTTCTTACCTTCTTCATTGTATTAACTTGGAAGTTGTTAATCTGAAATGCACCATTTTGTAATGTTGATCCATTCAAGCTTATATCCTCGTGTTCATATGTAAAATTAATGTTTCTAAAATCATCGTCTTCGAGAGTCAAACCTACACTTTCTAACATTTTACACATGCCTTGTCCTTGTCCACATATTTTTTCTATCCTGCTGTGCAATGCATGCAACATAAGATCAGTTTCTATGACGATACTGGAGGATTGTATCATGATGTCGTGTGGTAAGGCACATTCTTGGCCAGTTTGACAATTTCTTCGTTCTGTAATAAATTGCCGCATCCATGGGTTTCCATATATACTTGTTTTTTTATTTTTAGCTGTGTCTAAATGTACTTTTAAGCCATTGTTAATTTTATTCATCATATCAACGACAATAGAACCAAGAGGAATTTGAATATTAGACGTTGTATCATTCCAGGAAATATTTGTCTCACAAATAATATGGACTTTTTGGAGGATTTTTGCACCGAAGAAATTTCGTATGTCTTCAACTGATAAAAACAGAATAACAACGTTAACTGTGCTTCTCTCAATTGTTTGAATAGTTTGTGATATCGAAGACGAATCTGAAATCACATGTTGTGTACTCACGCAAATATTATTTTCTTTAGCATATTCCATAAATAATGTCGTTTTTGATTCGTATTCAAAACCAACAGAACTCACAACAGAAATATAAGTCCAACCCATTGTCGATAGAAAATTCACAATAGCGTTTACTTCAGATCGTGCATAAGAATATTTTAGTTTTCCAAGAACAGTGCTCATGTCATTATTATCAGTTGAATGAGACATAGCATATTTTCCTAGATGTTGAACAGATGCCTTTAGATCCAGAGCAATATCTTTCTCTGTATATAGGAAGTAGCCAGGCACTGAAACAGGCGTAGCCATCTTTGCACTTGAAGATGAAAACGAGGCAAAGCAACTTTCAAAATTTGTTAAAGCTTGTTGGGATACATCAATACCAGAACAGGTATCGACAATTAAAGATCCTAAATTAATTCCAGGCAATAAGTATGGGTATCTAGATTTAGCAGTGTTTACAGCATAGAGAAATGACTCTGTTAAATATTCTGTTCCAACGTCGAGCGAAAGCGATCCACATGTTCCAACTTTTGCACCTGTCTTGTGTATTGGAAACATTCCAAGAAGATCGATGTCACCGGAAGTGTAATGATGATCAATGTTTTGAGTAGTGGTTGTTTGACATTGTTGACAAGATGAACACCATCCGGGACATTGGTGTTGTAAAATAACGGCGTTGTCATTAGAGTCATATGCAAACACTTGATCTGTTGACAATGTTAGGTCATTTCTTCCAGATATTTCTCCAACCTGAAACGAATATAAATAGTATCATTATATGTCGCAATATTGAACGAAAGAGGGGTACAATAGTTCCCCTCTTATAAAATCACATCTTCTGCAATGAATATATGACCTTATAAGAGGGGTGGCCTCTCTTGAAAGGCCACAATTTAATACCATTTTACTATCTCAGTGTATCTGAAATGTGGTCTGTCAAGGCCTTTTGTTGGAGTGACATTATAATAGGGGGATTACTGTAAAGCTGTTTGGAGGAGACTTCTGTGACTGTATCATAATTATATACAACAACGAGGAGACTTCTGTGACTGTATCATAATTATATACAACAACGAGGAGACTTCTGTGACTGTATCATAATTATATACAACAACGAGGAGACTTCTGTGACTGTATCATAATTATATACAACAACGAGGAGACTTCTGTGACTGTATCATAATTATATACAACAACGAGGAGACTTCTGTGACTGTATCATAATTATATACAACAACGAGGAGACTTCTGTGACTGTATCATAATTATATACAACAACGAGAAGACTTCTGTGACTGTATCATAATTATATACAACAACGAGGAGACTTCTGTGACTGTATCATAATTATATACAACAACGAGGAGACTTCTGTGACTGTATCATAATTATATACAACAACGAGGAGACTTCTGTGACTGTATCATAATTATATACAACAATGAGGAGACTTATGTGACTGTATCATAATTATATACAACAACGAGGAGACTTCTGTGACTGTATCATAATTATATACAACGAGGAGACTTCTGTGACTGTATCATAATTATATACAACAACGAGGAGACTTATGTGACTGTATCATAATTATATACAACAACGAGGAGACTTCTGTGACTGTATCATAATTATATACAACGAGGAGACTTCTGTGACTGTATCATAATTATATACAACAACGAGGAGACTTATGTGACTGTATCATAATTATATACAACAACGAAGAGACTTATGTGACTGTATCATAATTATATACAACAACGAGGAGACTTCTGTGACTGTATCATAATTATATACAACAATGAGGAGACTTATGTGACTGTATCATAATTATATACAACAACGAGGAGACTTCTGTGACTGTATCATAATTATATACAACAACGAGGAGACTTATGTGACTGTATCATAATTATATACAACAATGAGGAGACTTATGTGACTGTATCATAATTATATACAACAACGAGGAGACTTCTATGACTGTATCATAATTATATACAACAACGAGGAGACTTATGTGACTGTATCATAATTATATACAACAACGAGGAGACTTCTGTGACTGTATCATAATTATATACAACAACGAGGAGACTTCTGTGACTGTATCATAATTATATACAACAACGAGGAGACTTATGTGACTGTATCATAATTATATACAACCATGAGGAGACTTATGTGACTGTATCATAATTATATACAACAACGAGGAGACTTCTGTGACTGTATCATAATTATATACAACGAGGAGACTTCTGTGACTGTATCATAATTATATACAACAACGAGGAGACTTATGTGACTGTATCATAATTATATACAACAACGAGGAGACTTCTGTGACTGTATCATAATTATATACAACAACGAGGAGACTTCTGTGACTGTATCATAATTATATACAACAACGAGGAGACTTCTGTGACTGTATCATAATTATATACAACAACGAGGAGACTTATGTGACTGTATCATAATTATATACAACAACGAGGAGACTTCTGTGACTGTAGCATAATTATATACAACAACGAGGAGACTTCTGTGACTGTATCATAATTATATACAACAACGAGGAGACTTCTGTGACTGTATCATAATTATATACAACAACGAGGAGACTTCTATGACTGTATCATAATTATATACAACAACGAGGAGACTTATGTGACTGTATCATAATTATATACAACAACGAGGAGACTTCTGTGACTGTATCATAATTATATACAACAACGAGGAGACTTCTGTGACTGTATCATAATTATATACAACAACGAGGAGACTTCTATGACTGTATCATAATTATATACAACAACGAGGAGACTTATGTGACTGTATCATAATTATATACAACAACGAGGAGACTTCTGTGACTGTATCATAATTATATACAACAACGAGGAGACTTATGTGACTGTATCATAATTATATACAACCATGAGGAGACTTATGTGACTGTATCATAATTATATACAACAACGAGGAGACTTCTGTGACTGTATCATAATTATATACAACGAGGAGACTTCTGTGACTGTATCATAATTATATACAACAACGAGGAGACTTATGTGACTGTATCATAATTATATACAACAACGAGGAGACTTCTGTGACTGTATCATAATTATATACAACAACGAGGAGACTTCTGTGACTGTATCATAATTATATACAACAACGAGGAGACTTCTATGACTGTATCATAATTATATACAACAACGAGGAGACTTATGTGACTGTATCATAATTATATACAACAACGAGGAGACTTCTGTGACTGTATCATAATTATATACAACAACGAGGAGACTTATGTGACTGTATCATAATTATATACAACCATGAGGAGACTTATGTGACTGTATCATAATTATATACAACAACGAGGAGACTTCTGTGACTGTATCATAATTATATACAACGAGGAGACTTCTGTGACTGTATCATAATTATATACAACAACGAGGAGACTTATGTGACTGTATCATAATTATATACAACAACGAGGAGACTTCTGTGACTGTATCATAATTATATACAACGAGGAGACTTCTGTGACTGTATCATAATTATATACAACAACGAGGAGACTTATGTGACTGTATCATAATTATATACAACAACGAGGAGACTTCTGTGACTGAATCATAATTATATACAACAACGAGGAGACTTATGTGACTGCATCATAATTATATACAACCATGAGGAGACTTCTATGACTGTATCATAATTATATACAACAACGAGGAGACTTATGTGACTGTATCATAATTATATACAACAACGAGGAGACTTCTGTGACTGTATCATAATTATATACAACAACGAGGAGACTTCTGTGACTGTATCATAATTATATACAACAACGAGGAGACTTCTATGACTGTATCATAATTATATACAACAACGAGGAGACTTATGTGACTGTATCATAATTATATACAACAACGAGGAGACTTCTGTGACTGTATCATAATTATATACAACAACGAGGAGACTTATGTGACTGTATCATAATTATATACAACCATGAGGAGACTTATGTGACTGTATCATAATTATATACAACAACGAGGAGACTTCTGTGACTGTATCATAATTATATACAACGAGGAGACTTCTGTGACTGTATCATAATTATATACAACAACGAGGAGACTTATGTGACTGTATCATAATTATATACAACAACGAGGAGACTTCTGTGACTGTATCATAATTATATACAACAACGAGGAGACTTCTGTGACTGTATCATAATTATATACAACAACGAGGAGACTTCTATGACTGTATCATAATTATATACAACAACGAGGAGACTTATGTGACTGTATCATAATTTTATACAACAACGAGGAGACTTCTGTGACTGTATCATAATTATATACAACAACGAGGAGACTTATGTGACTGTATCATAATTATATACAACCATGAGGAGACTTATGTGACTGTATCATAATTATATACAACAACGAGGAGACTTCTGTGACTGTATCATAATTATATACAACGAGGAGACTTCTGTGACTGTATCATAATTATATACAACAACGAGGAGACTTATGTGACTGTATCATAATTATATACAACAACGAGGAGACTTCTGTGACTGTATCATAATTATATACAACGAGGAGACTTCTGTGACTGTATCATAATTATATACAACAACGAGGAGACTTATGTGACTGTATCATAATTATATACAACAACGAGGAGACTTCTGTGACTGAATCATAATTATATACAACAACGAGGAGACTTATGTGACTGCATCATAATTATATACAACCATGAGGAGACTTCTATGACTGTATCATAATTATATACAACAACGAGGAGACTTCTGTGACTGTATCATAATTATATACAACGAGGAGACTTCTGTGACTGTATTATAATTATATACAACAACGAGGAGACTTCTATGACTGTATCATAATTATATACAACAACGAGGAGACTTCTGTGACTGTATCATAATTATATACAACAACGAGGAGACTTCTGTGACTGTATCATAATTATATACAACAATGAGGAGACTTATGTGACTGTATCATAATTATATACAACAACGAGGAGACTTCTGTGACTGTATCATAATTATATACAACGAGGAGACTTCTGTGACTGTATCATAATTATATACAACAACGAGGAGACTTATGTGACTGTATCATAATTATATACAACAACGAGGAGACTTCTGTGACTGTATCATAATTATATACAACGAGGAGACTTCTGTGACTGTATCATAATTATATACAACCATGAGGAGACTTCTATGACTGTATCATAATTATATACAACAACGAGGAGACTTCTGTGACTGTATCATAATTATATACAACCATGAGGAGACTTATGTGACTGTATCATAATTATATACAACAACGAGGAGACTTCTGTGACTGTATCATAATTATATACAACGAGGAGACTTCTGTGACTGTATCATAATTATATACAACAACGAGGAGACTTCTATGACTGTATCATAATTATATACAACAACGAGGAGACTTATGTGACTGTATCATAATTATATACAACAACCACAACCACAGAAACAAGACGAAAATCAAGGCATTTAAATATCAGAGCTGTAATAATAAAAGACTCTTTGTTCATTCTATTATGTTTCCAATAAACATGTTTCTTCATGTTATTCAATAATAGTTAATCAAATCCAGTGTGTACATGTATCACAATAAATCTCACAATTACTTTATATGACTGTTCTAGAATTTGTGTTATTTCCATACCTGTTGCTTGCAATTGATTGAATTCTTACTGACTAGAACAAGTGTCAACATTGTCATCTTCTCGTGGCAATTGCAAGAGTTTTATGTCCAAATGTGGGACACTTTGTGAACACAGAACCCTTGCCTTGGAAAAATGGCAACCTAATATTACCACATACTAAGAAGCATGCTCATGTTTCTAAGCATGTCTGGTTTATTGTTGTTTAATGTCAGATGAGCAGTATTTTAGCTTTGTGGATGACAAGAACAATTATACAAGCAATGGATCAGATACGTAAAAGGTATGTTTAGGTCGGATGGTTAGATTACCACAACCTGAACCATGGAAAAGGAGATATGATGGATGAGGTCAGATAAATTGTCTTGTTGGTTGCTTTGTAAGGAGCTAGTAGACTTAGTCTTACGTGCAAGGTATCCAACGATGGAACTAAGTTACATTTCTATACTTGGAGAACCTCGTGAGCAGAGGAATCGTGATCATTCCAAATTATTCATATTTGTCATTTCATCTAACAAAATGACGATAAAGGTAATGTTCCAATGAATCTAATTTAATCAGATGCAAATTCCGATATGGTGCATCTCCGATTTAGTGCTACCTACAAGAGCACAAAACCCTTAAATTGTCAGACATTTAATAAGTCAATTTCGAACCCACCTATGACCCTAGAGTAGACATACTGATAATTATATTGCTCACAAATAGTCATAAATAATACCACATACATTATAATATACAAAAGTTACGTCATTATGTCCGGTGTCATATAGTTAAACGAGTACCCTCTCTTCTTAAGCATTTTAAGTTTTGCCCGTCTGTTCTTTTTCTTCTGACCATTGTATTTCTGTCCGTTTTCGATTTATGACTTATGACCACCCTTTTGGTTTCTTAGCCATCTTGTACATGCATGTTAGAAGATTATATGCGCTTTAATCTCCCTTTTATGTTGTTTTATTGTAGATTTATTGTGTTTTTGTGTGTTTATTTGTCTTCACAAAGTAATAATGGTCGTTATACCTTCAACATTTGTATTCAATCTTAATATCTACAAGATATATACCTTGACTTCTGAAGACTGTTGATCTGTACGCTTATTAATAATCTCTAACGGGATCCTTAAATTACCATTCGTCGTGAAGCTTATCTCTGTTGATTCATCTTTAAATGCATAACCAGGGATGGCGGATTCAATGTAACTTCCAAATTTATCATACGATTTGAATTCGTCACAGATTCCAGAACGGAGTGGACATTTTGATTTGTACAGCTCGTCCACTATGCTAACTGTCGTATCAACATAATCCACAATGAAATTAAGTACGGTCAAGTCTGTTTCATCATTGCTAGAAAATGTCGGTTGATTGGTACATGTGTTTGGAAATATCGTATCATCATCGATTACCAAGTGACACTTGTGACGATTTTCGTGATATTCAACCCACCATCTGTTCGTATCTTTCGTCACCGGTCCTCTAGAGTAGCCGTTGTCTAGCACAGCTAATGTATTAATGTCATGTGTTAACGATGGATCCGATACTTGTTTAGGACGAATGACTATAGAACCTCTCGGCAAGTTAGAAATATAATTCCACGGAAAAAATACCATATTAACATTATCAAATGTAAACTGTATTGTATGTAATTCATTGATCAAATTAACTGTATCTTCCTTAGTAGTAAAAAGAAGAACTGCACCAGTTGTAATGGTTGCGTTAGAAACTTGAGAAGAGATGGCTCTAATATCTGCATTGTTCTTTTTAACTATTATCTCGTTAAAGATGCATACCCCATCTTTATTTAGTTGTGAAATTCGACTTGTTATTGTCGCAATATTTTTTAATTCTTCGGAATATACAATGGATATATACGTCCAATTAAGAGATTTCAAGACAGGCACAACAGTCTCAAGATATACGTCATACTGAACCAAAGGAGAAGACAGTCCGCTTGAGGAAACTTGGAAATTAGCAAGGTCCATGGATCCTGTAGCGATTGTTTGCAACGAGTTAACAAATTCAATGTTTGAAACCCATTTTCCTGGTAGTGTTAAATTAGATTTTCCATTGTAGAATGTGGCAGGACAGTTTGAATTAGGAAGTATGTGTGACGATTCCATTGTCTTACCACCACATGTGTCGTAGATCAGAGCTCCAATAGAAACTCCTGGTAGAAGGCTTTTCGTTGGATATTTGTCTTGTACCGTGTCTATGGCATACTTTAGTGAATTAGCCATAATAATACCTTCCATTGATAGTTCAGAACATTTCTGACCAAATACAGAATCTTTGTATATTGGGAAACCAGCTGTTAATACAATATCACCATCATAAGCCATCACAGTCGGTAACCTATCTATTTCCTTTTTGAAACACTCTCCACAATTATAGCAGGAATCAGAACATAAGGAAGAGGGAACTTGTAATCTACTGTCACCTACAAATGTAATTGTATCATTTGTAATCTTTGCAACCTGAAAGAAAAAAATAATAATATAGACAGTTCCAAAATGGAATCGACAATATCGTAGAAACATAGCGACAATCGACACCCTTAAACACACATACATGACAGCTCGCTTTCTTGGCTTGATACAGGCACTTCAATAAAGAGTTGCAGGTTAAACTAATTTTAGGGGCCCGTGTAAATATATCTTAAACACAACAGAAAATCGTACAAAACAAGTAGCGGTTGTGGTTGACCCATTAATGAAAATAAGTTTAAAGTATAATGGTCAACAATATAACCCACCCCAACAACATGCACGAAAAACACCTCTGTCAAACATTAAACTTCTAAATAAAGACAGACGACAGAAACCGATAAAAAATATAGATCATTCCAATTATATCCTCTTTATATCTAGATTCCCATTGGTTAAAAATAAATAAACACGATGCATTTGTATATCGCTACTGAGCAACGGTGCTTATAATAAAACACATAAAGTCATAGAAACATAAAGATGATGTCAAGTCAGTTGTTATGAGACTACTTGACATACACACTCAATAATGATTGTGCTAACCAATTATGGTAGAGATCAATCATGTATGGCTACCCCGAAAAGAACATAACAACCACACCTGACTCAAGTTCAACCAACATCTCAGTTGATACGCTTATTCTAAAGCTTATTCAGGTTACCAGGGAATAATAGTATATACCTTTCAAATAAATTACTTGTTCTGGAATACCAAATAAATAGAGGTTGATAGTTACCATCATGAATTACAAATGTAGTTAGTAATTCCAGAATTTCGGTGCACCAACTGCTTGCATGCAGACATGTCAACGATCACAAATTTTGAATTTGGTGTCATACATGCAGCTACTGAAGATTAACATTTAGAAGTACTAGTTTCTTTGTACTATCTGGTATTTTACCATTGTCTATGAATAGTCCATTAATCATGAACATTAATAATGGGGCAGAATTAACCACAGCAACTTGCCATTAACGATAATGCCTTTGCCATTAAAGATAATACTATTGCCATTGCTGCCATGATACTGAGAAACCAAGTAAGTAAACAGGGAAGACAAGGTCGACTAAAAGATCTTTGGACTAATTAATTTGTTTGACAAGATGATATGGGGCGTTTAATTGAAATTTGCGTTAAAAACAATTACGTGTATATGGATATGATGATAAAACAGATATAAATGTTATCTGGAATGCGAACCCAATGACTATACATAATACAAACCTCAATCATGGGAAATGATCCAGTACTCAAAATTACTGGAACTTCTTCCTCTACATATTTTCCATTTATTGATTCCTTGATTTGAACGGGATACCCTAGTAAATTCTGCTTAACACTAACAGTTACGAAATTTGGCAAAACATTGCATTTTGTGAAATCGTAATTTGCACAGTTAAATGTTTTTGCGCGCGAAATTGCGCGGAAAATATTATAATATGCGGACAAGACATTTATGGAAATCCGATCATGTGATCGTGACCTTAAATATTTTAACAAATCATTGCTGCAGACGGTGTGATTGAACGTGCTGTCATATTGACAATAATTCATAGAATCTAACAACTTTGATATTATTGGGTCTGTTTCATTAAAAACGCTAAATTTATTTTCCAAATATTTATAGAAATTTTCGATAATTGGTGTTTTTTCTCTGATAAAAAATGTGTTGTTTTCCATTGGTGCGGTGACAAAATCTATATTTGAATCTCCAATTATAAGGAAAGTTTTATCTTTATGTGAGGTCAAACTTTGTAGTAATTCATCTAAGTTATCATGGCCTGACACAAATAACAGTAATACATTTGAAGATGACAAGTTCATTAAGGCCGAGTTTATATTTGTTCCTGGTATACTGAAAGCACACATGTCGTAAGAGCTAGCCATATTTAGAAATAATTCACGATCTGTTTCTGCAAGGGTGTTGCTCACAGCGAAAACATTAACGTGATTCCATTGAAACGTCTCCATAAATTTCATGACAGCCTGAAATTAAAATTTTATTAATTGAAATAATTTTAAATTTATAAAAAGTTTTTAAGATAAAATTATGTGATCCATGACAGGTGGGACAAATAATTTTGTGACCACTGTATGGGTGACCTTTATGTATTGGCTAGAATATAAAATATCACGAATATTCCTGATTTATTATTTAGCTTTCCAGTTTTTCGATTTTTAGCGTACCTGATGAAGGTTATTTCAGAAGATGATGTTCTTTCCAAGTTTGGTGATTTTGTTGGTAGATACCAATTGAGCTTGAAATAATGGTTACCACAGATACCACAGGTTTGCTTCATACCTTGACCTACACTTCGAAATTTACAGTGAGGGTCGGTTAAGAACGAAACTTGACACAAAAAAGATGATTTCAATTTTCCCATTGCGAACTTTCCACATTTCAGCAGCACCTGCATATGGAATAGAAATCTCTCAAAGGATGCAATATTCCGGAGTTTGTGGTTCCTATCATGATTTCCTTGATAAAGTGTTTGCTGTTAACAAGGAAGCTACTAAACCAAGAGTTCATAGTGGTAATGTTGAAGTCATCACTTCGAAAGTTTTACGGCCACCCACATGACTTTGTTAGTCGTTACGGAATATCTGTGTCACAAATGACCATGGATATGTTCGGTTTGTTGTAATCACAATCCGGTTCTTCCCTCATTCATGACTTATCACTGGGTTTGTAGCGAGAATTACACGACGATTGTCACATGTAACTGCCTACCCTTCCGGAGCACCTGAGTTCACTCCCCTTATTTAGTGGTGTGCATGTTACTCGATCTTTAGTTTCCTGCTTAGTGTATTGAAGATCATTGTTTGCCCGTTTGTCTTTTTTGGTTTCTGATTACCCCTTTGGCTTCAAACTTTTCTTGTCATATTCAACTCACCAACTGCAGAAAAACAGAAAGTTGCTATTGAAAATGTAAATGAAACATAAACGAAACGTGCTAAACAACTCGGGTTTCATTTAAAAAAGAAAGATGGCAACCATGTAATGTTAAATCTTAGGTGAGAAAGTCAAGGACGTATTCATTCATTTAAATTGTCAAGTTAGAAAATAAAACATGAATAACTTTTCCTTGTGACGCAGTACAGTATTTGAATATCAGTGCAAAATGGTAAGGAATGGGTATATAATACAATATCAGTGTCATATTTTAGAAAAATGGTTCATGTGACACAGAGTATACGGTTACCATAAGCCTGATGGAAATGAACCTTAGTTTTAACAAAAATAGTTACCAATGGTTTCCACATTGAAGCACCAGCTATAGATAAAGACAGACCAGCAGTGGAAGTCACGTAATCATCCAATACTATCCCAGTATGCACTATTCCAAAAGGACGTATCACGTCTAAAATGGCTGTCTGAATTTCTCTTCTTGTAAAAGTTGTGACACCTTAAATCAAATGTCAGTTAATAATATTACGAATACATTAAAAATAATCACAATAAATCAGTATGTTTCTGTGATATACAACATTCATTGAGAGTGTTTGCTTCATTTGTTAAGTATAGATGGTGACAGTGTTTAGTAGTGAATGAAACCGAAGTGCCATGAGAAAACAACAGAACATTGGTATGTATTTGGCAAACTGTTTAGCTTAAAGTAGAAGTCGAGCCTAACCCGTTGTGAGTTAGATGAGAATTATGCGTCACTGCTGAAATGACAGTGTTTATCATAGTAACTAGATAAGCGACAACCTCTCTTATACTCTTACAACACCGTAATGTTAAATAACTATATGTATATTCTACTTCTACTTCTACCAAATACTGATCACGTTCAACAAGTAGAAGACTATGTCCGAGGTTGCACATGCCAGTTGAAAAGGGTTAAAACTATTTTCAAGTTTCATAAATCAGTATTTGATAGAGAAAACAGCACCATTGAATGTTTAAGCCAAGTTTCGTAAGACTATAAATCCATACGGAATTAATTAGATTGAGAGATGTTTTGAGCAGTCATTGGTTATTACAATATATAGTCGTCATACAGTACTTTTTCTATAAGTGCTATATCAGATACTTAAAATATTGGACAACAAAAAAAAAACGTTCTTTCTTTACCTTTTTCCCACGTGTAAATTTTTATTTTCTATCGTCTTTATTGACAGCTTAGTCGCTTCTTGTCAGTATGTTTTAAGATTCCATTCATCTTATATATTATTCATTCAAATCACATGTTCGTACATTTTTTATATTTAATTTACCGTCAACCACCCACAATGACTCATGTATACATGTATACAACATTCAAAATGAGGAAAGATTAACGTAATGTGCCCCTTTTAGTGCTGAGTATTCGTGCACTAGATATGCATTTCAATGTGTTATATTTCCCGGATTGTGCTAACGCTGAAAACAAAAACATTATAGATATTTGAAAAGCACAATCTTTAAGACGACCAAAACATACAAAGCAAAACATAATTAGAGCGCGAATGGTTCCTATAATAAGGGAGAGTAAGATCCTTAAAACTAGAGCAATGACGTCCATAAAATTGGGACAAAAGTACGATATTTAAAAATAGGGCAAGTACTATCTCTAAGACTAAGCCGATAAGTACGGTTCCCAAATGTTAGAGCAATATCGGTCCCTACAACCGGGGCAAATACGATCCATAACATTTGACTTGTCTTTTGCAAAAGTTTTTAACAATTAATAACTTGCATACATTTGATACTAATGAACCTCTCTTCCAGGTAAATGTCATAATGTATCTACTTGCCTGTTAAGAGTATTTCTCAACAAAATTAAAGTTTAGAAAAGTAACGCTTACCAGCTATTTCTGTCACATTACCACAGGTATTTGTGTTGATATATTGTCCTAATATCTTTAATGTCCGTTTAAGAGATCCACAAGAATCGTAAACAACAAGTCCTGGAATAAAGTAAGATATGTATTTTACTACAGAACACTTTAAACAGATTTGCTTGACAATCTATTTTGAGGGAAGTTTTTTTTTTTTTTATGTCTCCTTATGGTTTGGAGATTGGTAAATTGGATGATTTTTATCAGAATACAGACATACGCTTGAGGGTTAGTGTTATGGTATTTAACGCTACTTTCAACAATATTTCAGTTATATCGTGGCTGTCAGTTTTATTGGTGGAGGAAACTGGAGTATCGGAGAAAACTACCGACCTGCTGCAAGTCACTGACAAACTTTATCACATAATGTTGTATAAAGTACATCTCGCCTGAGCGGGATTCGAACTCGCAACATAAGTAGTGATAGGCACTGATTGCATAGGTAGTAATAAATCCAATTACCATAAGATCATGACCACAACGACCCCAAACTTACATTTCATTTATTTAATGGTTTCATCAATTGTTTATTAGTACCTTCTCAGTGGTTTCACCTGAGCTATTTAAACTGACCACGAGTAGTACTGGTAGCAGAGTATTTGTAAAATGCATATGTCCCTAACGAATTTACCGTAGTGGTAAACTTTCTCATCGTATTGTATAGGTAGAGCATACCTATTGTTGACCTTTACATGAACCTAATAATTGGCTATACGATATATAGACTAATAATCACCTTAGACAGCTATCAAGTGTGAATGATCCAAAAGTGGTTTTGAAAATAATCACCTAACCTTAGACCACTACCTCGAGCTTTATCCATACACAAGTAGTTATATGAAAATAATGATAGTTTGTTCTTGCTTCGGTGGTTACTGTATTCTTGAATACAAAGGTTCCCGTAACCTTTATTGTCCATATAAATAGGTGCTTCTAAAACCATATTAATTAATACCAGAACTAAGTCAATGACATTAGTATTATGGGTAATTGTGAAAATCTCTTTATTTATCTACTTTAGATCTGTTACTCAACAAGTTTTCTTGCTCCCAAAGATTTTAAAATTATTTGGCTTTGAACGTATCTGACGAAGTTTGTTCCTGAAACGCGTCGTGCGCACTAAATTTAATATCTATGTTTTTATTTCATCGGCATCTGTCGTTGTTTCTGTGTTTAGAAATTTAATATTTGACATGGGAGTAGTTAGTTATATCACAATACAAAAAGAAATGTATCAGTATTAATTCCATATTTAAAGTCAACGGTAAGAAAATAGCATTAATAGGTAATAAAAAAGAGTATTATCCATTACCCATTGACAATTCCTTCTTACCATTTACATTATGGAATTAATACTGATAGAGTGTCTTGTGTACAGTGGTCTAGTGCCTGTGGTTATATTGTCAACTATTAATGTTTCACTCTTTTATCTCATCATATTTACAAAGGGGTGTGTATTGTACATGTCTAGGAAATATGAAAATGTACTTTAAAGGTATCATGGCTTCCCAAAACAAGGGTCACGTGTCTACAAAATATTAGTGGTAACTTTGACATAGAAGGTTTATTTCGAGGCCGATTGCATTTAAGAATTTGTCATTTATATTGCCTTAATGAAACAGAACATTGCAAGTTTTATTTCAATAATGGCACTTATTATGTCGTCTTCATTAAGGAAATAAATACCAGTGTCATGTTTTAATAAATACCAGTGTCATGTTTTCATTGAGGAAATAAATACCAGTGTCATGTTTTCATTGAGGAAATAAATACCAGTGTCATGTATTAATAAATACCAGTGTCATGTTTTCATTGAGGAAATAAATACCAGTGTCATGTTTTCATTGAGGAAATAAATACCAGTGTCATGTTTTCATTGGTGATCGACATAATAGTGACTTGAGATGATATTACATCTGATGATCCTCTCATCAGTTGTAATATGCAATTTGATTGGACAATAAAAATGTTGATGGAGATTTCATTTTGATCGCGAACATATTAATATTAATGCTATGTACATGCATAACAACTTGCCACAGACACTTTGTGAAAAGTGATCCTTGCCTCGGGGATGCTGTAAAAGTAATTTAAACGCATGTTTTAAGAAAACTTGTTTTTTAATCAAGACTTTGGCTTACCAACATTGCTTTGTGTGTTTTTATTCATTAATTCGTTTGACCATTTCAGTGACATCAGACCTTCAACGGCCCGGTTGGATAGATGTAAACAATTCCCATTAACGTCAGTTTCTTGGTGGAAGTCATAAATAACCAATATGTAAGGGGATCCTTCAATTTGCACTTCCGGTTTTATTTCAAATGACAAATGCAAAACCATCAATAAAACAACTGCTGTTCCTAGAGAAGAAGGTATCTCCATTTTGCTGAAAAAGAAACAAATGCAAATTTAACAATTTAACAAGAAATTGCAAAACAAAACGTTGATCAATATATCACCTACGTACAAAGTAAGTTGTGCTAAACATACGTTGATGAGGCGTAGTGAAAAGTTTCACTGTCTCATTTTGTAGACAGTCGGATTTGGTTCTTTTGATCGTCAAGCTTGGCCCGTTGAACGATTCGACGTGCTCCTCGTCTATTAACAGGTCAATATGTGCACCAAAGCGCCATATCTACGCCTCGTCATTTAATAAATGCAGCTGTCCGTCAAAACGCCATACTAGTATCTGCGCCTCGTCATTTAACAAGTGCAGCTGTCCATCAAAGCGCCATATCTGCACCTCGTTATTTAATAAGCCCAGCTGTCTGTCAAAACGCCATACTAGTATCTGCGCCTCATCATTTAATAAGTACATCTGTCCGTCAAAGCGCCATATCTGCGCCTCGTCATTTAATAAGTGCAGCTACCCGTCAAGAGCAATATCCGACATTTCTAAACTAGTAACCATAAGTATATTAGTATCTTCAAGTTCTGCATTTATCGATATGCCTCGATCCACTTTATTTTATAAAAATAGCTGGTCGCAAGGCAGACCATCCAGCTCGCCTGTGCAATCTATAGTTACATGTGAATGTCATAACCATGTGGTTAGTGTTTAATTTGGTTAAGAACAATACTTCAGTTTAGCCAAAAGAAAACCATTTAATGGCATTCAAAATGGACATATAAATGTAATAGTAAAACAGGTCTTAGCAAAAATGTCGAAGTCATTCAGGCAAACTCACATGTGAAGTTTCATCAACCTGGACCAAGTAGTTTGTCTACATTGGATCTAAGCGCAAACGTTAACGCAAAAATGTCGAAGTCATTCAGGCAGAAATAGTAGGTCACGGTGACTATATTTGTGTGCGGTGTTTTTAACCGTCCACGACAAACTCACATGTGAAGTTTCATCAATATGGACCAAGTAGTTTGTTTACATTGGACCTTAGTGCAAACGTTAACGCAAAAATGTCGAAGTCATTCAGGCAGAAATAGTAGGTCACGGTGACCTATATTTGTGTGCGGTGTTTTTAACTGTCCACGACAAACTCACATGTGAAGTTTCATCAACCTGGACCAAGTAGTTTGTTTACATTGGACCTAAGCGCAAACGTTAACGCAAAAATGTCGAAGTCATTCAGGCAGAAATAGTAGGTCACGGTGACCTATATTTGTGTGCGGTGTTTTTAACTGTCCACGACAAACTCACATGTGAAGTTTCATCAACCTGGACCAAGTAGTTTGTCTACATTGGACCTAAACGCAAACGTTAACGCAAAAATGTCGAAGTCATTCAGGCAGAAATAGTAGGTCACGATGACCTATATTTGTGTGCGATGTTTTTAACTGTCCACGACAAACTCACATGTGAAGTTTCATCAACCTGGATCAAGTAGTTTGTCTACATTGGACCTAAACGCAAACGTTAACGCAAAAATGTTGAAATCATTCAGGCAGAAATAGTAGGTCACGGTGACCTATATTTGTGTGCGGTGTTTTTAACCGTCCACGACAAACTCACATGTGAAGTTTCATCAACCTGGGCCTAGTAGTTTGTCTACATTGGACCTAAATGCAAACATTAACGCAAACATGTCGAAGTCATTCAGGCAGAAATAGTAGGTCACGGTGACCTATATTTGTGTGCGGTGTTTTTAACTGTCCACGACAAACTCACATGTGAAGTTTCATCAACCTGGATCAAGTAGTTTGTCTACATTGGACCTAAACGCAAACGTTAACGCAAAAATGTCGAAGTCATTCAGGCAGAAATAGTAGGTCACGGTGACCTATATTTGTGTGCGGTGTTTTTAACCGTCCACGACAAACTCACATGTGAAGTTTCATCAATATGGATCAAGTAGTTTGTTTACATTGGACCTAAGCGCAAACGTTAACGCAAAAATGTCGAAGTCATTCAGGCAGAAATAGTAGGTCACGGTGACCTATATTTGTGTGCGGTGTTTTTAACTGTCCACGACAAACTCACATGTGAAGTTTCATCAACCTGGACCAAGTAGTTTGTCTACATTGGACCTAAACGCAAACGTTAACGCAAACATGTCGAAGTCATTCAGGCAGAAATAGTAGGTCACGGTGACCTATATTTGTGTGCGGTGTTTTTAACTGTCCACGACAAACTCACATGTGAAATTTCATCAACCTGGACCAAGTAGTTTGTCTACATTGGACCTAAACGCAAACGTTAACGCAAAAATGTTGAAGTCATTCAGGCAGAAATAGTAGGTCACGGTGACTATATTTGTGTGCGATGTTTTTAACTGTCCACGACAAACTAACAAGTGAAGTTTCATCAATATGGACCAAGTAGTTTGTTTACTTTGGACCTAAGTGCAAACGTTAACGCAAAAATGTCGAAGTCATTCAGGCAGAAATAGTAGGTCACGGTGACCTATATTTGTGTGCGGTGTTTTTAACTGTCCACGACAAACTCACATGTGAAGTTTCATCAATATGGACCAAGTAGTTTGTTTACTTTGGACCTAAGTGCAAACGTTAACGCAAAAATGTCGAAGTCATTCAGGCAGAAATAGTAGGTCACGGTGACCTATATTTGTGTGCGGTGTTTTTAACTGTCCACGACAAACTCACATGTGTAGTTTCATCAACCTGGACTAAGTAGTTTGTCTACATTGGACCTAAACGCAAACGTTAACATTGGACGCCGACGCCGCCAACGACGACGACGCACATGTGACGACATAACCTCTTCTGTACTTCGTACAGGCGAGCTAAAAATCATTTCTTAAATACACCATGCTCGACTGAGAGAAGCGTATTTAACTCAGGGATCGTGACAAGAGTCTCATTAGGCCTGTAACACAAACTTACTGTGTTTTTTAAACCAACTTGTACAATGTATACACTGACGAAAATTGTAGAACACGATTTACATACGTTTAATCATATTCAACACGAACATTCTTTTTTTAGAAAAACAATTGACAGTCGCTCCTTCGTTGGTTACATATGTGTCTTGCCCTATAATCTATTTTGTGTTGAATCATACCGTAATTAAATAAAATAAAGCAGTTTGTCATGTTATTGAGATGAATAACTATAAAATTGTTCATGTTTACCAATGATTCAGAAGGATGTTCACGTTCAATTACATTTTTGTAAGACCACATGCTTTGTTAAATCTTAATATGTAAAATTTACGGATTTTTTTTTAAATACGTAACAACTTTAAATACTTAAGAGAGACATCATTTTTAAGTATGAATTCTTTAGATATTATGCAGATATCTACATAGACTAACACAACATTCCACATTGCATTAAAACAGGTTGAATTGAATAAAAAACGGATTTTAAACTTTGCATTTCATTAAAGCCACGAAAAACCCCATTAATACCAGATTGTCATGTATGAGATGAGCATTGTCATGTATAAGATGAGCATTGTCATGTATAAGATGAGCATGAGCATTGTCATGTATAAGATGAGCATTGTCATGTATAAGATGAGCATTGTCATGTATAAGATGTATTTTTACTTATTTTATGTTACAAGTATAATTATTTACACAAATGTGTGTTACAAACCGGTGTCACATGAAAATGCAAATAAATGTCAATTCATACATGTCAGATGACGTTAAATTACAGTTTAAGTATGAGACTGGATACAGATTTGTCATTTTATTACAATAATATTGTAAATACGTGTATCTAGATGTTTCTGCGACTGTAGAGACACTTGTACAGACAGTGTATCTCCATATTTGATATCTGACGACTATTACACAATCTAATTAAAATTAGATGCTCTTGAATTGCTCCCCTTTTCTGATATTTGGCGCATGAAAAAAACAGAAAGAGAGTAAACAAAGATGTAAATTTAATTCGACCGATTATTACAAAACTGGATTCTATTTGGTTTAAAGACGATTCATGTTAAATTTTATAACATTATTTTTGGCGGTAAAAGAACTATCATCATTTCTGTTACCAGTAGATCCCATCCCTCTTTGGAACCCCTAAATAAGAGTCTTTCTCAACTTCTATGCAAAAATCGTAAGAAAAGCGCACATTTAGATATATCTAGATCTAACAACTGTCAAAAATGAAGGTAATCTAACTTATGGTTCTGAGAAATGCGTTGGACAAGTTCAAGCATGGGATGAAGAAAGAAAGAAAGAGAGCTGCCTTTTCGTTTGGGAGACTTAATAATAATAAGAAGGAAACAAGTCTCCCTCTTCAGTCGGGATACTTAATTATCAATTTTTCACATGATGCAACCATGACAGTTCATGGTCATGTATGACATATGGATCTGAACAATGAAAATAAAATTTGCATATTAAATTTGTTAGAAAGAACGTGAATACTATTTAAAATTTTAAGCACAAAACTACCTCAGTGAAGTTTTAAATTGTGTTGTGAGGGCATAATCAAAGTCTGCTTACCTCAATAACTCATATACCTTTCCTCTTTTCAAAAAATGAATCCCTCAAATATCTTCCAAATGTGAAAATATTTCATTGAATTATGACCCCCAAAAAAACCACGTGTATACAAGCGTAACTAAACATGATAATTTGACAAATTACAAAATGTACATGTCATTTTTAGATGACGAATTGTCGTATATAATAACCTTAGAATATTGGTCATTTGTATACACCTGCAGAATTTTTTAGTATGTCATCTGACATATGAGATGTACTATTAGTCGGCATCTGAAAGATGATGAATATTTTATTTAACAAACATACAGCTTTTGATTTAATAAATTATAACCCTCAAATTCTGATATTTATAATTTTGTTTGTAATTTTTTTTAGTATTTCCTCTAATAACACGAGCTGTTGCTTACATTCTGGTATATAAACCATAAAAAATGTCAAAGGAAAAGAATGCATGCATGTTACAATAGTATTTTATTTACTATAAGTATTGGGCAATGATCTTGTAATATTTAAAAACAAAAATCGTAGTCGAATGGAAATAATTCGCCTTAAAGTAACCCGTTTTCATAACTGTTCAACAAATAAATACAATTTCAAATCCATTAACTTAAGTGCCTAAATGAAGCATGCCTCTTGAACTATTGTGAAAGCTTTTACAAACGGCGAAAAACTGTCACTTAGATTTGACAGTGATAGTAAGAACTTCTGATCATCATATGTTATGTTTTGAAATGTATAACTGACCCAAGATTGTATATTGTTAAGACGATCAAAGACGGCAGAGAACAACATCGGTGGTGTAATGGTTGGCGTGCACGCCTCGATTGTCATAGATTGTAAGTTCGAGCCTCTGGTCGGGTCAAACCAAAAACTTCTAAAATTAACATATGCAGCCTCTGAGCACACAACATTAAGAAGTAAAAGCAGAGAACAGTTGTCTAGTACAGCGCAGATATCATCTTTATCTCATCGAAATACAACATGCTTAACATGTTCTCGCCATGATATACTAGCTGAAAATGGCTCAGTTGGCGTTAAACAACAATTAGTCACTTACTTAAAGAACGTAGAGCGTTGGTTTTCTTATTGTATCTGTACAATTGTTGTTTAACCTGTACATAAATCAACAAGTTTTTAACATGCACATAAAACAATGCAGTAAAATGTAAATTCATGTATCCCACCTTGACCTTGGTTGGGATTTATTTCTTTGTCAACAAGAAATAGATCTTAATTCGCACACAGACAAAAAAAAACTAATTTGTAGTGCAGTGATTAATATTTATTTTAAAGTTATGAGCAGTCATTGCCCGGAGGTCAACATTAAACTTAACCTATACATGTACATGTATATCTAAAATTCTATGAACACATTAATATGTGTTTTAAAGATACGAAATTGAATGTGTTGTGTGTAATGCGAAATCCTTATGTAATTTCAAATTATATTCTCTTTTGTTATATGAAAAAGAGAAAAAGCATACATGTATGTAGGTTAGGGATTAGGGTTATTGTGTTTAACGCCACTTTCAACAATATTTCATTTATATCGTGGCGGTCAGATTTATTGGTGGAGGAAACCGAAGAAAACCACCAACCTGTCGCAAGTTACTGACAACGTTTATGACATAATGTTGTATCAAGTACACCCCCATGGATTTGAACTCGCAACTTTAGTAGTGATAGGCACTGATTGCATATGTAGTTGTAAATCCATTTACCATATGATCACGACCATGACGGCCCCCCATGTATGTGAGACATGAAACACAATTTTAATAGTTTCTAATCAAATTTAATCGAGTAAAACAAATGGACATTTTCTGTAAATTTCTTCTGTGGTTCTCCACCCTTACAACCGAAAACACAGCTTTAAATTACTAACAATGAAGGGCGAAAAAAAAACCAATGTTCAAACATATACAGCCACACCGACCCCAAGGAAAATGAACCTGAGCTTAACAATAATTTCTAAAATGTCTTGCAATTGATTTGGAGTCAGCACCATGATCTTGACTGCTGGACCGATGCTGATAATATATTTCTTTACTAACAGTCCATCGAGGTCCTGACTACTGGACTTATAATACAAAAGTGGACGAACAGTCTACCGAGGTCCCGACTACCGGACCGGTGAATGGGGCGGTGATATACTTCTGGACAACTGGTCCAACAAGGTTTTGACTACAGAGCTGGTGGACTAACAGTCCATTCAGTCCTGAAACCTGAGTTGATGATACCCATCTGAATTATCATTCCACCGAGGTCCTAACTACTGAACCGTCCTGGACTAATTGTCCATGTAAATCCTGATTGTTGTGATGGTGATACCCGTCCAGACTAATAATATATCGAGATCCTGACTATTAGGTCGGTGATATCCTTCTGAACTAATTGTCCACTGATGTCCTGACTACTGGGTTAGTGATATCATTCTGGAATGTACGTTGAGGTCCTGACTATTGGACCAGTGATACCCTACTGTACTAATAGTCCATAGATATCCTGACTATTGGACCAGTGATACCCTACTGTACTAATAGTTCATAGATATCCTGACTATTGGACCAGTGATACCCTACTGTACTAATAGTCCATAGATATCCTGACTATTGGACTAGTGATACCTTTCTGTACTAATAGTCCATAGATATCCTGACGATTGGACCAGTGATATCCTACTGTACTAATAGTCCATAGAGATCCTGACTATTGGATCAGTGATACCCTTCTGTACTAATAGTCCATAGAGATCCTGACTATTGGACCAGTGATACCCTTCTGTACTAATAGTCCATAGATATCCTGAATATTGGACCAGTGATACCCTTCTGTACTAATAGTCCATAGAGATCCTGACTATTGGACCGGTGATATCCTGCTGTAATAATAGTCCATAGATATCCTGAATATTGGACCAGTGATACCCTTCTGTACTAATAGTCCATAGAGATCCTGACTATTGGACCGGTGATATCCTTCTGTACTAATAGTCCATAGATATCCTGAATATTGGACCAGTGATACCCTTCTGTACTAATAGTCCATAGAGATCCTGACTATTGGACCGGTGATATCCTTCTGTAATAATAGTCCATAGATATCCTGAATATTGGACCAGTGATACCCTTCTGTACTAATAGTCCATAGATATCCTGAATATTGGACCAGTGATACCCTTCTGTACTAATAGTCCATAGAGATCCTGACTATTGGACCGGTGATATCCTTCTGTAATAATAGTCCATATATATCCTGAATATTGGACCAGTGATACCCTTCTGTACTAATAGTCCATAGATATCCTGAATATTGGACCGGTGATATCCTTCTGTAATAATAGTCCATAGAGATCCTGAATATTGGACCAGTGATATCCTTCTGTACTAATAGTCCATAGAGATCCTGACTATTGGACCAGTGATATCCTTCTGTAATAATAGTCCATAGATATCCTAACGATTGGACCAGTGATACCCTTCTGTACTAATAGTCCATAGAGATCCTGACTATTGGACCGGTGATATCCTTCTGTACTAATAGTCCATAGATATCCTGAATATTGGACAAGTGATACCCTTCTGTACTAATAGTCCATAGAGATCCTGACTATTGGACCGGTGATATCCTTCTGTAATAATAGTCCATAGATATCCTGAATATTGGACCAGTGATACCCTTCTGTACTAATAGTCCATAGATATCCTGAATATTGGACCAGTGATACCCTTCTGTACTAACAGTCCATAGAGATCCTGACTATTGGACCGGTGATATCCTTCTGTAATAATAGTCCATAGAGATCCTGAATAGTGGACCAGTGATACCCTTCTGTACTAATAGTCCATAGATATCCTGACTATTGGACCGGTGATATCCTTCTGTAATAATAGTCCATAGAGATCCTGAATATTGGACCAGTGATATCCTTCTGTACTAATAGTCCATAGAGATCCTGACTATTGGACCAGTGATATCCTTCTGTAATAATAGTCCATAGATATCCTAACGATTGGACCAGTGATATCCTTCTGTACTAATAGTCCATATATATCCTGAATATTGGACCAGTGATACCCTTCTGTACTAATAGTCCATAGAGATCCTGACTATTGGACCGGTGATATCCTTCTGTACTAATAGTCCATAGATATCCTGAATATTGGACCAGTGATACCCTTCTGTACTAATAGTCCATAGAGATCCTGACTATTGGACCGGTGATATCCTTCTGTAATAATAGTCCATAGATATCCTGAATATTGGACCAGTGATACCCTTCTGTACTAATAGTCCATAGAGATCCTGACTATTGGACCGGTGATATTCTTCTGTACTAATAGTCCATAGATATCCTGAATATTGGACCAGTGATACCCTTCTGTACTAATAGTCCATAGAGATCCTGACTATTGGACCGGTGATGTCCTTCTGTAATAATAGTCCATAGATATCCTGAATATTGGACCAGTGATACCCTTCTGTACTAATAGTCCATAGATATCCTGAATATTGGACCAGTGATACCCTTCTGTACTAATAGTCCATAGAGATCCTGACTATTGGACCGGTGATATCCTTCTGTAATAATAGTCCATAGAGATCCTGAATATTGGACCAGTGATACCCTTCTGTACTAATAGTCCATAGATATCCTGACTATTGGACCGGTGATATCCTTCTGTAATAATAGTCCATAGATATCCTGAATATTGGACCAGTGATACCCTTCTGTACTAATAGTCCATAGATATCCTGACTATTGGACCAGTGATACTCTTCTGTGCTAATAGTCCATAGATATCCTGACTATTGGACCAGTGATACCCTTCTGTACTAATAGTCCATAGATATCCTGAATATTGGACCAGTGATACCCTTCTGTACTAATAGTCCATAGAGATCCTGACTATTGGACCGGTGATGTCCTTCTGTAATAATAGTCCATAGATATCCTGAATATTGGACCAGTGATACCCTTCTGTACTAATAGTCCATAGATATCCTGAATATTGGACCAGTGATATCCTTCTGTACTAATAGTCCATAGAGATCCTGAATATTGGACCAGTGATACCCTTCTGTACTAATAGTCCATAGATATCCTGACTATTGGACCGGTGATATCCTTCTGTAATAATAGTCCATAGAGATCCTGAATATTGGACCAGTGATATCCTTCTGTACTAATAGTCCATAGAGATCCTGACTATTGAACCAGTGATATCCTTCTGTAATAATAGTCCATAGATATCCTAACGATTGAACCAGTGATATCCTTCTGTACTAATAGTCCATATATATCCTGAATATTGGACCAGTGATACCCTTCTGTAATAATAGTCCATAGATATCCTGAATATTGGACCAGTGATACCCTTCTGTACTAATAGTCCATAGATATCCTGACTATTGGACCAGTGATACTCTTCTGTGCTAATAGTCCATAGATATCCTGACTATTGGACCAGTGATATCCTTCTGTACTAATAGTCCATAGATATCCTGACTATTGGACTGGTGATATCCTTCTGTGCTAATAGTCCATAGATATCCTAACGATTGGACCAGTGATACCCTTCTGTACTAATAGTCCATAGAGATCCTGACTATTGGACCGGTGATATCCTTCTGTACTAATAGTCCATAGATATCCTGAATATTGGACAAGTGATACCCTTCTGTACTAATAGTCCATAGAGATCCTGACTATTGGACCGGTGATATCCTTCTGTAATAATAGTCCATAGATATCCTGAATATTGGACCAGTGATACCCTTCTGTACTAATAGTCCATAGATATCCTGAATATTGGACCAGTGATACCCTTCTGTACTAACAGTCCATAGAGATCCTGACTATTGGACCGGTGATATCCTTCTGTAATAATAGTCCATAGAGATCCTGAATAGTGGACCAGTGATACCCTTCTGTACTAATAGTCCATAGATATCCTGACTATTGGACCGGTGATATCCTTCTGTAATAATAGTCCATAGAGATCCTGAATATTGGACCAGTGATATCCTTCTGTACTAATAGTCCATAGAGATCCTGACTATTGGACCAGTGATATCCTTCTGTAATAATAGTCCATAGATATCCTAACGATTGGACCAGTGATATCCTTCTGTACTAATAGTCCATATATATCCTGAATATTGGACCAGTGATACCCTTCTGTACTAATAGTCCATAGAGATCCTGACTATTGGACCGGTGATATCCTTCTGTACTAATAGTCCATAGATATCCTGAATATTGGACCAGTGATACCCTTCTGTACTAATAGTCCATAGAGATCCTGACTATTGGACCGGTGATATCCTTCTGTAATAATAGTCCATAGATATCCTGAATATTGGACCAGTGATACCCTTCTGTACTAATAGTCCATAGAGATCCTGACTATTGGACCGGTGATATTCTTCTGTACTAATAGTCCATAGATATCCTGAATATTGGACCAGTGATACCCTTCTGTACTATTAGTCCATAGAGATCCTGACTAT